>CM062807.1:754730417-755134170 GCA_031772625.1 Pinus tabuliformis | reverse complement strand
TACCTGTCGGGGGTTAGTAGATCCAGAGTAAAGATGGATCTATGCTGTTTAATTCCCCCGTTAAATAGGCTACATTCCAGGTGAATACCATGGGTCAATACCATGTGCCATTTTGGTGAATACCATGGGTCAATACCATGTGCCATTTTTATTTTTATTAATACTAAATTAGTTTTAATAATGTTTTTTTGCATGGTATTAATAACAATCTAGTCCATGGTATTTGTCCCATAGTATTTTGCCCATAGGTTTCACCTAAATATAACGAATTTTTTGAGTGTTCGTAAATATAAAGTGACTTATGAAGTAAATATAAAAAAATGTTTTATTTGCTTACCATACCTCTCGTTTATTTATATTTTATTAATTTACCATACCTCTTCTACAAATATGGTATTTGGCCCATAGGATTCACTTAAATAAAACCTCTTTCTTGAGCCTTCATAAATAGAACGAGGGTTATGGACTAAATATAAAAAGAGGTTTTATTTATTTACCATGCATCTAGTTTATTTATATTTTTATTTATTTACCATACCTTTTGAGTAAGTATAAAAAAACGTTTTATTTATTTACCATACCTCCACTTTACTTATATTTTTATTTGTTTACACCCTTGCATGTATATAAGGTGACTTATGGAGTAAATATAATTTTTTATTTATTTATTTACCATACTTCTCATTTATTTATATTTTTATTAATTTACCATACCTCTTTTATAAATATGGTATTTGGGCCTTTGGCCCATAGGATTCACTTAAATAAAACCTATTCTTGAAAATGGGTGAATGGAAGGTTGTAACTCCTAATTTCAAGGGCTAAATTTACCTTTTTTACCCTCTCCCTTAAAAGAAGGTGGGCTATTTGAGGTGATTTGTAAAAGTGTACTATGATACAAAATAATCGCCCACTAAAAATTTTAAACCCCTTAATTCCCCCAAAGGGCGAACATTTCCCCCTAAAATCACCCCTAATGGCTTAACACTCGATTGGTCCATGATCTCTATTTAAAGAGCATGGAGGGTCATTTGTAAGGTGACCATTCATGAGAGAAGCTTATGTAAATTTTCTTTCTTTTACATTAATAAATTTCCTGCAGTGGCTACGTTGGTTCAGGCTGTGGACTGTTTCCCTCTTTGAGGGTTTTAACCATGTCGAGAATATTGGTGTACCAATCTATGATCTATTTGTGAGCGGTGTCCTTTGGTGTTCTATCTAAGGAACTTACCCTGTAAATTCCTACACAGTGCTCTACAATGTAGACACATAGAGGGCTGGGGTGTGGTGCAACACAGGTATAAGGAACGATCAGGTGCACTCCAATGCACTGTATTTAGACCAAAGGATGTGTTGATCAAGGAATATCAAGTCCCGACACAAAAAATTCAATGGAATCTCAATGACAAGTCTTCCTAAATCTAATCAACACTAAGTGAAACTATAAAGATCAAGACAAGAGGAAAAATATACACTAAAGGCAAGAAAAAACCACCAAGGGATGAATCAATCCCCAGTATGGTTGCCAATTCGTTATTAAGAATCTACGACTTAGCACATAAGCGTCTTCCCTAGGCTTGGTGGACTGACTTAGAAAAACAAAAATCAAAGGGAAAAATGGTTTCCTTAAAGTAATTGAATGATGGGATGAGGCCTACCTTGAATCTATCAAAAGCTTTGCTCCTTCCTTGGCTTATACGCTCCGATCTTAGCTCCGATCACTATAATTAGAACCTGCACAATCAAACAACATGAGCCAAAGATCTACGACATATATGTAGCATAATCCAATCACTTCATTCAATATATCAACATGGTATTGAAATACATGAAATCATAACATCAAATATAGGAAAACATACTACTCTTTGTATTAATATAAATGGAGAGAGTTATAACCAAAAATAGGAGTTGATCTTGTAGAAGATATCCCCAAGTTGACTCGTACTTTTATTCCCAAAAGGTATACCTCTGTGTCACCCTAAAGCATGGAATAATGACTCTCAAAGCAGCAACATGAGGGTAGAATCAATCTCCAAAATCCAACCCCTTTCCCATAGATGGTTGTAAATATATAGATGAGGGAGGTAGTTCATGAATTCTTATCCATTTACAAATCTAGGGTTGAGATCCAAAAGTGATGGGAGGATGAGCTCAACGGATAAGATGGTGATTTATACAAGGTGGAATCAGATAGGATGCGAATATTTATCCAAGATATATGATTGAAACAACCTCAGTAAACTTCTGGAAGAGGAAGATTTGCGATTCTTTTTATTTTTCCCAAATTTATAGAATCAATGCACCCCCAAGGCTAGGAAACCTTTTGGTGATCAATGAAGGTGCAAAGAGGGTCAACCTGGCAGTCAACATTGGTCCCTAAAGGGTCGGGGTGCATTGGGCCTTAAAACCTTGGGAATTCAACAATCAAGAGAAGAGACTCGAGGATTTAGCAAAGTCATGCTTAGGGATGATGACAATATCTTGAAGGATGTGAATTGGTCCCATTTAAAGGTCTATTGACCAAACATGACAAAATGGTCTATAACACACCCTAATAATGAGATGAGGATGCGGTGAGGGTCATTATTTATTATTATTTATGTAATAGCTCTTGAAGGTGGAGGTGACGTTATTATGTATTATGATTTGCATAATATTTTTCCTTATCGTCATTATGTATAATGATTTGCACAATATTTTCCAACCTGATAATGACATAAGGATGGAGATGGACATCATTATGCATTATTATTTGCATAATATCACATGAGTTGGATTCATAGACACTGCTATAGGGAATTTTTTTTTTCTTTATGCAATGTATTGGTGTTTTTTTTAAATTCATATGTTGTTGACATCTCTTAGTTAAAATGTGATTTGATTTTAAATTTTGTGTAACAAGTTTTAGATATGTGTCATTTTGTAGAATTTCACAAAAAAATGTTTTAATGTTATTTATAGAATACTTGTTAATGAATGATTTTTTTTTGAATTGTCTAAAAATAGAGAGATACATTCTAAACTTCTGAGATATGGTCTAGTCAGCCACTGGAGAAAATTGACAAGACATAGAATTTTATTTTCTTCAAACACATAGAACATAAAGCACTATACGTCGTGTGTCCAAAATTCATATACTAATTATTGGTACTCTTGGAACATATTTAAATTGAAGATTAAAGAATTGAGACATAGAAAGTTTTAAAACAAAGAGACTAGAAGGCAATTAAGTAGAATTATCTAGATGAGTGGTTTCAATGGGAATGGGCTCCTTGTTGCCACTCACAAGCAACTAATTTTAGAAAATATCGCCATATACTTCTTGATGTGGTCAAGCCTAAAATTCATAATTATCATTTTCCTCTGCTACAATTCGTAATTATCATTTGCCTTTGCATGTGTTGTAATTTTAGTAAAATGACATAAAAAGTCATTGGCATTCGTTAACATCTGTATGAATTAAGATAAATATCATTAAATGTTCGTGTAACTTGGATTTATGATTGCATTGAGATGCTCATTCTATAGTGTTGTATAAGGGAAATGCAACTTGAGTTAACATATGTCCTTTTAAATTAAAAAAAATAAAAAAAATATTTAGTTAATAAGGAATCTTTGGGAGGACGAAAATGAATTATTTACCATTTGAAATAAAGATTTAGTAAATATAGATCTTGAAATAAAATTTAAAATCATTATTTATTTTTTAATAATTTTTTTCCATAATTAGCCATTTGATTTTTATTCTTTAAAAATAAAATTACTTTTAAAGTAATATTATTTAAAAAAAAAAAGAAAATAATTAAGAAAATTAATTTATTAAATACTAATTAAATATAATTTTTTTATTTAATAATAATAGTACATATTATTGTAAATAATTAAATTTATTAATTATAATAAATGACTAATTATTTAATAATATTTTACACTCCAAAAAAACAATTGTGTTGGTGGAAGAAAATTTGATAAAAAAATGTTTTGCATGAAGAAAATTAGATTCTCTAAATACGTAATAGATCTTATCCGAGTTAAATGAATTTAGGATAATGTCGTTGTGATGGTATAATTGAGACGAGAGACTCACTCGACAACCCAGTATGAGGGGATGTGTAAGTTTGTTTTGTCCATCGAGTTGACACGTGCTCTAAATAGAAAAATAATGTTGGTTATAACCAAAAAGAGATTATGTTGTAAAGCAATTAGAAGTAAAAAAACAATGTGTGATTAAGATGTTCAAACCTTACATTTTTCAAAAATATTTCAATAGGATATTTAAATAAACTATTTAATATCTATGTTAACTAATTTGTGGTGATAAAATGTCTCTTTGTACATGTTATGTAAAATATTTTAATGTAAATTATATATATATTATATATCATTTATAAAAATTATGTATATATCATGAAAAAAGAAATTTGTGGTTAAAATGTTTATTTGGTCCTATATTGTATATAGCATTCAAAAATACAATTTAATGAATGAAAAATTACACATTGTATTTTGCACTCTAAAGAAGTTTTCACTTGAATAAATTTGATCCCTCTCATCTCATGTTAGATTAGAAGTTAAGATGGATCTACACTGGCAAATTATTACAAAATGAAAAAGGTTAACTTTCTATTTCCTTCAACAACATTAATTGCTAGAGTTTTTTAGTTGTTATGAGAGACAACAACAAGGGGAGGTCAAGATCATGGCAATAGTAGAAGAAGAATCCCAAAATTCATCATTGATTGACCTCATTGTGTCCAGCTACGGGATGAAGGTTGAGAAGTGTGAAAGGTATGAGATAGGTATTCTCATTTGGTGCTATGTATATTGTTGTGAGCATTGGTGCTTGTAGTGTTGAAATTGTTTGCTATTAATAATTATAATCAAGTAGATGATTTGAAGCGATTTGTCTATATACATCGAGAAAATCAAATTTGACATCCAATGAAGGTTCAGAGGATTTTTCAACCTTCACATACATCAAATAAAATATAATATAACACTAAGTTTGCAAATGTGAAATATTCGTACAAACATAAATTGTTGTAGATTGATGACATTTCCATTTTAATAGAATGCTCATGCATGAAGTTAATATCTGGAATCAAACTCAGAAACCACAGTCAGCCAACATATCACTGAGATTAATCATCCTACAGAAAATTAATGTTCTTCCCTCTGAAAACATGACAACCACAACGCCTTAACCTTTGCATTGCTTTAGATAATATACACCTTTTTGAAGTATAAATTTTCTCCCATTAGTGGTTAATTTCAAGTCCTAAAGCCAACAAAAGAAACAAAAACCAGGAGAGAAAAACTGATAGTTCAACCACAACACTACCTGGGGTAGTTACGTGATATTGAAATTACCAAAATTGTATTGAAATTACACGATATTGAAAGTACCAAAACTATATTGGAAGTATGTTTGGGGCTTGTCCAGAGATCAAACAACCTTTTGACGATGTATCTATTGTATTGAGGCTTCCAGATGGCCAACAAAATCAAGGTTTCTTCGATAGTAATTATTGGTGGCTCTCTCATTACTATCCACCTCCTCAAATGCTCTAATCCGGAGAACAAGCAAATCTCCCTCCTTTGTAGAATCTGGATCTTGTTGAAAAACTTTTCTTTTAAATCATATTTCCATATTCTGAGAGGACAAAATGAGATGGAGCTCGCAAGTTAATAAGGGTTTCCAATTAGATTCAGGTAAATGGGAGATTAATGGATTAATTGGATGGACTCTTATCCCATGAAGAGAATAAGAATTCACTTTGGATCTCTTTCACCTAAAGGGATGTATGGAATCAAGAGTATTGGAAAAATTGACATACACTATATAGGGTCACACCTAACTCCTTTAACTTCTCATATCTCTCTCATAACTAGCATCACTTCCATTAAATGGCATAGAAGTTGTGTCAGTCTTCAATGGTTGAATAAATTTTATCAGTCTGGCCCTTCGCAAGATGATGTCATGCAAGCTGCAAGGATAGATATAGACCATAATTGGATCTTCTCCCACTTCTTAGCCCCTAGTTAGATGTAGTCCAGATTGATCATAATCAAGGCAAGGTGGAATGATGGATATCCTATAGCATGGGATTCAATTTCCATGGAGGAAACATTTATCGCTGGAACGAAAGAGTAGTTTTAGGCTCAGTCGGTTCAGAATTTTGAGAAGTGTAATTGAGATAAATCAATGGCCATTGAGAACAATCGCCATAGTTGTCCACCTATTTGTGTGAGATCCCTATGGCTTGCCTCCCTTGTGTTTCTAAGTTGGTTGGTTTGGGCTCGATAGGTGGAACTCATCCCCTCTGAGTTTGATGGTTTCATGATTTCCTTCTTATTCATTTAGGCGAGGGGAGAACAACCTTAAACGAGTTCATTTTTCCCCTGCCTCCAATTTATTCCATTTTTAACTTGAACATAAATTTAATAAGTTAGTTTGTATATTAATAATTTTATGTTTGTAGTTTAGTAAAAAAAAATTACACAGTAGATGAATTTATATTTTCATGTGTTTATAATGGTTTCCAAGTGATACGATATGCTGGACCCACATAGATGATTCACACAGAGCAGAATCATAGAGGATTTGGAGGTACATGGCAGGGTGATCAAGGAGATAAATATATTATTCATCCTCTTAATTGGATGAATAATATGCTACTCCAATATTTTTTTATCATTCAATCGATTCATGTCCACAACTATGTTGCTCCAATATCAGTTCATTAAAAAATAGACGTTACCTTGGATGGTCCTAATTTTAGGCAGTGACGATATGGGTAAGATTATCTATTAGGTTTTTTACAAGGGTGTAAAACATAAACTGAAAATAGGTATTGGTTGAAATCAATTATTCTAATATGGCAGCAATTATAAGCACAATGCCATGATTTATGGGGTAAAATTCACATAATGGTTGTTGAGAAGTCTAGGGCATCAAGATTAAGTGATTTCTCTTCTATGATAACTGCTTGTGAATGCTTTTTACTTCATTGGATTATGATATTCTCTTTAGTTAGATTATTATAGTGTTATTATTCATCAAACAACTATCAATTCATAAACAACAAAGGGGCAATAGACACAAAATATAGGTGATCAACTAGGGCCAAAACATCTCCCACTTGAGAGGAAAACCCAAACAAATTCTTCTTCTTATAGAGACTTCAATTAACGAATACCAAGACCAACACCCTTTACCTATTTTCCTCTCCAAGACCAAGTCACAAATATTCTTTGTCGAGTTCCATTTTTCTTTGAGTGAACGATAGTCAAACTTCTCTATTCTTCCTCCTTCTTGGTTTCCTTTCAAAGTTTCGGTTCCTAGGAACAGACCTGCAACTTTTAACCCTAATTCAGAAACTCTAGTTGTAATGTTTGAGAGAGATATTGTCTCTCAAACTTGTTTTCTTTGAGATGGAAACTATTCCTCCATAACTTGACTTAATTCTTCACTTTTATTTCTCCTTGGATTAACCTTTGATGGTAATTTCAATACCTCGGGTCCTACTACAACAGAAAACACCTATACTTCTTACGTGTGCAGTGTACTCAACCCAAAATAGACCCAAAATAAATACCAAAGACTTCGCTCTTCCTTTCCTTCTCTTCGCTAGTTATGAGGCTCCTTATCAAGTGATCCTCGCACTTCTTATTGCAGACTTATTCTTGACCGAAAAACTGAGTTCCAAATGGAGGTTGAGCTACCTATTTATAGTGGTTTCCCATGAAATAATTTGACTTCTCCTTGTCCATAAGATGACATGCCATTTGGTGTAGGTTTAGTATTCCATCTTGAGGTTGACTTCTTGGTGGAGCTTGAGCTTGGTCTTGGAGGGACTTTTTACTCTTTCATTGACTCATATACAAATGTAACATGTCCAAGAATGGTCTTCCATACATGAAATTGACTCAATATACTTTTTTGACTTGATGAAAAAGCTAAAGTATCACAATGGGAACCTTAACTAAAATAAAATTCCTTGATCATGAAACCCATGATTCAAGAATTACAAAAATAATTTTATATTCTTCTTTACATTAGTTGCACATGGCATATGAAGACTGAACCTAGTACACTTTTTAACACTCCCTCTTAACTAGGGAGGTGTTCATAATCCATACAAGGTACTTGGACATTCTCAATCTAAAGAATTCTCCTAAGAAGAGTCGAATTGGTAATTCATCTGTATAACATCATATCAATAAGCATTGTCACAAAGAAAGGCCTTGACTAATCGCTCTATGTCTCCACAAGGTCAGAGAAAAATGTGGGCGATACCAATGATGTATAAACGCCCTCATCATTGTCTCTCTTAGAACATACCTAACTCAAGTTTTCTCAGAGTATGTTCCACCATGACTATTCTTATCTTGGATTCCTATTCCTTAAAGAATATCGATCCTCTACGACTACTCTTATCTTGGATTCCCTAACTCATCCTCAAAGAGAATTAGATGCCAAATATTTACCCAATCCTTGATTCTATCTTCCCAAGTGAAGCCAAGAATGAAGTGTCTATCTCTCCCTCTTAATTGTGGAGGATATATCTATTTTAGTGAAGGAATGTACATAACCTCCCTCTTAGCTTAGGAATTTTCTTCCAAGTTTCTACCAAGTTAGAAACTTGTTTTCCAGACTCCCTCTTAGTTAAGGACCTACAATGGCTTCTTAGGTGGAGATGATGGGACAACCAACTGCTTTAAGAACTCCTCCTCACAATGTCGTAAAATTATTTTCTTTATTCGAGAATATTCATATTTTGGGACTTCTTCATAGGGAACAAACCATCCATCACTTTCATTTGTGAGTCAGTCATGTCATTATCAGAAGGTGATCCATCAATTCATATCTTTCCTTCCTTTATGCCATGCTACCTTCTTCATGCCATGTTTCCTTAAGAATATTTCATCCTACTACATGGATATCAAGGGTGGAAGATATCCATAGATCTTCCCTTGGCAGCCCTGCATAACTCCATTCAAATATTATTCAAAAACAAGGGAATGAACATTAAATTACCATTGTGATGGTATTTCGTCATGACATATTCTAGTTCGAATCAACATCTTGCATACACATTAACACATCTCCAAAAGATATATGTTGTCAAGGGTCTCCTTCTTTTCTAGACTTCATCGAAGTCTTCATACCTTTCATGGAGATATCCCAATCAAATCTCTCAGTCCTTGGATGTTGATTTCCTTTTCCATAGTTGCATTTTTCATGATATCTTCCTTTATTTCTTCACACATTTCCTTTCCAGGAACTTTTAATTAGAGTTCCTCCAGTTATATTCAACCACCATATATCTTATATGAGGACATATATTATGTTGATTTCATCTAGACAATGTGTGATTCATGCCTTCTTGCACCCTTTCAAAAGAGGAGATCCTTTCTTTTGATCACTCTCTCAAGATAGATCATTTATCCATGCTACCTGCAACCATATGGCATGACTCTATAATATCAAATACATGCATACATACCTCATTTTCCTCTAGGTCATCTAGACTTCCTTCAACAACTTCCTCGATTGAAGGAACCGCAATCCCTTAATCTACTTTAACTTTTTTGTCATCATACCATTACCCCATGAATTCCACAAGTTGGAATTCTTTGATGAGACCCTTGCTTTCTTTTGATTGTGAACCTTCCGATGAAGATTTCAATAGATGATTTTGAGTATCCTCATCCAACAAATGTTTCATTTTGACTGATGTATGATGATATTTGTACTAGATGACTCTTTTCTTCCTTTTCCCATAACTACAACTTATGTTATTAATGCGGTTTCCAAGAGCTATATCCTTCCATGGGTGACTTCCATAGACTTTGGCTATCTTTCATGCTTCTCTATGATGATGTCACGATCTCTTGCTTCTAATGCTTCTATGATGCCATGGTGAATCCTATTATTTTCCTTAGTGAATAATGATAGCCATATCTTACAATAGAAAATCGAAAAATAGGAACTTGAAAAAGAACTATATGAGGAAGCCTATCCCAAGCATGGTAGAGATATTTGACTTCTACTTTCTTGGAATTATTCTTTTTCAAATTCCTCCACTTATTCGGTGATATGGGCTTCTTTTGTATCTCTTTTATTGTCCTTCTTGAGCTTGGGACAATATTTATTGTAATTCCTCTATTCTTGACATCCATAACTTTGAACCTTAGCTAGGTTCTTCTTCCTTTTCTAGGGTCCAAATTTTCCATAATTTCCTTTTCTCTTTGTCATAGCAGCATATTCTTGATTTTGCTTACTTGTCCCCACATTAGTTTTAGCCTTCATCTTGGTTTATTCAATCTTGGAAAGAGAAAATAGATCCTGGAATGGAGTAGCTTCTTTCTTCCCATAAATACTTGAAGTAAAGTTACTCCATTCCTCTGATTGTGCATTTATTACTACTGTGGTCATCTCCTTGTCAAACATTACTTCTCCCATATCTTTAAGTTGATCCCGTATTTCATATATCCTCATAAATTATGATGTTATTCCTCCTTATTTCGATATCCTTAGTTTGTAGATTTCTTTCCTTAGAGAGATAACTTCTCCTACAATGCTTATAGAAAACAACTCTACCAATTTGTCTTATATTTCTTTTGAGGTGTCAAGCTTAGATACATATGGAATAAGGGGATCCTTGATGGATTCTATGAGAATCCTTTGAGCCCTCACTTCCCCTTTCATAAACTTTTCTAGTTCTTGATCATCTTCTTTTGCTAGCTTGGTGATAAATCCTTTCACATGATCCATAACCTCATTTTCGATGAGATTCAGATGTGTCCTCTTCTTCCATGCATGATAGTTTGAAGCCCCAACCAACTTGTTTCCTTCCTCACAAAAAGACATTTTAACGTGTTCAAAAATAAATATACTTACTTGTGAAGATGCTTCTTCCACTCGTTTTCCCCTTGAATTTGATGGTAATATAGATGATAGAGATATTCTCCTTAATGAGGATATATCTCTTCAAGGGTGATCCTCGACTTCATAAAGAAGGAGATAACTTTAGATCCTTTCATGGATATGTCCTTTTTTATCAGGGAAAATTTTAAGGATGGAAATCTATCAAAAATTTTAGAAACGTTAGTGAATATTACTAGCCCCTAATATGGAAACTATAAAATGTTTGATGATATTTTTGTAAAAACATTGACATTTATAATGATTGTATGTAGTCTATATAAAATTATGGCGATTTTTTAGGTAAAACAATTTTATACTATAAAATTTGGGTGAACCATTTTCGAAAAAAAATGAAATTAGTGAATATTTTTTTTGAGAAAAAACATAGAAAAATAGCCCACTTGCGAATATTTTCCCCTAAAATTTTCCTTGTTGTTTATAATGATCAATAATGACTTATGGATTCTTTCTTGGATGATCTTCTATAATGGTATGGTCCTTGCTTCAATGAGAGGAAGTTGCCTTAGAATTTCTAAAGATGACGGCAATGTCCTTTATCTTTCCCCTACAGTAAGAAAATTGGTGTATAATTCCTTCAACTTGAGTAGGGCCCTTAATGTCTCTTGAGATGACTTGAGGATTCCAAGACTTCTTACTGGTGTAGACTTTCTTCTTCAATCTAGGGTTTTGATGCTTCTTTATAGATCTTGAATCCAAGATGATCTTCTTAGATTTGCTTTGATGTCATTTTCGAGATTTGATCCTTGAGTGTCCCTTGGTAATATGCCCTTCCTTGAATTTTTCACCTTAGCTCTGATACCATGTTGAGAAATCTAGGGCATCAAGATTAGGTGATTTCTCTTCTATGATAACTGCTTGTGAATATTTTTACTTCATTAGATTATGATCTTCTCTTTAGTTAGATTATTATAGTTTTATTCTTCATCAAACAACTCTCAATGCATAAACAACAAAGAGACAATAGACACAGAATATAGGCAATCAGCCAGGGCCAAAACCTCTCCCACTTGAGAGGAAATCCCAAACAAATTATTCTTCTTATGGAGACTTCAATTGATGAATATGATGACCAAGACCCTTGACCTATTTTCCTCTCCAAGACCAAGTCACACAGCTTCCTTGATGAGTTCCCTTTTTATTTGAGTCAATGATAGTCAAACTTCTTGATTCTTTCTCATTCTCCATTGCCTTTCAGAGTTCTTGTTCCTAGGAACAAACCTGCAACTTTCATCTGTGATTCAAAAACCCTAATTACAGTGTTTGAGAGAGATATTGTCTCTCAAACTTGTTCGCTTTGAGATGAAAACTATTCCTCCTTAAATCCTCTTGATTCTTCACTTGTCTTTGTCATTGGATTCACCTTCGATAGTGACTTCAATAGCTCAACTCCTACTACAATAGACAACACCTATACTTCGTATGTGTGGAGTATACTCAACCCAAAACAGACCCAAAAACAATACCAAAGACTTTTCTCTTCCTTTCCTTCTCTTTGTTGGTTATGAGGTTCCATCCCAAGTGACCCTTGCACTTCTTATTGCAGACTTATCCTTGACCAAAAAACTGGGTTCTAAATGGAGGCCGAGCTGCCTATTTATAGTGGTTTCCCATGAAATAAGTTGACTTCTCCTTGTACATAGGCCGACATGTCATTTGGTGTAGGTTTAATATTCCATCTTGATGCCGACTTCTTGGTGGAGCTTGAGCTTGGTCTTGGAGGGCCTTTTTACTCTTTGATTGACTCATATACAAATGTAACATGCCCAAGAAGGGTATTCCATACATGACATTGACTCAATAGACTTTTATAACTTGATGACAAAATCTATAGGCTCACAATGGGAACCTTAACTAAAATAAAATTCCTTGATCAAGAAACCTATAATTCAAGCATTATAAAAAATATATATATATATATATATTCTTCTTTACATCAATTACACATGTCATTATGAAGACGGAACCTAGTTACACTTTTCAACAATGGGAAGTCATTGAGTCTTTAAAATAATAATAATAATAATTAATTGATGACCTTGTTTCTTTATCTTAAGAATACAATGCTTGAAACTCATCAAAGCAAGTTCTCCTGTGTTAAGCAGAGACACCTAAAAGAAATTGACTTTATAATATTTCATGGTATTGATTTACATAATTGTTTATAAAGATGGCATAATCTATAGTAGTATACCGAATTTATTTTGATGGAAGTACTTTAGTCTATTGCAGTTTCTCGAGTTCCATAAGGAGCACACTCTCCATTCAACACGAGTAAAGCAGTAAGGTCATTAACATAAGCATATCAATAAGCAGCCTCCCTATATTTGATTGATGTAGGTTTTGATATTGGTGGTGGATGGTGTAGATCAAAAGCCAGATATTATCTTTTATCTTCAACAAGATAAATTATTTTAGTTACTACTCTTTTAAGTGTAATTTTGAACAAAGAATTTTAAACATATAAAATAAATATTAATTATCATTTATCTAAATTTATTTTAATTTAAAAATTTAATTATTATCCATTTTAATTATTATTTATCTAAATATTCAAGAGAGAGATGAAAATAAAATCTTCTAACATATTAATGCTCTTAACAACAAATAATTTCAACACTACATAATAGCACAAAATGTCAACACAATAATCTCTATTTTTTTCACAATAATGAAAATGTCTTGAAAATAAATAATTAGAAAAAATGATTTTCACTATTATACCAAATAAACTATAATATTTTCATAAATATTAAAACTTATATTCCACACAATTAAAACAAATATTACATAATATTTTCATAAATATCAAAACTTAAAATACACCATTATAAACACCTTCACTGTCACCAAACATAACTTCATAAATATCAAAACTTAAAGCCCATACAATTAGAACAAATACAACATAATATTTTCGTAAATATGCAAACTTAACCCACACAATTATAAACACCTTCAAAGGCACCAAACCTAACCGAGACAATTAGAAACACCTTCACCAACCCACTGTAGCAGACTCGACAACGCCTATCTGATAAACAAAAATAGTTGACAGTAATATAATAACATTCTACACCACTTAGCGCTTATCTCATAATGGAAATGGATCAGTAATGTGATGGCTTTCTATAAACTGTATTTGAAATGGAGGCCCTCGTTGTTCAATTTCTGCTCGATCTCTAAATAAATACGCTCCTCCATCTGTGGCGTGAAATGCTTCTTCCAGTCACCCACTTTTCCCTCTCTGAAGAAACTGTGGTTGGGCATTCGAAATTTATTTTCCAACCCTATGCCGGTTTTGTTCACCTCCGCTGTTGACAGGCTCTGGAAACTGCACTTCTCCGCAATTATTGCAGCGTTCTCCTCCACGAGTTGAGGAGAGCAGCCCAAGAAAAGGCCAAGCTTTTTAACGCAACCCACGCAATCGGCTTGCAGGTCCTCGTAGGTAACGAACATCACCTTATTGGGATCCCGTCTGTTTTCATGCCAATAACTCAGAACGCTTTCAGCAAACGGGCCGCCATGGAAAAACCCAGAGCAAAACCCATCAAACAAAGTTTCCTTGCTCAAATCTTCATTTAAATAAGGGAACCCGTCTTCACGAAGTTTATTGAAGTATTTCCAACGGGAAACGGAGACATCCCTGGGGTTGCGAGCAATGTAAACAATCTTACAAGCAGAAGACCTGACAGGAGGAGGCAGCAAACTGAATGGCAAATGGGTGTGCAGCAGACGCGGGGATGGAAACTTGGAAAAGATGGAAACGTCGTACTGTTGATGCTCAGCAGTAGAATCGAAGAGGTAAGCTTCCATGGTGGGTACCAAAGAATGGGGATTTCGGTCTTCTACAGAAGCCCCGAAATTCGTGTCTTCTTTGCAAAATTGGAAGATGGTGTGAAGCAATGCTTTACACCATGTTGTCCCCGTTTTTGGTAATGAAGCCAAGAAAATGTCGTCCGCCAGCGGTTGGAATTCCCTTTGCAAAACCTTCACTGCTGGGAACAACTTATCATTTATCCAAAACCCTTCATACTTCTGGGTCCTCATCCCGTTGGACGCAATGAGGTCAGTGGGCGACGAATTCGTCAATTCCATAGTCGATTCTTCTTCTACCGCCGCCATGATCTCGCCCTCCTCTTGCTGCTGGCAATAATGGCCGTTGAAGGTAATAGAAAGTGAGACTAGTGTCCTTTATATATTCATTGGGTTGATCTTCATGGCAAATGTACACTTCATTTTCATAATCATAATTATAGGTTAATTTAATTTAATTAATCTCAAAATTTTAATTAAATTATAATTTTATTTTAAATTAAGATTATTAATAACAATTATAAAAATAATGTTTGTTTGGGGTAGTTGAAGTGGTAATGGTCGTGGAATGAAGTTTCACCGAATCTGAGATTTTGGATTTGAATCTCGTGCTACCTTCCGTTAATAGTGAGATTGTGGGAAAAACTCCACATTAAGCGCGGTTGAGCCAGAGGAGTTCTGGGATGGGTGACCTCCTAAGTCCTGGTTACCGGGTGCAAGCCCCGGAAGTGATGATTGATGCTATGTGATTCGTTCTCCACATTTCACTAGTTTCAATCCACTTCTTCACCCCTGTGAGCATCACCCGATGCAATGAGTGCTAAGTGAACTATTCAAAAAATCATGAAAATTAGTCAGTTACGACTACCTCTCATGGAAATGGTCATACGTTTGAATGACTTACTTAACGCAATTGAATCCCAAAAAATGATATCTAATATAATGCACTGCGTAAATCCCCCATACTTAAATTCAAAAAGAGTCAAGGGATCTCTACTTGAATGGTTCATGAGGCACAATACTTGCTAAGGTTTTGCAAATGGGTAGCAAGCTAAGTGGGCTTGATTGTGGGAAAAACTCCACAGTTAAGCGCCAGAGAGTTCTGGGATGGGTGACCTCCTGGAAGTCCTGGTTACCGCGGAAGTGATGATTGATGCTATGTGATTCGTTCTCCACATTTCACTAGTTTCAATCCCACTTCTTCACCCCTGTGAGCATCTCCCGATGCAATGAGAAATTAGTCAGTTACGACTACCTCTCATGGAAATGGTCACTCCCGATGCAATGAGAAATTAGTCAGTTACGACTACCTCTCATGGAAATGGTCATACGTTTGAATGACTTACTTAACGCAATTGAATCCCAAAAAATGATATCTAATATAATGCAATGCGTAAATCCCCCATACTTAAACTTATTTATTACATAATAGCTAATAATAACTATATTTATTTTTGGTTTGACAACTTATTTATTACATAGTAGCTAATAATAACTATATTGGTTTGACAATTACATAATAGTTAATGATAACTATATTTATTAAGAAATGAGGATGTCAATAATTGCCATAAAAGTGGTTGGGGGCACTCCGGATGTGCTCGATATCACGACAAACATATTATAACATTGTAAAAAGGCATGCACATGTATTTGATGCGTAAAAGATCTTGGACACTCATTAAAGTGAGAATATTTTGAAATATGTATAAATAAACGTGTGGGGTCATAAAGAGAATCACTAGTTAAAAAAATTGTTTAATGGTATAAAAATCATGTAAGTGGTTACATAGATTTAATTAAATTAAAATGATTTTCTAGGATGGATAAATAAATGAATAGGTAGAAATATGTTTTCATATGATTTTGGGTGATAATTAAAGTATATTAAAAGAATAATTTGAGTCAAAGTGGTAAGAGAGTTAGTGTTGAAGTTTTTAAAAGTTTAAAATAATTATTTTGTGTGATAATTAAAGTATATTGAAAGAATAATTTCATTGAGAGTGGTAAGAGAGTTAGTTATTAAATTTTCAAAAGGTTAAAATAATTATGTTGATATAAGAGGTTATATGAACGTCAAAATTATATGGCTAAAATAAGTTGAATTTAATGAAATTTGAAATTAAGTTGAGAAGTTAAGAATGTTTATCGGTGAAAGTATAAAGATGGTTTATATTTGTGGGCGAAATGTAGTGATGAAATTTCAAGTTTTTTTTCTAATGTAGTTGCAACCCTCAAAATTCATATAAGAATTGTGAATTTTCATTCGGAATAAAAAGATAATATGTGGAGAATTATGTTGTTCTCCTAATGATATTTTTTTGCAAAAAAAATAGTGTCATATAATCTCTCAATTTTCCATTAAATTCAATATATGTCCTTGCAAATTTTCACAAAACATAAGAGGTATGAGTTCACATAGCATAACTTAGTCTAAAGTGTGTTATATATATATATATATATATATATATATATATATATATATATATATATATATATATATATAGCATGATCTACACAAGGAGAGAACTAAGTTTTTTATATTAAAAGTTTTTTTTTTTTTTTTATTTTTTTTTTTTTTTAATGTAAAATTATATTTTTTATTATTTTTCAAAGTTGGCAAAGTAATATTTCAATTTCATTTCGGAGACACATGCATTGACATAAGAATTTTTGCAAATTTTTAAATACATGAAAAACCAAAAGAACCCTTTTGAAGAGGACTTGTAAACGAAGATAGTGGTATTTTTGAAATTTTTTCATTCGGTATATTTTATGTTATTGATTTCTTAGTCAGCGACATTGAAATTGTTCAAAAATGTTTCAAGCATTATGTTTAAAGGAAATTAGATAAAAAATATCATATGAATTCGAAAATGTCAAATTCATGTCATTAGATAGAGGGTTCCTTTCCGAATCCAACATGATCAACTCTGCCACTTAAGGACAATTTTTTCTTGGAGTCTGCTAGGGTGAAAAATGGTGTTGCAGATAAATCTGCAGAAGAGGAGTGAAAACTCTATTTTTAGGCCCTCAACAACTCGATCAAGCGCTTAAAATGATCAGATCGAGTATTTAAAATTCAAAATTCAAATAGCTCGATCGAGGGTTTAGGAAACTCTCGATTGATCTCTTAACGTGATTAAACATAGGCTTGATCGAGCCTATAGCTCGATGGAGCTATCCTGGTTATCTAAAAAAAATGAAGCCTCTCAATACTTCTCTTTAAGTAAAGTTTTGATTTTAAATATAACACATTTTTAAACTTAATCATTTTATAATTATTTTATGTAGAAATTTTCAATAAAAATAAATAAATAAAAACAACAAACGAAAGTAAACTAAATTTTATAATATTATTATTTGAAAAATAATTTCATACGCACATTTAAATCTAGATTACTCAAATTCAAATTAGTCAAATAATGTTTTAAAATTCAATTTTATGTTTTTGTTATTTTAAAAATATATGTTGCAAGTCAGTAAAAAATTCTATATATACTTCGCACTTGTGCAAACTAAGGACAAAATTGAGCGCAATCACATTTTACTGGTTGAGAGAGATTTATTACCGTGGATACCATTGCATCTATAAGGCTCGATTAAGCTTTAGGGATCGATCGAGCCATAAATCTCAATCAAGACTTAAAGCTAGATTAAGCTCATAACTTGGGGTTATGCAGGAGCTCAATTGAGGGTTTGTTTAAATGCTCGATCAAGCTCCTTTTGTGTGCCTCAACAACTCGATCGAGCACTTAAAAATGCTCAGTCGAGTGCTTAAAATTGCCTGATCGAACATCCTTTTTTCGCCAAAATGCACCCTCGTTTTGCCAAAAAGTGTAACCCAACTCCATGCTTTCACCCTTATGCTAAAATGCCGAGGGTGCAGGTTTGGTGGTACCCAACACTCTAGAAATTATGATAAAGCAAGAGGTTGTTGAAGTAATGAATTACAAATAAGTGAAAGTAACGTTAGTCTAAGTCGAGTTGTGTCAAATCACGACAATGGTGTGTCAATTAAGTTTTCCAAACCAATGTCATAGGTGTCTTGTTTGTTTTGTATAACCCAACAAGAAACATATTTTGTAACAATGTAATTTCAATTAAATAAATAATATTATAAGTGTTTTGTTGGATGGAGATGCCCCTCCTACAAGAAATAAATTTATGCAAGTTTTGCAATGGAAGATTTAAATGAAGAATTATCCAAGATGATGACAACAAAAGAAGACAAATGTAGAGAGAAAAGGATGCAGACTTCAGGAAGATGGAAAAAAAGGGAGAGGATATATGGTAGAAATTCTTACAACAAAGAAGAAATAACAACAACTTTCAGTTATGGTTAGGTAGAATTTATTGAAAAAGTTTAATAGTTTTGATTGAGGGTAGAGTTGTCAAGAGAAGTGAGTAGGTGCAAAATATTAACAGAGAAGAGGAATCTTAGAAGGTTCTAGTGGAATGAACCAACAGGACCAAAAGACCAAGTCCAAGAAAGGAGCTTGGTGAGGTATTGTGTAGTAGGGGGAAAAGGCGTGATACTAAAAAGACTAGCTACCACTCACAATGAGCATGGAGAAGCTTATAGAGGAAAAGAGAAAGATGACTAAGGACAATAAGACAAAAGGTTTAGAAGGAAGAAAAAAAAGTAAAATAAGACATGGACTCCATCACAAAAGAAGAGAACATAGAAAGTTGAAGTAAATGGATTCATGTGCGTGAAGAGAAAGGAATAATAAGAAATAGAAAAGGACAAGAACAAGGCAAAGGACACATAAGAAGTCGAAAGAATGCATTGGAAGATAAACATAGTAAATAAATGGAAATGTGGTGGGGAAATGAAGAATATGAACCAAGGTATAATTAAAATTCATGCGTGTTTTTTAGATATAATAAATCCATCAAGCATAATATCCTTATAATTTTATTAGTCTTCCTTGATAATGTTTAAAAAAAAAGAAAATGGTATTTTTCATATAAGGAAATGAAAAGTTGAAATTATATGTGCTTGGATCAAATCTTGATATAAGCCTCATGAGGAAAAATGTGCTCCCACAAAGTTCGTGATACTCTAAAAAAAAAATTGTAGTGAAGGTTTGTGGTTGGCTAGAAACCACTTGTCATCATGTATTGTTTATGGTTATAAGGATGCATTCCACGGTCCCGAAATTATAAAAAAATATTCCACATAATTTCACTACATGTTAAAAAAACAAAATAGTTTGAAATACAATAATTGATTTATAGGATATTTATATAACATAACTAAACAACAAGAAGAATGCATGATTAATGATGCTTTGTTGTGATGCTCCCACTAGGACCATTTAAGTGAATATGCCACCCTGCCAGTTAGGAAAGTCTATCTGACTTCCTAGCCTAGGAAACCTCCACAATTTCCCTATCCCTCCAAGCCCAAGTCCAAATCATAGCCATAATATGTCTAAGATCCCCATAATGTGTCTAAGATCCCGTGACCTTCCCCCAATTTCTCACACTTATCTCCCCCATAACCCTCCACCTAACTTTATTCAATAAACTTCAAACCTCCTTTCATTATGAAGGTCTCCATAAATGCCTCGAGCCACTACACCTATTCTCTTATCCTCAAATTAATTCGAGGGGACAATCATGTCAAGGCCTAGAAAGGATAAAATAATAATATTTTTTAGTGTTAGGAAAACCTATGGATTCATAAGAATCCTATTAATTTAAATATTAAATAAATCATGTTAAAATATAATTGAAATATAATTGATTAATTATAAGTCAGGATTAAAGGTTATTTAATCCCTAATCAAGGTTAAGGCTAACCATAAGTTTGATAATTAATCAAGCTCAAGATTAATCATAGCTTATTCATTAATCAATATTAACCACTAATTAATCGTCTAGCATAATAGGCTATAGAATACTAGCATTATTCATGCGAGGTGTGGGTATGTAGCTAGCATACACATACCTTGTATATATACTAATAATTTTTAGAAGAAGAAAGCACAAAATTCAATCACTTAGCAAGTAGGTTAATAACATAATGTAAGATAATAGTATCGGGGAGGGGGCATTACATAGACCCATCATTTAGAAAAAAATGTTTGAAAGTTATAGTCAAGAGGATACAAGTAGTCAATAAGCAATATGACAAAAGGCATAACACAATAAGGAGAAGGATGTAGTAACTGAAATTTAAGTAAATCAAATGAGGATATCACTTCTTATCTAGAGACCCCAACTAACTTATAGGCTCCTATCCTCATGTTGACGGTGCTAGATATTACCAATTTTAGTATGAAAATTCTTAGCAAGTGTACCAAAAATAATTCACTTAAGCCACTCGTGACAAGTGACCATAACAACAAAATATGGTTGTTTATGCTTAAGATCTGCAATGAAAAAATAAAAAAAACCCTGCTATAAAAGATCATATGCAACCCAAAACATATAACAACAAAAATGAAAGTGTAGCAACCCAATGGATCATATAAATAAGCAAATTTTATTAATGTAAATGAAACACCTAGTGAAGAGAATTCATGAGCTTAAGTCTATAGATAGCCCTTTGTGGGATGGGTCATTTTGATGTCTCTGTGCTTCAACGATTTATTTCTCTCTCCCAACTTGCAATGGGAAAAAAAAGAAACAAAATAGGTTGAACTCAAGTGGGAGCTCAAATGTGACGAGACAATAATGGTGATATTGAGAAGGATTGAGGTGAAGAATGAATGGAAAACCCTCTTATTTTTAAAAATGTATTGAGCTAAATTAGGAATTTGAAAATAATAAAATATTATTGACCAAATCAAATCTAGTCGTTGATAATACTTTATTATATTTTTTGAGAGGGAAAAGATATTCAAAATGGTCAAATATATTTATTTAGAAAGTGGTTGAAATAATTAACAAATAAAAATGATTTATTAATCACTTTGTGAGAATTAAGGAAAATATGAATTTGAAATAATTATTAAATAATGATTTAACAATTATCTCAAAATGATAGATAACGAATAATAAATAAATAGTGATTTATTTAATTATTCCAAGGTGATTAAGTCAAAAGTAATTAAGAAATAATTATCAAATACTTATTTAGTAATTATTTCTAGAGAAAATTAAATAAATAATGGTTTATTCAATTATTCTAATGGGATTTTTGAATTTTAATAAGAATAATTTAATAAAAATGGTTTACTAAATTATTTCCTATGGTGAAAGTGGACTTACCATGGTAAAAATAATCTTACATGGTGTATTTTGATCTACCTAGTAAGAAATGGCTAGGTGATCATTTTTTGGCTGATGACAGATTGCCCCCCAACGTAAAAATGTGAGGAGAAAATCATATGAAATAAATGCGTTGTAGGTTGCACTTTCAAGAGACACCGAAGGGGAGAGAGAGAGAGAGAGAGAGAGAGAGAGAGAGAGAGAGATCCAATGAAGAAGTGGAAATGGAGGGGGTGAGACCTATTAAGCTAATATAAGTCTCACTTTATTTTAGAGTACATAATCTCAAATGAGGCGGGGAGGCATACCCATACCCACCAAGATAACCAAGTAAAAATAATAATGGTGTGCCCAACAATGTGGGAATGAGAAAAAAATTACATGATACATGACACATGACATGCTAGCATCAATGGGCCAAAAAGTGATTCAATGATACAATGAGTCCCAAATACATAATGTTCTTGGAAAAGAGAGGTGAGGAATAAATACAATAACATCTGTTGATATGAGTACATGAGACATAATTCCACTCAATCTAACATACTGAGGGGGGCTCACAACCGAAGAAGCCCTATTGAACAGGAAAGGGCTTTGAAGATCTGAATGGATTATCTAAAGGAGACCTGGATGTTGTGGGTGTTGCAAGCGACTAAAACCAAACCAGTCAAATCAACGGAACTACATCTGAGGCTGGATGATAATATGTTGTCATTCTGGCATGTGGGGGTTTACCTGAAGGACCGCACCATCATGAGGTTTGGAACATCTCATACATACCCAGGAGATCCTAGTACAATCTACTGGATCAATGGAATATCAAGTGTACGAATCTCAATCATGCGATAATGAGTTGGAGTCGAGTACGCGAGATACACCCAAGTCAAGGGGAAATGATGGTTCCCTATGCTTGATCTGAGACACAAAACAATGATGCAATATAGAACCAAGGTACACCACCCTCTAAACCATTCTTCTGGATTAAATGTGCTGAAGTAAATAGAAGAGGACTTGCCAAAGTTGAGGCAATGAGGATTCCTCAATAAAGGCACAAGGATCATAGTAATGTGACTGATAGATTGACACTAGGGATGAGGATGGAAGGATACAAGATGAGTGGTGGACTGAAGAATTCCCTTGTTAGAGCATAGTACACATGGTTGACTTGGGAACGAGTAACTTGATTCTAAAGGGGATGGTCAAATACTTAGACATAGGCTTTTTCAAAGACAGATCAATGTAGAAGGAGGCCAAAATATGAGAAGAATGGGATGAGTATGATGAAAATATGGATGATACATTATAACAAGACTCAATGGGACTCTGAGCAGACTCCATGGATGCAAGGGTGACTCATCTCTTATGCTCTAAACAAGGGTGACTCGATGATGCTACCACATGGGAGAGGGCCAAAGGGGACCATGAAAACATGAGTAAATAATGGTTACTCGTGATGAAACTCGACACATAAGTTAACAAGTGCAAATGTAAAGTCTTCTGAGAGTACAAGTGACTGATATGAAGAGGCAATTTTTATAAGTGACAAAATGAGACCTCATGGAAAAAATGGCTTCCTAGTGAAGTTTC
Source organism: Pinus tabuliformis (assembly GCA_031772625.1). Lineage (NCBI taxonomy): Eukaryota > Viridiplantae > Streptophyta > Pinopsida > Pinales > Pinaceae > Pinus > Pinus tabuliformis. The sequence continues at coordinate 755,110,589 of CM062807.1, read as the reverse complement.
AAATTACCAGAAACAAAGAGAGATCCATTATAAAGCTCGATGAGAGCTTTCCAACGATGCTGACAGTTTGTCAAACAAAACTACAATTTTATTGAAATGGTAAGCACAAAAACAAGGGTTTTCCTATAAAATGGCTTCTTGCCCCCAAATCCGATTCATTTGCATATGGATGTTTTTGAGAATTTGGAGAGGAGGAGAAGGCCCTAAATCTTGGAGAGCTTGTAGCAGACAAACTGACCATTAGAATTTGGATCTACAACTTTCCGTTAGGTAGGCTAACCTTACTCATCATTTCAAGTGGATTAAGTTCTCATATTAGGGCGTCGGCTAACTCGGGGAAACCCCATATTTTCTTCAAGATCGCAACGCACCCGTTGGGATTTTTTCTTTTTGCTCTAGGGTGTAGGAAAAGGGATAAAAAGTGCACCTAATGCAGTTTTTGGTGGAAAAAATTTTCTATGGACCTGAGTGAAATATCGTACTAGGGGTTGCCAAGGAGGTGAGGCTAAGAATTGAAAATGCATTTGATGGATCTGAACTGACAAAATTTGATGGTTTTTGGTAGGTATTGAAGAGATGATAGTAGTGTGGAAATAATCAGGTTTTGAAGTTTTTTGCACTGAGAGTCAGGGAAATCAGGTTGGCATAGGGGCTCTAGCATGACATGGGTTACTCAAGTTTTTAGACAACCCATTGATGGGGGGGGGAGAGAAACTTTTATCCCGTATTGTGAGCTATTGGGATCGATATCAGGAGGCCTCTATGATACTAGGGTATAGGATCAAGATCATGATTCAGGACATATATTTTTTGACATGAATGCCACCCTTATGGGTGGTGGGAGAGATTCATCTAGTGCTACCTCATGGGAGGCATATTGGAGAGTTTGTGAATCTACATTGTGTACTCGATACTTGGGTAAAGGACATAAGTATTTAGATACAAGACTTAGAGAGACTGGAGACACGAGCTACAGTCGTAGTAGTGGTATGGATATTTGGTGTAGTCATGCCTTCCACGGCATTTTTGGAGGGAAGATGATGTTGGTGGAGAGTGTGTTGGGAGGGACCTACTATGGATGGGCCCAAATGTTGTTAACATTGTTGAAACGTTAGTTGATTATATGTAAGCAGTGGGCCAATGATAAATTCTCATTTGGGACATTTTTATGCTCATTCTTCTTTGAGAAGGTCCCTACCATCCATCCCCATTTACAGATCTGTGATGGTGGCCCAAAGGAGCCTAGGATGTGTCACTAGGGGTAGCTACTATGACGAGGTGGAGGAGGGGGAGTCATATGGGTGTTCTGACCTGAGTTCTTTACTCACTGGGGTCACATTCCATTGTGCATATATGACTATCCATATAATGGAATGAATTTTTAGGGAGATCTTAACCTACCACTACTTCTAGGACGAGCATGGGGCACAAATGGTAAGTGACAGTTGATATATTTTGGTTACTTGTGACATGCAGGTATAGCACTGGTGATGCTGGAAGGATATACAGGATGAGCTACAACACTTGGGGTCATAGATTAGATAGAATCAACATCACAACAGAGAGAAGATAGTAATTCATTACTGGAGGACCTCCATCGTAGGTTCAACTTTCTATTGAATGGGTTGGCAGAGCATGGATGGCATAAGCTAGAAGATCAATATATAGATGAATGTGCCAATCTTCCCTCAAAGTGGTGAGGTATCACCAGGCATATAGTGATGTCCGGTCAGGTAGTTCGAGACTTACGAGCTAGGGGAATGGGTCTATTGGCATGAGATCCTCTAGAGGAAAATGATTAGGCATAGGGGCGTCTTTTCCCCCATTTTTATATGTAAAATGCAAAGGGCATGTAAAATGTATTTAGAGTAGTGGACTCAAACATTATATGTTGGATATTATGATACATAATATGTTTATGCATCTTTTTGTGACAATGTGGTTCACCATTTGTTTATGCTATGGATGACTTCTTGTATATGCATGTGATAAATTCCAACCTAGAATATTATTTGTGATGGTATCTACATAGTTATTTTGTTCTCTAGGAACATGATTAAATGAAATGGATTCAAATTCACATGCCAAAATCTTAACTCGTAGATATTTTCTAAATAGGACAGGATTACACACATGATAAATGTCATTCAATTGCATGACAAGTAGCAAGGAATCAAGACAAACATAAAGGTGAAGGATGTGATGATGAAGGGCATTGACAAAAAAACCTATCACTTCATCATATGCAACTTGTTTAGTGGTGGAAAATCCAACGCAGACATTGTTAGAGTGGACTAATGAATGCAAAGTGGTAAAAATGGCCCAAGCTTCTAAGGTTAGATTCCTAGAGAAGTGACTTGCACCATCGACATAACTGATATGTGGTGTGGATGATGGATCCATATGAAATGTACAAGAATAAAAAAAACGAGATAATGGGGGATGCAAGATACCTAAATGTAGAAAAGAAAAAGGACATGCATTTCAATGGGAAATGTTATTGGTAAAATTTCTTCAAGTAAAGTTCATTACAAGGGTTGGGAAGAATTTCTTCTTCTGGAATTTCTAAAAGGTATGCCCCCTTTTCCAAGCACTTACCAAGGATATAAGGACCGAGCCATAATGGTTCACACTTCTCATGCCCTAGGACATCATGAGCTTGGTTATAGACAAGAACAAGGTTGCCTTCATGAAAGGTATGAGGTGGATTTTTACGGTCATATTGAGCTTTGGTGCGCTTTTTGGCCTCCTCGATGGTTTGCAATGCAACATGACAATATTCATTGGCATGCTCAAGTATGGTGATTTTTTTCTATAAGGATTGGGTGTCTGGGAGGAGTTCAACAACAAGGTGGAGGGAGGGGATTTCACACTTAATCGATAAGACTGCCTCCTTCCCAAGAAAAGTGTGGAAAGGAGGAAACCCAGTGGAATTTTTGACATAAATTCTATAGGCCCACAATGTAGGAAAGAACATAAGATGCAAGTTGTTCTTGTGTTTATTCGCCATCTGCTGAAGCATAGTTTTAAGCATTGTGTTCACAACTTCGACTTGGTCATTGCCTTGGGGGTAATAAGATGACCCAACAATGAAGATACCTCATGCCAAATCTCATCTTCAAAGTGTCGGCCACGGTTGGAAACAAATTTATTTGGTACCCTGAATCGAGCGATAGCATGGTTAAATAAAAACAGGGTTGTAGTGGCCGCGATGTTATTAAACGTGGGCATGGCTTTATTCCATTTGGTGAAATAGTAAACGGACATAATAATATACTTATGGTTATTAGCAGATGGAGGTAGACACTCGATAAAGTCAATGACCCATTTACAGAAAGGGTCAACGGCAATGAAAGGATGGAGGGTAGCAAGTGGAGCTCGAGCCTTAGGGGCATATAATTGACAATTGGGATAGTGTTTGACTGCCCCAATGCAATCACTAAAGAGAGAAGGCCAAAAGCATTAGGCACACATGATTCTTTGGGTAGTGGCCATTCTAGAGAGATGACCACCACAAGAGCCAACATGATAGGCATTGAGAACTTTCTCAGCTTCAGCATGGGTGAGAAAATGACAAAGGACAATGTTGACACCACGATAATAAAGATCATGCCTGATGAAGAGATAATGATGGGCTTGACATCGAATCCATTTTGATCATCACGATTGAGATAGGGGGGTGAAATGATAGGTTCACAACTACGTAAGGATGTTTCCATACCAAGGATGATATGAGTTTATGGAAAACAAGTGTTCATTTGGGAGGTCATCATTTTTCAGCAGATGTGGCGCACCGGTAGGAAATTCAAAAATGAATTCAGCAAGGGATAAACCTTACTTACTCTTCGGCATGAAAAAATCCAAATCAAATTCTTGGAGGATAATGATCCAGTGGGCATACTTCCTGTTAATGATTCACTGGCCCAACAGGAAGTCCATGGGGTTAGAATTAGTCACAACCTTGGTGGTATGCATGAAGATATAATGACACAGTTTCTAAACAGAGAACTCAACAACCAAGGCCAAATTTTCTTCATGAGAATAAGATATAGGGGGACCATTAAGGTTCTTACTAACATAGTAGATGACATGCTCATTTATAGAACCATCTTCCTATATTAGGATCACGACAATCGAATAGGTGGACATTGAGATGTATAAGATGAAATCGCTCTCAAAGTTAGTTGAGCTGATCAAGGGAGCGGTAGTGAGAGCATATTTAAGGGAATCGAAAGATTTTTGATATTGCTCATCCCAAATAAATGGAATTTTAGATTGAAGGAGTCTAAGAAACCCATGAGTAGTGGTGGCATAATCATGAACAAACCGGTGAAGAAAGTTGGCTTTGCCTTGGAGGGATTGAGGTGAATGTTATACTTGCAACATCATAAGAAGATGGTACGCAAATCATTAAGGTGTTGTGATTGAATCTTGGAATGTGTGGTGAGATCATCTAGATATGCAAGGATAATGTGAGACAAGTCATGAAAATAATATGACATGACACGTTGAAAAGTGGCCCCAACATTATTTAAACCGAAAGGTGTGACTCGATAATAAAAGGTTCCCCACGGATTGGTAAAAGCAGTTTTGGGTTGATTGGAAAAGCGGATACGAATCTGATTGTACCCTGAGAATCCATTCATAAAGGAAAGAAAGTCATGTCTGGCAGTGCATCAATGATTTGGTATATGAAAGGTGTGGGAAAATTTTCTTTGGCATAAGATTTGTTCATATCATGGAAGTCCATATAGATATGAATGGTGCCTTGTTTCTTTACGATGGGAGTAGGATTTGACACCCATGTGGTATATTCAATAGGATAAATGAAACCAACCTACTTGAGCTTATCGATTTCAGCTTTAGTAACATCATGTTTGGAAGGATGGATAGGCCTTTACTTTTGGTGGATAGGAATGGAATGAGGCCATGTGTTTATATGGTGTTCAACAATGGCGGGATCAAGTCCGAGTATCTCAGAATAAGGCTAGGTGAAAACATGAAGAAATTATTTGAATAACTTAGTGTAAGCCTCAATTTCTTTCGAGATGCATTATGTCCCCAAGATGATATTTTATTTAACCCCTAGTTTATTTTTAGATGTTAATTTTGATGGTAGGGAATATGTTAGCCATATTTCCTTCTTCGAAAGAATCTGGTATAGGAATGGGATTTTTGAACTAGTCGGCCTCACCATGGATCGAGTCTTTGGATTCAACAACATATTTATCATGGGTTTGCTGCGAAAGGAAGTATGCATGATGGTGAATATCATCCCAAGGATAATGAGGGGTGGTCGTGGCTTCCATGATTCCTTCATCAGAATTGAGTATGGGAGGATCGGAGGAAGAAGGACCACATGATGATGATGAACTACCTGAGGCATATTCATGAGAGACAAGGTTCACATTCACATTATCACAATGGTTGGAGGGATGAATAGTAGATGTGACATCTACCGATGTTGAGACAAAAGTATCTTTTGAAGTAGGTTTGAAAGAAGCACAATAGGAAACTCCAAAAGAGTCTGAATATATTGATCCCATCGATGACGACAGGTAGAGAATAAGGGTGGAACTATCCATCATCTTGACATTAGGAGGAGCGTTTACAATGTGTGGTTGAGACACCTATTGTCCTCGCAAGGCATTGGGGCCAGGGCCTATAGGTAAAGGGAAAGTAGAGTCATTATGAGTGATATTTAAGTGAGTAAAAAAAAAAAAAAACCTCTTCCTCTTTTCCAAAAATTACTAACCTTTTAAACTAGCTCACTTAGTCCAAAGTTACTTTATGAGAATAGAGACCTTGGGTTCAAGTCTTTCTTTTTGTTGAGTTATTTTTTCAAAAAACACATGTAACTTATGTTTTAAAGTTACTTTATGTAAAAGTGTTGTCACCCATTATAAAAAGTGAGTCACTTATAATTCTAAAGTCACTTTATCTTTTATTTAAGTTACAATTTAGTGGGTAGCTCATAAAGTACCATTGTAAAACTGACTTTCACTTATTTATAAAAGTGGGTCACATAGAGTAATATTTTTTAAAAGTGAGCTAATTAGATTAAGTTTGGAAATGGGGGAGATTTTTTAAAATATAACATTATCATTCACTTCCGAACATTCACATACTTTGTCGACATCTTCCACCACTTTTCATCAAAAAGTCATAACTTCTTCATCCAGAAGTCGTTTTGAGAGCCGGTTTTTTTAATTGGCCTAATTTTTCGAGATATTTCCATCGAAAGACTTAGTTTCAATCTCTACAACTTCAGTTTCTATTAAAATGGAAATTCCATGCCAAGTTATTCTTGATAGCACCAACTACTTCCAATGGTTGTCCTACATTGTGGATTTACTTAGAAGTAAATTTCTTTATAGAATAGCCTCAGGCCAAGAGTCTAAACCTAAAGATGAAGATAAGCAAGCCAAATGGGAAAATAAGCAAGATAAAGGAAGTGGGTTTATAGGGATGTCCATTTCTCTAGACCTTAGATTCCATATCGCAGAACTTGATACCCTTGATGAAGCAATGAAACAACTCAATAAATTTTTTTGAATTAAAAATGAAATTAGAGCACATCAACTTGAAAATAGGTTGCTTATGTTGGACCCCAATAATTTTTCTTCCATTGAAGATTTTTTGTCCAAGTTCAAGACCCTTAGACTTCTCTTAGAAGGTGTTAAGGTTAAGAAAGAATATGGTAGTCTTATCTATTCCATTCTTACAAAGTTAGGACCATCCTCCTATGTGTTTGTTTCTGCCTTCCATTCTACTAGAGAAGCCTTTATTTCTCAAGGACAAGCCTACAAGTCCCTCTCCTTTGATGCCTTTTGTGATTATTTAATAAGAGAACAAGAAAAAATATTGCATATTGGTCTTCTTAACACTGGAAACTCTTCTAAAAAATCCTTAGCAGCCTAGCAGCAACCAATTTCAAAGAATCCTAAGAAGCAGTATCCTAAAAAGAATGGTCCTAAACCAAACAAGGGTCCTATGAAATTTCAGTCTTAAAATGAAAAATCAATTCAACAAAATGATAAGGAAAATAAAAACAAAGGGAAGAACACTGATAGACATTTGCAACTTTTGTAATCGAGATGGCCACTTAGAATCCAAATGCTTTAAGAAGATGGAAGCCTTGGAAGAAACAATGAAGAAGCATAACTTCCATTTGGAGCACTCTTCAACTTCAACTTCATCTTCAGGAATAACACTTTCTAGACGTGGTTTTCAAGCGTCTTGGTCTGGTTATGCACTAAATGTATCTACTTCTTCTCATTCTCATGAGTGGCTCATTGATTATGGAGCTTCTTATTACATGGCCGAAAACAAAGCCATGTTTTCTTCTATAAATGATTGTAACACCAAAAATATATATGTTGGTGATGATAGATCTCTTAGTGTTGTATGGACTAGAACTATTCATCTAGACAATGATCAATTTAATGATGTATTATGTGTTCCTACCTTATCCTGCAAACTTCTATCTGTATATCAAATAACTCATAACATATTTACCGATCAAACGAGAAAGTGAACTGGTACCCGTTTTTTTGAGGTAGCAAAAAATCACCTAATTTTGAAAAGTAGTGATGCCAAAATAAACCTTTTTTTTTTAGCATATTTTTGGCACTTTAAATTTTCTTTTGTATCAAATATGAACATTTTTTTTTCGATATTAGTGATTTTGATGTTGATTTTGAAAAGTTCTGATGCAACATCAACCCCTTTTTTTAGAGAGTTGATTTTTGACACTTTAAATATTCTAATGTCTTCTTCTTCCGGTAATATTTTTTTTAAGTGTATTTTTTGTGTTTTATTTTTTCTTTTGAATTTCCTTTGTAATGAAATCTTCATTTTTTCGCGTAGTTAAAAAAAATAAAAAAAATGGTCAATATTTTAAAGTTACTATTTTCTATATGTTTATATAGTGTTAATTAATATTTCAATGGACATCAAATAATTGTCACTAAAACACAATAATTTTAAACATTTCACAAAAAAAAAACATTTTCTTTATAAATATAATGAAAAAAATACACATTTTCAGAATTTTTGTCAAAAATGACATGTCAAATAAACGGTTTTTATAGGAAGATCCTAATAGAAAAACTTTAAAAAATATTTTTTTAATGAATTTTATGTTAAAAATTAATAGTAATCACGGGGTTTTTACAAAAAAAAGATTATTGACATAAAAATTATAGTGAATATTGAACATATAACAACAAGAATCAAATGTTCATTCTTCTCATAAAATCTCAAAGTCAAAACATTACAAATAAAACTAATGAAGATCTCTCAAAATTGAGTTTGAATTGCAATCATAACTTAAATGTCATCAACAATATCATATAATCCATGTTCATCGTCTTCTGCAGCTTCATTATTTTCTTCTTCCACAATATTTCCTGCTTGAGTTTCCTCATTTTCCTCGTCTACTGGATCTTTCATGTCTGCAAATCTCCCAAAGTGTCATTTTCCAATCATTCCATATAGTGGTGGTTGAGGTTCCTTTGCCTTTTTTGCCACACATGATTCATTAAAATCTCCTTTCCTCAAACCAACTTCTTGCATTTCATCTGGAAGAAATTGAAGAGCATTAATTCTTTGTTGAATAAAATTGCATTGTAGAGGGTCTCTTTCAATCGCAATGCAATTTCTTCCTTTTTGTAGGCAACATGCTAGTGTTGTACCTAATCATCAAGCACAAAAACAATAAGTAAGTAAATTAGTATAAACACATAAAAACAAAAAAATAAAATATTAAAATTCAATTTTATATAATAAAACTTACCTGAACTTGAAAATAAATCCAAAACCCAATCTCCTTCATTTGAACATAAATCTATAAGATAGTTAATCAATGTTTGTGGTTTTTGATAAATGTTAACTATCTCTCCTTTTGCATATTTATCCTCATATGTTAACTTTTTTATGACAACATCATGAACCAGTACTTGGCTATGACTCTTTCCATCTACTTGGTTCAGAAGAATGGACTTATAGTTATCATCTTTTGCCCAACATTCAACATGGATGAACTCACAATCACTTGTAATTAGTTGATCTCTAGAAGAAATAAGATTTGACTTTTGTCTATAACACAACATAATAAAAGTTCAATCCACTTGTACATACATAAAAATTACATTAACCAAACATACAATTTCAATTTCTTACCATGTAAGCTGCATCCTTGAGTTTGATTTTCCCTTGAAGCTTGTTAATAACATTGCAAATTGTGTGTCTGAATGAAATGTCACAAATCTCCAAAGTGGTGATGTTGTGACTTCTTGAAAGCCCGTAACCACTTTATTAAAAGCTTGATAAGTGTAAGGCTCACTATCATATTCAATGTTTGGGAAATTGAAACCATGAGGAATATATGCAATAACCAGGGCATGTTCCCTTTTAGGTATGAGTTTTGCAATGTCTTCAATGCACCTTGTATTATTTGATATTGGATAGTCACTAACCCATTCCAAATGAAATGAGTAAGAGTAGGATGAAGTTCAACATTCCTAAGACACTGCTTTCTCAGCCTTTCCAACTTAATTTTTTAAATGAAACTTTTGAAAGTATTTGGTACTCCATTCGCATCCTTCTTCGACATCTTTAATGAAATAAATAAATATAAGTATAAGTAATATAATAAAATAAAAAATTATATCAACTTTTCAAGATAACAATCTTTAAGTGTTGTTTTAGAACTTGATTTTGGGTAGTTGAGTACAACATCATTCCAACTCTCTTCATTCAACATTTTAACCATATGTTCTTGTATTTTCATATAAATCTTATGACTGAATAAATAAAGTAAAAATTGTTAATATAATGATATGCATAACAAATAATACCAACAACAACATGTTATATTTAAAAGAAAATTATAATCCAAGAAAAAGTAAAAGTAATTCAACAAACTTACTTTTGAAATTCCGAGCACATTTCCTCCAATGACAATTCACCTGACTTCACATGACATAATATTGATTTGACTAGTTTTTCATCTTTCACAACTTACATTGTTCTCTAAGGTGTGATAGTCATATCATCTGGAAGTTGCTTCATTTCAGGACCTGTCTTACTGTTGGTACATATTATGGGTTTAGACCTTTTAACCTTCTGATTTTTTATGCCAATATTCTCCCACAATTCAAAAATATCATCAATCAATTCCCATATCTCCCCTGTTCTAAATGCTAATTGGAAAATGTTATCTATGCCTTTGAATAGTTCTGAATTTACTTTGCCACCTTTTGATTGGATTCTATCCTCAATTTGATAACCTATTTCCATACAACATTCCTTCCGAAAGCTTAAACTGACATTAAGCTTATCCCCACCACATTTTTCTAAAAATTCATTATGAATAAATCTGACCCTTTGAACGAAATTCATAGACATTCTATACTCATTATCTGCATTATGATCCCATGCCAATAACTTTACCTCTGTTTCTATTAAACTAGCATAAATGATGCATTTCACTGTTTCAAAAAGATAGTTTCCAGGATATTCCTCGATCAATTGTCTTTTGGCCTCTGCTGAATGGTTCCCTCCAATTACATAATATTTGTAGTCAAAACATCATGTCCTATCAAATGCCTCCTTATTGGGAACTTGATTTGGATCAACAAGAATCACATAAGGCACCACATGTGCATATGGATTGTACCTGAACAATGTTTTCAAATTATGGACATGTAGGTGATGTGCCTTTCTAATTTGATATTGAGATTGTCCTTCATCTGGCCTATAGAATTGGGTGACATTAAGCTCAAATATTTTGCCACCATTAATTAATTTATTCTTCCTCATGTGATTCTGAATGACATTTTGTTTTGTTTTCATAATGCCATCCTCTAAATCAACACCTGGTGTTATGATTTCTTTGTTGCCTTTAGAACTTTCACTTTGTTCTTGATTGTTGCTTATGATTTTAACAGATTCGCCAATTTTTGATTTCTTCTTCTTCCTAGTTAACATTTCTTCTTCTACAGAAATAATCTCCTCATCATCAAGTGGAAGAGCGACATCCATGGGCATTTTTCTTTTCGGTGTTTTATCTCTTTTCTCCTTTTCAACAACAGTTCTAACCTCCTCCTCACTAATGGAAACATATTTTTGAGCTTCAGCATGAGCTACAACTACCACATCTTCAAAAGAAACATGTTTACCTTTGTTAGATTGACCCACCGTATGGATTCTTTGTTGATCCCCTGCATGTACCATTGTAGTGTTATGGATTGTTGATCTTTGCCTCATTCTCTTTTCTTGTTCTAACTCTATATGGAAATTGCTGATGACATTCATAATATTTGGTTCCATATAATAAATACCCTCCAACATCATTGAAAGACTCTCAGCAAAATCCTATCAAAGAAAATAAAATATGTCAATGATCAATCATTTATAAAAAATTTAATGATCATTACAATAATACATTACACATAAATATAAATAAGCATACTTACAATGTTATTTGAAATGTTGGATGAGATTTCTTCACACAATGGTGTAGATTCTTGATCTGTGTCATACTTGTACTTTTCGAGACGATATCTAACCTTTTCATGTGACTTGGGCAATTTTGCAAGAACATAAACAGTGTTTGAATTCGGCACCAAACATATGTCTTGTACTCTACCTATCACCTTATACAGTTCACCCAAATAAATCATACCATAGTATAGATAGAGATGTGTAATATCATCAGATTCAACATCTTAAACATGGCATGTATAATTTATTTTATTTATTTCTCGTGAATTCATCCATTCAGAAACAATCTTTGGTGCACTTGATGGGCCAGTTGGTCGACTTTTACTTCTCGTATGTTCGACAATCTTCAAAACGTGTCCACCTGCAACTTTAGATGATGGAATTGTTGTCTTTGTTCCAGACATATTCAGAGAAACCTTCCTTGATGCCATCTTCGTAAGAAACAAATATATATATATATATATATATATATATATATATATATATATATATATATATTAGTTAATAAAAAACCATATATATTACTTAAAAATTAAAATAAAAAAAATTCACACTATAATTGTTATTTAAATATAAAAATAAATTAAATTATATATAATTTTTTAAAAAAGTTATAAAATTTATATCTACAAATTTATAAAGAAATTATTGTGTACAAAATTTATTTATATAATTTTGAAATTAATAAAAACAAAATTATTAAAAATAAATAAAAAAAATCTTATATGACTTCTATCTACAGTTTTATAAAAATATAATTACATACTAAATTTTAAATTATTAAAATAAAAAAACCATATATATATATATATATATATATATATATATATATATATATATATACATATACATTAAATTTTCAAATATTAAATCAACAAATTTTATATATAAAAAAAATAAAAATAAAAAATAAACAAATTATATATTAAATTTTAAATTATTAAATTCAACATATATATGAAATTTTAAATTATTAAAATTTAAAAAATTATATTTAACTTAAAATTTCATATAATTTTTTTTTTTTTTTTAATTATTAGATATTCCATTAAAAAATAATAAAATCAAAATAATATATATATTTTATGGAAAATGTATTAATAAAATTGCATTAAAATTTTTATATATAAATGTTTTTTTATTATTTTAAAATTTGTGAATGAAATTATTTTAAAGTTTTATAATAATTTTATAATTACAATTTTATTAAAATTTTAATTTTAGTTTTATTTTTTTTTAAACATACTATATTAATTTAAAAAAAAAAAATTTCATTTTTTTTAACATATTATATTAATTTAAAAAAAAAAAAATGATTTTTTTTAAACATATTATATTAATTAAAAAACAAAAATAAATTTCAATTTTTGTTTTAAACCTAATATATTGATTTTAAAAATATATATACAAATTATTTATTTATTTATTTATTTTTAAACATATTATATAAATTAAAAAAACATAAATAATTAAAAAAAAACATTAATTGTTTTTGTTTTTAATTTTTTAATAATTAGGTTTTTTTATTAAATTAATTGGTTAATTATTAATTTTTTATTAAATAAATTAAAAAAAAAAGGAAAATTTTATTTTATTTTATTTATTTATTTATTTATTTTTCTTCAGGCCTGCCCTTTGCTCACTGGCCGGGTGGAGGGGATGTAGCCCCCCCTGCCTGCCTGAGCCCCCATCAAGCTGTAAAAGGGCCACAGGCCGTTTAAAAAAGAATTTGTTTGTCGGGCCCTACCCGGCCCCCGGCCAGTGGCCAAATGGCGGGCTCGATAAACAATTTTTTTTTTAAACGAAATCGTAAAATGAATAAATATCTTTTATTTTTTTAATTTTCAAAAAAATAAAAAATTTAATAGAAAAAAGTATTTATCTTAATATTTAAATAAATTAAAAAATTTTAAATTATAATAAAAACAATTAAAAAATAAAATTTATTTTTTAAATAAAAAAAACAATAATAATTTTTTATTATAATTTTTAATAAAATTAAAATTAAAATAAAAATAAAACTATAAAATTAAAACTACAAAATTTTATAATTAAAATTATAAAATTAAAAATACCATTTTAAATAAAAAACAAATTAATATATATATTATAAAATTATAATTATAATTAAAAATATATATATATATATTTAAAAATAATAATAATAATAATAATTACAAAATCAAAATTTTAATTTTAAATAAAAAAAATAAAAATAAAAATAAAACAAATAATTGAAAAAATAAAAATACAAATTTTAGGTGAAGAAAAATTAAAAAAACAACAAAAAAAAATTATAAAAATAACATTATAATTTTAAGTTAAAAAAAAAATCACTAAATTGTTTTTTTGATATTATTAAATAATAAACCAGGAAAAATTTAAAATGAAAGAAAAAATTGTTAATTTTCTTTTTTTTTTTTTAATTATTTTTTGATAACTAAAAAAACATATAACAAATAAATTTATATAAAAGAAAAATAAAAACAAAATTATTAATATTTGTTTTCTAAATTAAATTTTAATTATAATTTTCTAATATTTTCAAACATATATATTTTAATTTAAAAAAAAGTAACAAACAAAATAGGAATAAAAATAAAATAATAACAAACAAATAAGAATAAAAAATAAAATAAAATTTTATTTTATTTTTTTTCTCGGTAAAACTATTCTATTCTATTATATTATGTACAAGAAAGCATTACAAGCAAAGAGTCAAGTTGCCCAAGGCCTACTGTGGCTCGTTGGGTTAGCATTTCACATCTCAGAGTTGGCCCTCGCAGGGGCCTCGTTTCCAGACAGAGCCTCTTCCAGATCATAACATGACATAACATTGTTCACAATCAAACAAAAATTGCCCACGCAGGGGCTTCGGAACAAAAATCCAACCCTCGCAGGGGCGTTAGAAGACTGACAGCACCCTTACAGAACCTACTGACATAACCTGTGCGTACATAAGCATGAATATAAACTGGGGAGACACAAACATAGACATATGACCTATACCAGACACAGACAGGAACGAGAGACCCATACCAGACCTGAACAAAAGTGGAGAGCGCCAGAGTGTGCCTTTGGACGCTAGTCCTCCGGCTCTTCCTCAATAATTCGGCACCATCCGTAGTGTTCGGGGAGGCCGTCCCATTCTTCCCCTGCATCCCTCTTTGAAGTCGACGCCTCCTGCTCCTGAGGTCGTTTGGGAGGCTGCTCAGGTACCCCCACTGGGTCTTTCTCGACTTTTCCCGGCTGTTCGCCTGGGAGCTCTTCCTTGCTGCCCGAACCGCCTTCATCTTCCTGAAAATCCTCAGTGAATAGAACTGAGATGTGTGCATTGATGCGGGAATTGTCCCTCGAACTGCCAAGCGTGAAGATGGTAGACCCGAAAGCTGGAAGAGAGTGATGTCCAGCGCTGGTATTACCCACCTCCATGTGTTGAGTTGCCTGGATGGACGTGGCCCCTGTCCTTCTGTGACAGTAACAGCAGCAGCAGTGGTGGTGGGATTCCTCACCAGGGCGGCGAGAAGAACCTCCTCGAGCGGACCCTCTCCTGCTGAGCAACCGTTGCCTTGGTCTGACCATGTTTGCCGGGGAGCCGGTGATTTGAAGCTGAGCTGCGAATGGGCTCTTTCCCGAATTGAGTCGCCCCCCAACAACAATAAGTCCTCTCGCCACAATTCTGAGATGAAGCTCACCAAAACAAAAACAACATACAACAGAGTATACCAGCTCGCGACTTCCCTCGGCCTTCTGATAGCCTGCTGAATCCACAAGAACTGCCGCGTGAATGAGGAGATTGCCCACGGGAGCCTGAGCAGCGTGATCCTTGCTCTGAGCAGGGACCTGCAACATACTCTCCTCCATCTTAAACCGCTTGAAATTCTCTCGAAACCCGAACTCCTTAACTGCCCTCTGCATCCTACCCATTTCACCTTGCGCAGCATTGAATGCTCTGCAATCGCTTCTCCTTACTTAACTCTTCGGCGGCGAGAGGTATTAAAATTCCAGATGAACACGAGGCAGCACATGTTATACATGTGGCTCCTCGCTGCCACTCGTACAAACACCCGCATCCGGGAAAAATAAAATTTTATTAATAGTGTTTAATAAATATAGTTTTAATTAAAAAAAATTGAAAACAAAAAAATTAAAAATTACAAAGATATAACAAAAAAATTAAATGTATTTTTTTTTTGTTTCCATACAATAATTTTAATGCTCCCCAAACAAAATTAAAAAAAAAAAGAAAAAAGAAAAATAAAACCCAATATTTATTTTTTTTGTAAGCTTAGGTAGGACATTCTCATTTTCAAGTTTTTACATGTCCGTTATTCACCCCATTTCTGGGGAGGGTAGCACAAGAATCGAACCCAAGATCTCCGGTTTAGTGAGACTTCATTTCCATGGCCATTTCCACTTGAGCTACCCCTTGCAGACAAATAACACCCATTTTTTGTTTCAAAAGCGTAAAAAATTTAAAAAATTCCTAATTTTTCTCCTAAAAATCCTACAAATTTGCGTTTTTTTATTTTTCATCCCTATAAAATTATATAAAAAATACAAAAAGTGTTTTTTTGTGGGTTTTCCTGTAAAAAAACAAAATTTCCCCAAATTCATCTATAAATAGTCGAGATAGAAACAAAACTAACCTTTAAAATGCGTAAAACTCCCATTGAATGTAAAACTCCTATTGAATGTGCTATCTATGACAATGCAGCTCCTTCGTAGCTCCTCTGCAAAATCACTCCAAACTTTTTAACAAGACCTAGAAGACTTGATGTGATGTGATGAATAGAACAATGAATTTTATTTTATAGCAATGATTGTGGGAATGATTTATTGTTTCTTGAATGTGGGATTAAACTTAAAATTAAAATAAAATAATTTATAGTTAATATTATAGCTTTAGGTTAGTTTTCATTCATTATGGGATAAAAAAAAATATTAATTATAAAAATTAATTTACTTACATAGTCGATGTTAAATAATTTAAATAGAAAAAATATTTTGAGTTTCTATCAATATTTTGAATAAAAACTAGGGTGAAATTTTCCAAAACCAAAAGTTTAGTAATATGTTTTCAAGTAAATTATAGATGAAAATTTTGGAGGGAAATATTTAAAAACGAAATTTTGGAGGGAAAATGTTCAGCAAAAGTTTTTGGGGGCAAACTTTGGAGGGAAAACTTTTGGCGAAAAATTTTGGGGGTAAAACTTTAGAGGAAAATTTTCAATCTCTAAGTTATATATTATCATTGGGAGAGAGTGCATTTGTATCATTCGACATCTTCTGGTTGAAGGTCATGGATTCTTCTGATAGTGAAGTTTTTCTTTCTTCACCATTGACATCTTCATCATGCAACAAATCTATTCATTTTGATGAATGTAATGAGAATTCTTTCACTATTAATAGAGAGACAAATTTTCCACTTGGTCTTAATCCTAAGGATGATGAGAGCAACATTGATGAAGGGCAGCAAAAAGAATTTCCTGTGAATAGAGAGTCAATTTTTCCACTTCCTCCTAATCCTAAGGATTATGAGAGCACCATTGATGAAGGGGGGGATGAAGAATTTCCAGAATCAAAGTTTCCACATAGTCCTAATCCTAAGGATTATGAGAGAAGCACTGATGAAGGGGGTGATGAAGAATTTCCCGAGTCAAAGTTTCCACTTCCTCCTAATCACAAGGATTATGAGAGCACCATTGATGAAGGCGGGGATAAAGGATTTGTAGAGTCAAAGTTCCCACTTCCTCTTAATCCTAAGGATTATGAGAGCACCACTGATGAAGGGGGGATGAATAATTTGCAGAGTCATATATTCCAGAGCCTATTTTTCATGTGTTGAAGGAAACTATTGAGATGCGAAGGTTTATTTTGGGATCACATGATGAGGAGAAACGCATTGAACAACTTAATCACATTAGCTTCAAACATCGATTTCGTATCAAAAAAATTGATGGAAAACCACTTATATGGGGCAATAAGTATTCAACTGTTGCAAAATGGGGGTCGTCGTCAGGTTTAGCATTTTTGAAGTTCATTCCAGATCATCCAATATTTGCATCAAAGATAATATTATTACAATCAGTAGTTGAACTCAATAATGCACGAAGGCATCAGAGAGAGATAAATTATTCTGATTGTCTAGAAGAAATAAAAAAATGTTTTAGAGATACATATCACTACTTTGAGGTTGCTGATTCAGTTTGGTGGGAGACTTTTTTCAATGATAAAAGTGATATCATCTCAATATCAGGAAATGAAAATACACTTTTAAAGACTCCATTTATTTGGCCTCAAAATATTCCAAATGAACAGGAGGAAAGACACATTGTTGAACAACAACAATGTCAAGGCATTATTAATTCTCAACAGGAAGAGGAAAGAGAAATATATATTGGTTCTAGAAGATTGCGTGGACAACGTGAAGCCATGGAAGACCTTTATAAGTGTTAGAGCCTGGATCCACCTCAGGCTAAAGGGAGGCAATCCTAGGTTAACTACAAACCACACTTAACCTGGTAGCTAGCCCTACCAGGTTGGGAGAGGGCTCTCTCCTTGTCAATCTCTATCAAGATCACTGAATTTAATATAGATCTTAGGCTAGGTATAGTGTGCAGGAGTTTTTTTGAAAGGTTTTGGGTCAAAACAACAAGAGAAAGGATGATTGGGCTATGGAGTCAATGCCAGTTTTTGCTGGAAAACCTGGGGCAAATTAAGTGCCATGTTTAGCCAAGTGAAGATTGTAAATGTGAGAAGTATGAGGGAGAAAGCCCGCTACCCTGTAGGCACTATACAAAGGATGAATCTGCAACAACAACTTTAGATGAAAGAGAATCACGAGGTTGCTCAACATAGCATCTAGACAAGGATGAATTCTGCTAAGACAACCATTACCACTAACAGCAAAATCATCACGAAAGGAGCATAATTACGGATGAATTCCTAACATATCACTTAGATAATTCTGTAACAAGGTAGAAAAAACATAATGTGTAAATGAATTACAGGAAAAACATACTAAACATCAGCACCGTGATGAATCCTAGATCCAAAGGGCAAAAGACTGCTTTATTAAAATGATATTCAGGAAAAATTTTACACAAAGCCAAGACAACCTCTCTGCTGCCAAAATCGAACCTCTACACTATGAAATTCATAAAATATATACATTTTCTCATCCCTGTACTAAGGGAATTGAGCTCAACCATCTTCTTCAAAATAGAATTAGTTACATTAAACTTGGACTGAATTTCTGAAAATAGGTGTTGACGATGAACTCGTATCTCCTAAACAATAGCACCTGTTACAAAACTGAAAGAGGTTTTTGTATATAAGGTCATTTGGAGAAAAATCTCTCTCAAATTTTGGAAATTCATTTCCAGTTTCTCAAAATCTGTGCCACAAAATCATCTCTAAAACAGAAAATCATTAAAAATTTAAATCTGTGAAAATGAGCTATAAAAATCTAGTCACATATCCAAATTCACGACACCTGTGAATAAAATGAAAGAGGTTTTTGTTATATGGCTCATTGTTAACAAAAATGTTCCTTGGGTTTTTCAAAATTACTTTCCATCTGTTGTAAAATGGCACCGCACTAAAATGACTAAAACAGTAAAATAAATGAAAATTTTGCTTTGTTTTAATGCAGGCTCCAAATATCACTGCATATCTCCCACATAGTAGCACCTGTGCATAAACTGAAGGAGATTTTTGTTATTTGGTATGTGATGGACAAAAACCTCTTTCACTTTTTTAAAATTCTTGTCCAAACTGATTTTGTAGTAAACTTGTCCCTGTGTGCAGCAACTGACCTCAAAACATGCATAACCAAGAATCAATCATTCATTTCGATCATATCATATGATCCAGAAACCTGTTACAGGAGTGTGATATATTATTGGAAAGATTTTTCTGAGCTGCTCCTGATGAATACACTTATGACATGTTTTGTGTTGAATATCATGTGCAAAACATCTAACCAAACCAAACCTAGTAAGAGCTCATGTTGATCCCTGGTGACAAGCTACGAAGACTGGAACTAACATTGGCTCCATTGGGGATGGCAGCTCCTTGGAGGTGTCAAGAACATCGTAGACCAAGTGCCTCATCCATTGGGAAATACGGTCAGACAACTGCAAACTCAAAACAACTCATACCAATCCAAACATACACATACTGCAACCTGTACATAACAAATACCAGAAACTGAAATGCTGCCTTTGGCAGCTTATTTATTTACAAAGCTACCCTACTCAGATGAAAAATCAATAGATCAAGTAATGCTATAATGCCAGACCAACCAATCAAGCAACTATGACAATGATGTTGTTGTTTGATAGTGTTTGAACCAGAACATAGTTGGAAATCCTAGCAGCAATATATACCCATAGTACCTCTGGCTCTGTAAAAGGAAACATGTTTTTTCTTTCAAGTTAAAAATATATTCGATACATGCTGCTATAGGATCATAGAAACCAAATTCTATCTGCTACCCCAACTCATTAACATATGCTCTTGGCTAGAGATTGTCACATCTTCGCTGTAAATCATAACATCCTTCCATCCAACCATCTATGGGCATCCTTACCTTTTCGTCTTTGGGAGGAGGGAGAGTTTCCAAGAACTGTTTAGGGTCTTTGAATTCATGTGATTTAATTTGAACATCCAATAATTCAATTTCATTTTTCAATCTTTCAACCACTAAGCCAAGAAAATAATATTTATTCTCAGGTGTAAGTAAGCTAGATTTCAAGCAAGAAACAATGATGTTAAAAAACTCTGATCAATCTGAAATTTTTCTATCTCATCCCTTAAACTCAATAACATTTCACTAGATAATGGATTTTCCACATACCCTGTCATCGGTGATTACCATCAACATTCTGAAAACTAGATTCTTTGGCAGTGAAGTCGAAGCTTAGGATCTTGAACATTGGAGTCATCAGGTAGATGATTTCAGCCTTCATATGTGTCTGACTGCTGTCCACCATTAGAAATCAGATCTGCAACTTGAATGATCTTTCTCGGAGAAGATCTGTCACCTCTTCCTCAGTCGATTCGCCACTATGTTAGAGCCTGGATCCACCTCACGCTGAAGGGAGACAATTCTAGGTTAACTACAAACCACGCTTAACTTGGTAGCTAGCCCTACCAGGTCGGGAGAGGGCTCTCTCCTTGTCAATCTCTGTCGAGATGACTGAATTTAATATAGATCTTAGGTTAGGTATAGTGTGCAGGAGTTTTTTTGAAAGGTTTTGGGTCGAAACATCAAGAGAAAGGATGATTGGGCTATGGAGTCAATGCCAGTTTCTGTCAGCAAACCTGGGGCAAATTAAGTGCCATATTCAGCCAAGTGAAGATTGTAAATGTGAGAAGTATGAGGGAGAAAACTCGCTACCCTACAGGCATCAGACAAAGGATGAATCTGCAACAACAACTTTAGATGAAAGAGAATCACGAGGTTGCTCAACAGAGCATCTAGACAAGGATGAATTCTGCTAAGACAACCATTACAACTAACAGCAAAATCGTCACGAAAGGAGCATCATTACCAATGATTTCCTAACATATCACTTAGATAATGCTGTAACAAGGCAGAAAAAACATAATGTGTAAATGCATTACAGGAAAAACATACTAAACATCAGCACCGTGATGAATCCCAGATCCAAAGGGTAAAAGACTGCTTTATTAAAATGATATTCAGGAAATTTTTTACACAAAGCCAAGACAACCTCTCTGCTACCAAAATCGAACCTCTACAATATGAAATTCATAAAATATATACATTTTCTCATCCCTGTACTAAGGGAATTGAGCTCAACCATCTTCTTCAAAATAGAATCAGTTACATTAAACTTGGACCGAATTTCTGAAAATAGGTGTTGAAGATTAACTCGTATCTCCTAAACCATAGCCCTTGTTACAAAAAAGAAAGAGAGTTTTGTAGATAAGGTCATGTTGGAGAAAAATCTCTCTCAAATTTTGGAATTTCATTTCTAGTTGCTCGCAATATGTGCCACAAAATCATCTCTAAAACAGAAAATCATTAAAAATTTAAATCTGTGAAAATGAGTTGTAAAGATCTAGTCACATATCCAAATTCACGACACCTGTGAATAAACTGAAAGAGGTTTTTGTTATATGGTTCGTTTTTAACAAAATCCTCCTTGGGTTTTTCAAAATTACTTTCCATCTGTTGTAAAATGGCACCGCACTAAAATGACTAAAACAGTAAAATAAATGAAAATTTTGCTTTGTTTTAATGCAGGCTCCAAATATCACTGCATATCTCCCACATAGTAGCACCTGTGCATAAACTGAATGATGTTTTTGTTATTTGGTATGTGATGGACAAAAACCTCTTTTACTTTTTTAAAATTCCTGTCCAAACTGATTTTGTAGTAAACTTGTCCCTGTGTGCAACAACTTACCTAAAAACATGCATAACCAAGAATCAATCATTCATTTCGATCATATCTTATGATCCAGAAACCGGTTATAGGAGTGTGATATACCCTTGGAAATATTTTTCCGAGTTTCTCCTGATGAACACACTTATGACATGTTTTGTACTAAAGATCATGTGCAAAACATCTAACCAAACCAAACCTAGTAAGAGCTCATGTTGATCAGTGGTGATAGGCTGCGAAGACTGGAACTAACAATAAGGGTTCTATGCAGGGTGTTAAGGAGGGTTGCATGATAGCAATATTAGCATATGGAGATCCACTTGGCTATCCATTTTGGGTTGTGAAGGTTATAAAATTCATTAAAGAAAATGAAGATATTGCAGCTGTTGAGGTACATTTGTATGCCACAAATACCCAACCATTCAATGGTATGTACAAGCCAGAGATGGTAGTTTATAAACAAATTTGTAGAAAGAGAAAAAGAAAGGGTACAAATATAAATCGTCACCGCACAGACCTATTAAAATTGGAGGATGTTGACATACTTGTCTATGAATTCAATTTAACAAAGAGAGGAACTCTTTGCTTCAAGACCATAGATATTTTGAAGAAGTTGCTACCAAAAGGAACAGTGTTGAGATGGGAGTCTGCTAAACCTAGTCGTAGATCTAGAAGACTTTTGAAACCTGAAATGGTGGGCATGCATGTTGACTCAGATGGGGCTCTAGTTGATGAAAGAGAAGAATATGGGTCATCTTCATCTCCATCCAGTCATTCATCTGAAGGTGTAGATTCTGATGGTGTGCTAGATCCCATGGATGATTTTGAATAAATGTCTAAGACATTTTATGTAAATGAAGTTTTCATGGTAACTTGAAATAAATATTTTGACTTCCATGATCTTACATGAATTTATGAGTCATTTTTATGTTTGTTGGATTTAATGTTTTAGTTAAAATAAATTCATGTCTTTAAAGATGTTTGCATGGTAACTCGAAATAAGTATTTTTGACTTCGCGATGATCTTACATGAAGTTATGGGTCATTTCTATGTTTTTTGGATTATATGCTTTAATGTATGTGATATCTAATCTACGAAAGTTGATATTTTGATTAAAAGCAAATAAATATTATAAATTAATGTTGATTTTTTAAATTATACAGTGATATTGTCATGATATTATTTATTGTTCTCATTTGGTATAAGATAGTTTTAAAATTGTTGAAAATTTAATCCCTCATTAAAAAGAACACTTCATTTTGATGGTTGATTTTTAGGTTTTTCTTACAATAGGATAAGTTGTCTTGGGCTAAAATTTGAAAAGAGCTATAGTTTTATCTTTGAAATAAAAATTACTCTTGGAATAATGAATCTTTCATATACTTGTTCATTTTTAAAAATTGTTTTAGTCGTATAATTTGTCCATAATTACATGGTTGAAATGTGTTACAAACTGAAGGTTTTTAATTACAATGTTGAAAATTTGTCAAAATGTTAAGGTGTTTCTCAATTATGATATTTTATCTTTAATGCTATGGTTGAAAACAATTACAATTTCGAGATTTTTTAGAGTCAAGATATTTTATCTTTAACTCGATTGCTAAAAATTACTCTTGGAATAATGAATCTTTCATTTACTTGTTCATTTTTAAAAATTGTTTTAGTCATATCATTTGTCCATAATTTCATACTTCTAATGTGTTACAAACTGAAGTTTTTTAATTACAATGTTGAAAATTTGTCAAAATGTTAAGGTGTCTCTAAATTATGATATTTTTTATTTAATGCTATGGTCGAAAACAATTACAATTTCAAGGTTTTTTAGAGTCAAGATATTTGATCTTTAACTCGATTGCTAAAAATTACTCTTGGAATAATGAACCTTTGATTTACTTGTTAATTTTTAAAAATTACTCTTGGAATAATGAACCTTTCATTTACTTGTTTTAAATTATACAGTGATATTGTCATGATATTATTTATTGTTCTCATTTGGTATAAGATAGTTTTAAAATTGTTGAAAATTTAATGCCTCATTAAAAAGAACACTTCATTTTGATGGTTGGATTTTAGGTTTTTCTTACAATAGGATAAGTTGTCTTGGGCTAAAATTTGAAAAGAGTATAGCTTTATCCTTTGAAATAAAAATTACTCTTGGAATAATGAATCTTTCATATACTTGTTCATTTTTAAAAATTGTTTTAGTCACATAATTTGTCCATAATTTCATCGCTGAAATGTGTTACATACTGAAGGTTTTTAATTACAAGGTTGAAAATTTGTCAAAATGTTAAGGTGTTTCTCAATTATGATATTTTATCTTTGATGCTATGGTTGAAAACAATTACAATTTCAAGGTTTTTTAGAGTCAAGGTATTTTATCTTTAACTCGATTGCTAAAAATTACTCTTGGAATAATGAATCTTTCATTTACTTGTTCATTTTTAAAAATTGTTTTAGTCATATCATTTGTCCATAATATCATGGTTGAAATGTGTTACAAACTGAAGGTTTTTAATTACAAATTTGAAAATTTGTCAAAATGTTAAGGTGTTTCTGAATTATGATATTTTATCTTTAATGCTATGGTCGAAAACAATTACAATTTCAAGGTTTTTTAGAGTCAAGATATTTTATCTTTAACAACATGGATAGAAATAGTTGGAATTATCAGGATTCGAGACATAATATTTTTATTTTTAACATCATGTTTAAGAATTGTTGGAATTTTATAGTTTTTCAAAGTCCGGATAATTTATCTTTAACTTCATTGCTAAAAATTACTCTTGGAATAATGAATCTTTCATTTACTTGTTCATTTTTAAAAATTGTTTTAGTCATATAATTTGTCCATAATTTAAAGGTTGAAATGTGTTACAAACTGAATGATTGTAATTACAAGGTTGAAAAGTTGTCAAAATGTTAAGGTGTTTCTAAATTATGATATTTTATCTTTAATGCTATGGTCGAAAACAATTACAATTTGAAGGTTTTTTAGAGTCAAGATATTTTATCGTTAACAACATGGATGGAAATAGTTGGAATTATCAGGATTCGAGACATGATATTTTTATCTTTAACATCATGTCCGAGAATTGTTGGAATTTTACAGTTTTTGAAAGTCCGGATATTTTTTTTTTTTTTGTTATTCCAGAACAAATAATTTTTTTTAAGGGTTTTTTTCATCCATTTTTCAAAAAAAAAAATGGTTTTTACTTCCATTTAAAAGAAATGTTGAAAATTTACCCTAAAAAAAAAACATCGTTCTGGAATAAACAATTTTCATTTTTGGGTTGTTTTTTCATGTTTTTTTGGGTTTTTGTGCTCGAGTACCCGTTTTGAGGTAATAGTTCCCTTTTCATCCGTAACTATGTTTCATTCAAGTGAAGGTAAAATCGTTGAATTTTCACCTCATGATGTTGTAATTAAGGACCTAAGAGATCCTAGATAGATTTTAGCTACTGGTATTGCTGATGATTCTACAAGGTTGTATAATTTTAACAACTTTGGGTCATAAACTCTTCTCTCGATATTTGTTGCTCATAATGATGAAGTGACCAAAATTTAGCATGAGTGATTTGGTCACTTAAACTATCACTCCCTTCAAAATCTATGTAAAGAAAATATGGTGACAGTTCTTCCCAAGGTATCTTACAGAGATGGTGTTTGTTCCGGATGTGTACTCAGAAAACATCATCGAGATAGTTTTGAAAAAAGTACCTCTTGGAACACCTCAAACCCTTTACATCTTGTGCATAGTGATTTATGTGGTCCACCTCTAGTTGTTTCATTCTCTGGCTACAAGTATTTCTTAACTTTCATTATTGATTTCTCCACACACACTTCAGTATACTTCTTAAAAATCAAGAGTGAAGTCTTTAACATGTTCTTGGCCTTTAAGAAATTTGTTGAGAAACAATCTGGACATCAAATTCTTAAGCTAAGATCTGATAATGGCAGAAAATATGTTAACAACAAATTCATCAACTTTTGCACTGAGCATGGAATTCAATTGCAACATACTGTTCCATATACTCCACAACAAAATGGTGTAGCTGAAAGGAAAAATGGCACCTTAAAGCAAATGGCTAATTGTATGCTTCAATCTAAAGGACACAGTCTTAATTTTTGTGAAGATGCAATTAACTATGCAAATTACATAGTAAATCACACTCCTACTAAGGTTTTAAAGAATATCACTCTAGAAGAAGCATGGAGCTAAATTGAACTAGATATAAGTCACTTCCATGTTTTTGGAGGTGAAGCATGGGCCCATATCCCAGATGAGAAACATAAAGCCTTAGTACCTAAGAGTGAAAAATGTATTTTTGTTGGATATTATGAAGATGTCAAAGGATATAGAATTCTTCCACCTAAATCCAAAAATGTTATCATTGGAAGAGATGTAAAGTTTGTTGAAAATATATCGGCCTAGGAGCCTAGTTTGACAGATGTGCCACCTCTCTGTATCCCTTCTACTTCTCAAAATATTTCTTCTTCAGATGATGACAACGAGGATGAAAATCCTCCCCGATCTTCTCGGGATCCTCCTTCATCTCCTTAGCTTCCAAAATGGGTATGCGCTACTCGGGATGCAACTAGTGCTCTTGCAGGTGATCCTACATATCAACGTCGCACACGTTCTTAGTTTGATACAACCTCTTCTTTAATCGCTCAAGCTTCAACGAATTATGATCCTTACACCTTTGCAGAAGCTTCAGGCCATCTGGATTGGGATGCAGCTATGAATGAAGAATATCTTTCACTATTGGCAAATGATACATGGGACCTTGTTCCTCTTCCAAAGGGACAAAAATTTGTTAGATGCAAATGGGTTTACAAAACCAAGTTTGTACCAGATGGAAAAGTTGATAAACATAAAGCTCATCTTGTTGCTAAGGGTTTTTCACAAGTTGAAGGAATTGACTATACTGAAACCTTCTCCCTTGTTTCCAAAATGAACTCTATCGCCTTGTTCTTTCCCTTGCTACCTCTTCCAAACAGCAAGTCCATCAGATGGATGTTAAACCCATTTTCTTGCATGGGGACTTGCATGAATAAATCTATATGGAAAAACCTCTTGGATTTATACAAACAGACTCCAACCTTGTATGTCAACTTAAGAAATCCCTTTATGAGCTCAAGCAAGCCTCTCGGTCTTGGTATGCTAAAATGGATAGCTTTCTTCTAAATACTAGATTTTCTAAGTGTCATTCTGACAATACTGTCTACACCAAGAAAGTGGATAAGTCTCTTATCATTCTTTTTATTTATGTTGATGATCTTATCCTTATTGGTAATGATTCCAACCTTATAAAACATGCGAAGTACAACCTTAAAAAGAAGTTTGAAATGACAGACTTAGGACACTTACATTATTTTCTTGGTCTTCAAGTCTTGCAATCCAAAGAAGGTATTTCCCTTTCCCAGTCCAAGTATGTCTGTGATCTTCTACGCCACTTTCACATGGAAGATTGTAAGTCAATCCCTTCTCCCTTTCAGTCTGGAGCCAAACTTTCAGTCACTTGTACTTCCCCTGAATTTGATGCTACCTTATACCGTCAGATTTTAGGAAAACTTATGAATTTGACCCATACCCATCCTGACCTTTCCTTTGTTGTTGGCCTTATTGCTCGGTTTATGAAAGACCCACATGAAAGTCATTGGAAAATAGCTAAAATAATACTTCGTTATGTTCGAGGTACAGTTTAGTTTGGGATTCATTACACTGCATAAGCATCTCCTCTTTTGGTTGGTTTCACTGGTTCTGTTTGGGCTGGTGGCCCTGATGATCAGAGTTCTGTTGCAGGTTATGTCTTCACTCGTGGTTTTGGACCTATTACACGGGCTTGCAAGAAACAAAGTGCCATTTCTCTTTCTTCAGTAGGAGAAGAGTATCGTCACACCATAGAAGCTAGTAAGGAAGCCCTATGGCTTCGTTAGATCCTGTCAGGGTTTCGCTTTCAGCAACAACATCTCACTACACTTTGGTGTGATAATCAAAGTTCCATTCAACTATGCAAAGATCCAGTCCAAAATCACCATAAAAAGCACATTAAACTACACATGCACTTCATCAAAAAGTTCAGTCATGACCATGTTCTTGAAGTGCAATATTGTTCAACCGATGATCAAGTTGCATACATCTTTACAAAGGCTCTCATAGAGGCAAAGTTTACTAAACTTCGATTTATGGTTGGAGTTCAGGAGGTTGTCACTAAGGGGGGATAGGCTCTAATGCCTACTTCCTTATCCTATTGTGTCATATTTTTACATCCTTCAATCCCATCACATGTTGTTCTTAAGGGGTGATGTTAGGATATTTCAACACATAGGAAATATTTAAGTATAACTTGGTCTAGTGTAGAGTTTGGTAAAGTGTGTTTCTTTACTCTTTAATTTTGTAACTTACAATCCGACAGTCATGATATGTTCTAGACATGAAGTGATCTGTCAGTTCATTCT
Organism: Pinus tabuliformis; assembly: GCA_031772625.1. Lineage (NCBI taxonomy): Eukaryota > Viridiplantae > Streptophyta > Pinopsida > Pinales > Pinaceae > Pinus > Pinus tabuliformis. Next base: position 755,082,194 of record CM062807.1, on the reverse strand, counting down.
CTCCTCAGTATTACTGACCCTTGATCCATGGCTTAACACCCGATTGGTCCATGATCTCTATTTGAAGAGCATGGAGGGTCATTTGTAAGGTGGTCGTTCATGAGAGAAGCTTGTGTAAATTTTCTTTCTTTTACATTAATAAATTGCATGAAGTGGCTGCGTTGGCTCAATCCATGGACTATTTCCCACTTTGAGGGTTTTAACCACATCAAGAATACTAGTGTACCGATCTGTGATCTGTTTGTGAGTAGTCTCCTTTGGTGTTCTATTTAAGGAACTTACCCTGTAAATTACTACACAGTGCTCTACAATGTAGGCATAGAGAGGACTGGGGTGTAGTGCAACACAGATACAGGGAATGATCAAGTGCACTGCAATGCACTGTCTCTAGACCAGAGGATGCATTGATCAAGGAATATCAAGTCCCGACACAAAAAATGCAATGGAATCTCAATGACAAGTCTTCCTATATCTAATTAGGACTAAGTGAAACTATAAAGATAAAAACAATACGAAAAATATACACTAAAGGCAAGAAAAAAAACACCAAGGGATTGAATCGATCTCCAGTATGGTCGCCAATTCATTATACAAAATTTATGACTTAGGACATAAACCTCTTCCCTAGGCTTGGTGGACTGACTTATAACAAGAGAAAGCAAAGGGCACAATGATTTCCTTAAAGTAATTGAATGATGGGATGAGGTTGTTGGCATTATGATACAGGTGATACAAGTGTTGTCCTTGATGGCAACTCACTCAGATGACATATCATAGTGCAGCAGGTCAATAGCAAAGATTTAATGATCAGAGAGAGGTATACGCAGGTTCACCTTGACAAAGAAGCGTATACACACAGGTTAATAGACCAAAAGGTGCGTATAATGTACACACGTAGTTTCACAAAAGGAAAGGTGTGTACATGTTGGAAAACTAAGTTTTGGTCCATGGTATTTTGATCCATGGTATTGGTCCAAGGTATCTGGTCCAAAGTATTGACCCCAGGTATTTGGTCCAAGGTATTGGTCCTAAGTGGTTTTGGACCATGGTATTGAGAAAGGCCTAACACTATAAAAGGAGGAGAAGATCATTAGGCCAAATGTGTGTGCAAGGATTGAATATTTGATAAAGTGAGAGATCCAGTATGCAGGTTATGGGTTCGTGATGCTTTGCTTGATCTGAACCAAGGATGCACCTATGTGGATGATGATGGATGATGGATCAGGATCTTAAGGCTTGGAATGTATTATCATTATGTGGTTTGATCATGGATAGACTAGATCTGAATTACTGATGCATATTGTATTGTATAAATGTTATGATCTGGGTATGATTGATGTCTAGAATAGCTGCAAAGTTATGAGTGAATATTTGTAGATCTGTACGTGGGTTTGCCTTGGTAAAAGCGCATATACATGTTGGTTCGACTCATCAGAGTCGCGTATACAGTATGAAGTACGATATTTGAAGTTGCATTTGGATCTGGTTGTTGTTGCAGAGTTCTGGGTTCTGCTCTGTGTTCTGGTGACTGTGTTTTGATGACAATATTTTGAATGTTCAATGGTGATTGATTTTGAGCTTCAATGTTGTTGATGGGTCCAGTATGAAAATTGGATGAAACGTGGTCCGTGGAGGAAGAGTAAAGGTTGGAGCCTTCAGTAGGTCGGCACCTACATACTGGTAAATATACTGGCTAGTACAAGAGCCACGGGGTTGGAGCTCCCTTCTAGTAGCAGCTGGAAAACGAGAGAGGTTTGTAGCCTTTAGTAGGCCGACACCTACGTACTAGTAAATATATCGGCTAGTACAAGAGGCAGGGGGTTGTAGCTCCCTTCCAGTGGTAGCTGGAGAACGAGATAAGGTTGTAGCCTTCTGAAGGTGGGTGCCTATGTACTGGTATGAGTCTGCACTAGTACAAGATTGTAAATAGGTTTTTCTTATATTAAAGGAAGACGGCAGCAGGTGGTTTTTCTCCCGCATTGGGTTTCCACCTTATATCATGGTGTTCATGTGTGTTTCTTATGTGTGATGATATGTTCTGTTTTACTTCACCTGTTTACTGTTTATATCGTTAATGAAGTTCTGATGCACTGATTGAAGATCAACATATGATGAATTAACTGAATCACAAGTTTACTGGATATACGCTAGTTGCATTAAACACAGTTGTGTGTACACGTGAGTTTCCTTAACTGAAGTAGCGTATATGAATCTGATTATGGAAATGAAAAATTTATTGATTTGCTAATACTAATTCACACCCCCCCCCCCCCTCTCAGTATTATTTCCAACAATTGGTATCAGAGAAGGTCCTTTGGTAGAAGCTTGATCGCTTGAAGGAGATCCGTAGAACAATGGGAAAGAAAGCATGTCAGAAGAAGAAGACAACTCAAAGGAATAGTGACAGCTTGCCGTCAGGTGGAAGCAAGTATTCAGATTCTGAATCACCTCAGATTGAAGATGAACAAGCAAATGTAGCATCAGATCAACAAGATCAATTTAACAAAACAGAGAGTGCCCTCCAAGAAGAAGTTTCCAGATTAAAAGCTCAGTTGGAGTGTGCCTTCAAAGTACGTCAAATGCTACAAGATGAAGTGATATCATTGAAAAATAAGCAGAATGAAGAACTACCTCAAGCAGATAAAGAACAAGAAAATGAGATTATCAAATTAAGGCAACAAGTGGAAGAAGGAAGAAAGGCTGCATAAATCTTGAAGAAACAACATCTAGAAGAGAAAGAGCAACGTCAGGTTGAGGTAAATATCTTAAAAGGTAAATTAGAAGAAAAGGATAAACTGTTACGATTTCAAGACAGTACTAAGATTTTGGATGATATTCTTAGTAGTCAAAGATCCTTTGCTATCAAAACTAGTCTTGGTTTTCATGAATCTGTTGAAGGTGAATCTAGCTCTTAGGGTGAGGCAAGGAACTCTAATGCAAAACCTGAAATTCTCAACAAGGAGATAAGAGGTCAACCACATCAACAACCAAGGAAAGAAATCCGTCAAAGAAAATCTTTTACTCCAAACTATGGAAGTGATAGTCGGTTATTTTCTCAGATGAATAATGTTGAGTGTTATGTATGTCATAATCTTGGACATGTTGCAGTGAGATGCAGAAGTAGAATGATGCAAGACCGTCACATAGAAAGATCATCACGTTCCAGGTACTTTAAGGGATATTGTTTTTCTTGCAATATGTTTGGTCACAAAGCCATTGACTGCTACAGAAGGAATATGAAACATGTAAGATGTTATGCATGTAACAAGTTTGGACATATAACAAAGGAATGTAGGAACAAAGTACGGGCACCATACCAAAAGGAGAAAACATCATCACAGTCGAAGATATGGAAGAAGAAGGAAGTATAGTCAGAAAGATGTGGCATAGCAGAGTATACAGACATGACAGACTCAGAGGGAGCTGAAAGTGTGAAACTTCAATGTTCTAAATCTCATACATAGGTTTCATGAAGACAAGTCGCATATATATGCGAGTTCGAAGCTACACAGTCACGTATATGATGGGTTGAGGAAAAGCAGTGGAACAGACTCAAGAAAAAGGGGCTGATATGGTTCAGTCAATTATTTGCTCTGTTTGATGATGGTTACAATCTACTGATGATGTGTGGAAATGGCTTGGTATTCATAAGATGTTGTTTAGAAGTGTTTTTGATCCTAACTTGATGTATATCTGATTGATGATGATGCCTTGATACTTCTTGCTAATATATGCATGATCAGATCTGACAGTGAACAGATGGAACAAGTTCAGGGGGAGCATATGCTTCGAATAATGCATTGTTGGCATTATGGTTAGAAGTCTTTGGTGATGATGCTTATGTGGCTAAATGATACATCTTGCTACTTATTGTTGGTTGGTCAAGAGAATGGTATTGCAGGTTACAGATGTTGTTGACAAATGCTTATGGTGCAGATCATATATGGTGTATGATAGTTGCTGATGACTATCATGGTCTTGTTTAGATTGCTGGTTTTTGTTATAAAAGTCATGTATATCATTTGATGAAAAGGTCATGAAAAGACCTAATTTGTACCCCCACTATGCATGGGAAGGATGATGTAATAATTTCTATTTCAGTCATGTATAAACAATTGGTATATCCCCACTTGGTTGGGTGGATGAGTCAAAATGGTGTATCCCCACTTGGTTGGGAGATTGATGTATGTATGAGTCATTGGTGATAGGAAGGTCATACTCACTTAGTTGAGTTGTAGAGTCATGTTATTCTTTTGAAAAAAAAATTGTAGACTCTGCATGTGCTCAGGGGGAGCAAGGATGGTTTAGTACATCTTAGCATGTACAAAGGGGAAGTTTGATCAGAGAATTCAACATGTGCTCAGCGGGAGCATGGACAGATTGGTACATCTTGGCATGTACAAAGGGGGAGCTCAATCAGAGGCTTCAGCATGTACCTAGGGAGAGTATGGACAACATAATGTATATCAAGGGAGAGAATATCTTGGTCTACCCTTTGCCCTTGATGTTAAAGGGGGAGAGTGACTTGGTGTTGTTGTTGCCATCAAGTCCAAAGGGGGAGATTGTTGGCATTATGATACAGGTGATACAAGTGTTTTCCTTGATGGCAACTCACTCAGATGACAGATCATAGTGCAGCAGGTCAATAGCAAAGATTTAATGATCAGAGAGAGGTATACGCAGGTTCACCTTGACAAAGAAGCGTATACACGTGGGTTAACAGACCAAAAGGTGCATATAACGTACACACGCAGTTTCACAGAAGGAAAGGCGTGTACATGTTGGAAAACTAAGTTTTGGTCCGTGGTATTTGGTCCATGGTATTTTGATCCATGGTATTGGTCCAAGGTATCTGGTCCGAAGTATTGACCCCAGGTATTTGGTCCAAGGTATTGGTCCTAAGTGGTTTTGGACCATGGTATTGAGAAAGCCCTAACATTATAAAAGGAGGAGAAGATCATTAGGCCAAATGTGTGTGCAAGGATTGAATATCTGATAAAGTGAGAGATCCAGTATGCAAGTTATGGGTTCATGATGCTTTTCTTGATATGAACCAAGGATGGACCTATGTGGATGATGATGGATGATGGATCGGGATCTTAAGGCTTGGAATGTATTATCATTATGTGGTTTGATCATGGATAGACTAGATCTGAATTACTAATGCATATTTTATTGTATAAATGTTATGATCTGGGTATGACTGATGTTTGGAATAGCTGCAAAGTTATGAGTGAATATTTGTAGATCTGTACATGGGTTCGCCTTGGTAAAAGCACATATACACGTTGGTTCAGCTCATTAGATTCATGTATATAGTATGAAGTATGATATTTGAAGTTGCAGTTGGATCTGGTTGTTGCTGCAGAGTTCTGGGTTCTGCTCTGTGTTCTGGTGACTGTGTTTTGATGACAGTATTCTAAATGTTCAATGGTGATTGATTTTGAGCTTCAATGTTGTTGATGGGTCTAGTATGAAAATTGGATGAAACGTGGCCTTCATATTATGGTGTTGTGATCCAGGTGTATCCAGTCTGAAAATTTATGAAACGTGGTCCCTGGAGGAAGAGTAAAGGTTGGAGCCTTCAGTAGGCCGGCGCCTACGTACTGGTAAATATACCAGCCAGTACAAGAGCCAGGGGGTTGGAGCTCCCTTCCAGTAGCAGCTGGAAAACGAGAGAGGGTTGTAGCCTTCTGTAGGCCGGTGCCTACGTACTAGTAAATATATCGGCTAGTACAAGAGGCAGGGGGTTGTAGCTCCCTTCCAGTGGTAGCTGGAGAACGAGATAAGGTTGTAGCCTTCTATTGGTGGGTGCCTGCGTACTGGTATCAGTCTGGACCAGTACAATATTATAAACATGTTTTTCTTATATTAAAGGAAGACGACAGCAGGTGGTTTTTGTCCCGCATTGGGTTTCCACCTTATATCATGGTGTTCATGTGTGTTTCTTATGTGTGATGATCTGTTCTGTTTTACTGCACCCGTTTACTGTTTATATGGTTAATGAAGTTCTGCTGCACTGATTAAAGATCAACATATGATGAATTAACTAAATCACAAGTTTACTCGATATACGCTAGTTGCATTAAACACAGTTGTGTGTACACGCGAGTTCCCTTAACTGAAGTAGCATATATGAATCTGATTATGGAAATGAAAAAGTTATTGATTTGCTAATACTGATTCACCCCCCCCTCTCAGTATTATTTCCAACAGAGGCCTAACTTGAATCTGTCGCAAGCTTCTCTCCTTCCTCGGCTTATACACTCCAATCCTAGCTCTGATCACTATAATTAGAACCTGCACAATCAAACAAGACAAGCCAAAGATCTACGACATATATGTAGCATAATAAAATCACTTCATTCAAATATATCGACATGGTATTGAAATACATGAAATCATAACATCAAATATAGGAAAACAATCTGCTCTTTGTATTAATAGAAATGAAGAGAGTTACAACAGAAAATAGGAGTTGATCTTGTAGAAGAGCTCCCCGAGTTGACTTGTACATTTCTTGCCATAAAGTATACCTCTATGTCACCCTAATGCTTGGAATAATGACTCTCAAAGCAAAAACATGAGGGTATAATCAATCTCCAAAATCCAACCCCTTTCCCATGGATGGCTGTAAATATATAGATGAGGGAGGTAGTTCATGAATTCTTATCCATTTACAAATCTAAGCTTAAGATCCAAAAGTGATGCGAGGATGAGCTCAAGGGATAAGATGGCAATTTATCCAAGGTGGAATGAGATAGGATGCGAATATTTATCCAAGTTAAATGGTTGAAACAACCTCAGTAAACTTCTGGAAGAGGAAGCTTTAGGATTCTTTTTATTTTTCCCAAATTTATAGAATCAATGCACCCCAAAGATTAGGAAACATTTTGGTGATCAATGAAGGTGCAGACAAGGTCAACCTGGTAGTCAACCTTAGTCCCTAAAGGGGCGGGGTGCATTGGGCCTTAAAAGCTTGGGAATTCAACAATCAAGAGCAGAAACTTGAGGATTTAGCAGTCATTCTTAGGGATTTGTGTAGGGATGAGGACAATATGTTGAAGGATGTGAATTGGTCCCATTTAACGACCTATTGACCAAATCTGACATAATGGTCTATAGCACACCCTAATAATGAGATGAGGGTGTGGTGAGGGTCATTATTTATTATTATTTACATAATAGCTCTTGAAGGTGCAGGTGAGGTTATTATGTATTATGATTTGCATAATATTTTTCCTTACCATCATTATGTATAATGATTTTCACAATATTTTCCAACCTGATAATGACATAAGGATGGAGATGGACATCATTATGCATTATGATTTGCATAATATCACGAGTTTGATTCATAGACACTCCTATACGGAAATTTGTTTCTTTATGCAATGTATTGGTGTTTTTTTAAAATTCATATGTTGTTGACATCTCTGAGTTAAAATGCGATTTGATTTTAAATTTTATGTAACAAGTTTAAGATCTGTGTCATTTTGTAGAATTTCACAAAAAAATTGTTGTTAATGTTATTTATAGAGTACTTGTTAATGAATGATTTTTTTTTTGAATTGTCTAAAAATAGAGAGATACATTCTAAACTTCTAAGATATGGTCTAGTCGGCCACTAGAGAAAATTGACAAGACATAGAATTTTAGTTTCTTCAAACATGTAGAACATAAAGCACTATACATCATGTGTCCAAAATGCATATACTAATTATTGGGACTCTTGGAACATATTTAAATTGAAGATTAAAGAATTGAGACATACAAAGTTTTAAAACAAAGACACTAGAAGACAATTAAGTAGAATTATCTAGATGGGTGGTTTCAATGGGAATGGACTCCTTGTTGTCACCCACGAGCAACTAATTTTAGAAAATATCCCCATATACTTCTTGATGTGGTCAAGCCTACAATTCATAATTATCATTTGCCTTTGCTACAATTCATAATTATCATTTGCCTATGCATGTGTTGCAATCTGTGTAAAATGACTTAAAAAGTCATTGGCATTCGTTAGCATCTGTATGAATTAAGATAAATATCATTAAATGTTCCCAAAACTTGGATTTATGATTGCATTGAGATGTTCATTCTATAGTCTCCTATAAGGGAAACGCATGATTTTGTCTATATTCAACTTGAGTTAACATATGTCCTTTTAAATTTAAAAAGTAAAAATATTTAGTTAATAAGGAATCTTTGGGAGGACGAAAATGAATTATTTACCATTTGAAATAAAGATTTAGTAAATATATATTATGAAAATAAACTTTAAAATCATTATTTATTTTTTAATAATTTGTTTCCATAATTATCCATTTGATTTTTATTCTTTAAAAATAAAATTACTTTTAAAGTAATATTATTTAAAAAATTAATTAAATAATTAAGAAAAATAATTTATTAAATATTAATTAAATATATTTTTTTATTTAATAATAATAGTACATATTATTGTAAATAATTTAATTTATTAATTATAATAAATAACTAATTATTTAATAATATTTTACACTCCAAAAAAAATTGTTTTGGTGGAAGAAAATTTGATAAAAAAATGTTTTGCATGAAGAAAATTAGATGCTCTAAATACATAATAGATCTTATCCGAGTTAAATGAATTTATGATAATTTTGTTGTGATGGTATAATTGAGCCGAGAGACTCACTTATGAGGGGATGTATAAGTTTGTTCCCTCCATCGAGTTGACATGTGCTCTAAATAGAAAGATAATGTTGGTTATAACAAAAAAGAGATTATGTTGTAAAGCAATTAGAAGTAAAAAAAAATGTGTGAGTAAGATGTTCAAACCTTACATTTTTCAAAAATATTTCAATAGGAGATTTAAATAAACTATTTAAGATCTATGTTAACTAATTTATGGTTATAAAATGTCTCTTTTTACATGTTATGTAAAATACTTTAATGGAAATTATGTACATATTATATATCATTTAAAAAATGATGTATATATCATGAAAACAAAATTGTGGTTAAAATGTTTATTTGGTCCTATATATATATATATATATATATATATATATATATATATATATATATATATATATATATATATATATATATATATATATATATATATATATATATTGTATATAGCATTCAAAAAGACAATTTAATCAATGAAAAATTACACATTGTATTTTGCACTCTAAAGAAGTTTTTACTTTAATAAATTTGATCCCTCTCATCTCATGTTAGATTAGAAGTTAAGATGGATCTATACTAGGAAATTTTTACAAAATGAAAAAGGCTAACTTTCTATTTCCTTCAACAACATTAATTTCTAGAGTTCTTTAGTTGTTGTGAGGGCAATGACAAGAGGAGGTCGAGATCATGGCAGTACTAGAAGAAAAATCCCAAAATTCATCATTGATTGACCTCATTGTGTCTTGCTACGGGATGACGGTCCAGAAGTGTGAAAGGTATGAGATAGGTATTGTCATTTGGTGCTATGTATATTGTTGCAAGCACTGGTTCTTGTAGTGTTGAAATTGTTTGCTATTAATAATTATAATCGAGTAGATGATTTGAAGCGATCTATCTACATAGACCAAGAAAATCAAATTTGACATCCAATGAAGGTTCAGAGGATTTTGCAACCTTCACATACATCGAAAAAAATATAATATAACACTAAACTTGCAAATATGAAATATTCGTACAAACATAAATTATTGTAGATTGATGACATTTCTATTTTTAACAGAACGCTCATGCTTGAAGTTAATATTTGGAAGCAAACTCAGAAACCACAGTCAACCAACATATCAGTGAAATTAGTCATCCTATAGAAAATTAATGTTCTTCCCTTTGACAACATGACAACTACAACGCCTTAACCTTTGCATTGCTTTAGATAATATACACCTTTTTGGAGTATAAATTTTGGCCCATTAGTGGTTAATTTCAAGTCTTAAAGCCAACAAAAGAAACATAAAACAGGAGAGAAAAACCGATAGTTCAACAACAACACTACCTCGGGTAATGGAATTACATGATATTGAAATTACCAAAATTGTATTGAAATTACACGATATTGAAATTACCAAAATTGTATTGAAAGTATGTATGGGGCTTGTCCAGAGGTCAAACAACCTTGTGAAGATGTATCTATTGTATTGAGGCTTCTATATAACCAACAACATCAAGGTTTCTTTGATAGTAATTATTGGTGACTCTCTCATTACTATCCACCTACTCAAAGGCTCTTATTCAGAGAATAATAAAATAGCCCTCCTTTGTAGAATCTTAGTCTTGTTGAAAAATAAATATTTTAAATCTTATTTCCATATTCTAAGAGGACAAAATGAGAAGGAAGCTCGCAATTTAATAAGGGTTTCCAATTAGATGTAGGCAAATGGGAGATGAATGGCATAATTGGATGTACTCTTATCTCATGAAGAGCATAAGAATTCACTTTGGATCTCTTTCACCTAAAGCGACGTATGGAATCAAGAGTATTGGAAAAATTGACATATACTATATAGGGTCACATAAAACTCCTTTAACTTCTCATATCTCTTTCCTAATTAGCATCACTTTCATTCTATGGCATAGAAGTTGTGTCATTCTTCAATGGTTGAAGAAATTTTATCAGCCTGGCCCTTCGCAAGATGATGTCACACGGGCTGCAAGGATAGATATAGACCAGAATTAGATCTTCTCCCACTTGTTAGCCCCTAATTAGATGTAGTCCAAATTGATCATAATTAGGGCAATCCATAACAATCACCATAGTTGTCCACATATTTGTGTGAGATCCCTATGGCTTGCCTCCCTTGTGTTTCCAAGTTGGTTGGTTTGGTCTCGATAGGTGGAACTCGTCCCCTTTGAGTTTTATGGTTTCATGATTTCCCTCTTATTCATTTAGGTGAGGGGAGAACAACCTTAAACGAGTTCATTTTTCCCCTGTCTCCAATTTATTCCATTTTTAACTTGAACATAAATTTAATAAATTTAGTTTGTATATTAATAATTTTATGTTTGTAGTTTAGTAAAACAAAATTACACAGTAGATGAATTTATAGTTGCATGTATTTATAATGGTTTCCAAGTGATACAAAATGCTAGACCTGCATAGATGATTCACACAGATCAGAATCACATAGGATTTGGAGGTACATAGCAGGGTGATCAAGGAGATAAATATATTATTCATCCTCTCAAGTGGATGAATAATATGCTGCTCCAATATGTTTTTATCATTCATTTGATTCATGTCAACAACTATGCTGCTCCAATATTAGTCCATTAAAAAATATATGTTACCTTGGATGGTCCTAAGTTTAGGAAGTGACGATACGGGTAAGATTATCTATTAGGTTTTTTACAAGGGTGTAAAACATAAACTAAAAATAGGTATTGGTTGAAATCAGTTATCCTAATATGCCCACAATCATAAGCACACTGCCATTATTTATGGGGGAAAATTCACATAATGGTTGTTGAGAAGTCTAAGGCATCAAGATCACGTGATTTCTCTTCTATGATAACTTCTTGTGAATGTTTTTTACTTCATTCGATTATGATATTCTCTTTATTTAAATTATTATAGTGTTATTATTCATCAAACAACTATCAATTCATAAACAACAAAGAGACAATAGACACAAAATATAGGCGATCAACTAGGGCCAAAACATCTCCCACTTGAGAGGAAAACCCAAACAAATTCTTCTTCTTATAGAGACTTCAATTTACGAATACCAAGACCAAGACACTTTACCTATTTTCCTCTCCAAGACCAAGTCACAAAGATTCTTTGACAAGTTCCATTTTTCTTTGAGTCAATGATAGTCAAACTTCCGAATTCTTCCTCCTTCTCGGTTTCCTTTCAAAGTTTCGGTTCCTAGGAACATACCTGCAACTTTTATCCCTAATTCAAAAACTCTAGTTGTAATGTTTGAGAGAGATATTGTCTCTCAAACTTGTTTTCTTTGAGATGGAAACTATTCCTTCTTAACTTGACTTAATTCTTCACTTTTATTTCTCCTTGGATTAACCTTCGATGGTAATTTCAATACCTTGACTCCTACTACAACCGACAACACCTATACTTCTTACATGTCCAGTGTACTCAACCCAAAATAGACCCAAAATAAATATCGAAGACTTCGCTCTTCCTTTCCTTTTCTTCACTAGTTATGAGGTTCCTTATCAAGTGTTTCTCGCACTTCTTATTGCAGACTTATTCTTGACTGAAAAACTAAGTTCCAAATGGAGGTTGAGCTACCTATTTATAGTGGTTTCCCATGAAATAATCTGACTTCTCCTTGTCCATAGGTTGACATGCCATTTGGTGTAGGTTTAGTATTCCATCTTGAGGCTGACTTCTTGGTGGAGTTTGAGCTTGGTCTTGGAGGGCCTTTTTACTCATTCATTGACTCATATACAAATGTAACAGGTCCAAGAAGGGTCTTCCATACATGAAATTGACTCAATATACTTTTATGACTTAATGAAACAGCTAAAGTATCACAATGAGAACCTTAACAAAGATAAAATTCCTTGATCATGAAACCTGTGATTCAAGAATTACAAAAATAATTTTATATTCTTCTTTACATTAATTAGAGATGTCATTATGAAGACCAAACCTAGTTACACTTTTCAACACTCCCTCTTAACTAGGGAGGTGTTCATAATCCATACAAGGTACTTGGACATTCTCAATCTAAATAATTCTCATAAGAAGAGTCGGATTGGTAATTCATTTGTATAACATCATATAAACAAGCATTGTCAGAAAGAAAGGCCTTGACTAATCACTCTATGCCTCCACAAGATCAGAGAAAAATGTTGGCGATACCAGTGATGTATAAACACCCTCATCATTGTCTCTCTCAGAACACACCCAACTCGAGTTTTCTCAGAGTATGTTCCACCATGACTATTCTTATCTTGGCTTCCTATTCCTTAAAGATATCGATCCTCTACGACTACTCTTATCTTGGATGCCCTAACTCATCCTCAAAGAGAATTAGATGCCAAATGTTTACCCAATCCTTGACTTTGTCTTCCCAAGTGAATCCAAGAATGATGTGTCTATCTCTCCCTCTTAATTGTTGAGGATATATCTATTCCAGTGAAGGAATGTTCATAACCTCCCTCTTAGCTTAGGAATTTTCTTCCAAGTTTCTACCAAGTTAGAAACTTGTTTTCCAGACTCCCTCTTAGCTAAGGACCTACAACCACTTCTTAGGTAGAGATGATGGGACAATCAACTGCTTTAAGAACTCCTCCTCACAATGTCATAAAATTATTTTCTTTATTCAGGAATCTTCATGTTTTGGGACTTCTTCATAGGGAACAGACCATCCATCACTTTCATCTGTGATTTAGTCATGTCATTATCAGAAAGTGATCCATCGATTCATAACTTTCCTTCCTTTATGCCATGCTACCTTCTTCATGCCATGTTTCCTTAAGAATCTTTCATCGTACTACATGGATATCAAGGGTGGAAGATATCCATAGATCTTCCCTTGGTAGCCCTACATAAGTCCATTCAAATATCATTCAAAAATAAAGGAATGAACATTAAATTACCATTGTGATGGTATTTCGTCATGACATATTCTAGTTCGCATGAGCATCTTTCATACACATTAACACATCTCCAAAAGATATATGTTTTCACTTGGGTCTCTTTCTTTTCCAGACTTCACCAAAGTCTTCATATCTTTCATAGAGATATCCCAATCAAATCTCTTAGTCCTTGGATGTTGATTTCCTTTTCCATAGTTGCATATTTCATGATATCTTACTTTACTTCTTCACACATTTCCTTTCTAGGAACTTTTAATCAGAGTTCCTCCAATTATATTCAACCACCTCATATTTTATATGAGGACATATTATGTTGATTTCATCTAGACAATGTGTGGTTCATGCCTTTCTGCACCCTTTCAAAAGAGGATATCCTTTCTTTTGATCACGCTCTCAAGATAGATCATTTATCCATGTTACCTGCAACCATTTGACATGACTCTATAATATCAAATACATGCATAGATACCTCATTTTCCTCTAGGTCATTTAGAATTCCTTCAGCAACTTCCTTGATTGAAGGAACTGCAATCCCTTGATCTACTTTAACTTTTTTGTCATCATACCATTATCCCATGAATTCCACAAGTTGGAATTCTTTGATGAAACCTTTGCTTCATTTTGATTAGTGAACCTTCTGACGAAGATTTCAATAGATGATTTTGAGTATCCTCATCTAAAAAATGTTTCATTTTGATAGATGTATGATGATATTTATACTAGATGACTTTTTTGTTCCTTTTCCCATAACTACAAGTTATGTTATTAATGAGGTTTCCAAGAGCTATATCCTTCCATGGGTGACTTCGATAGACTTTAGCTATCTTTCATGCTTCTCTATGATGATGTTACCATATATTGCTTCTAATGCTTCTATGATGCCATGATGAATCCTATTATTTTCCTTAGTGAAACATGATAGCCATGTCTTACAATAGAAAACTTGAAAATAGGAACTTGAAAAGAACTAGATGAGGAAGACTATCTCAAGCGTAGTAGAGATATTTTAATTCTACTTTCTTGGAATTCTTCTTTTCAACTTCCTCCACTTCTTCGGTGATATGGGCTTCTTCTCTACCTCTTTTATTGTCCTTCTTGAGCTTGGGACAATATCTTTTGTAATTCCCATATTCTTGACATCCATAACATTGAACCTTAGCTAGGTTCTTCTTCCTTTTCTGAGGTCCAAATTTTCCATAATGTCCTCTTCTCTTTGTCATAGCAACATATTCTTGATTTTGCTTACTTGTCCCCGCATCAGTTTTAGCCTTCATCTTGGTTTATTCAATCTTGGAAAGAGACCATAGATATTGGAATGGAGTAGCTTCTTTCTTCCCATAAATACTTGAAGTAAAGTTACTCCATTCCTATGGTAGTGCATTTATTACTACAGCGGTCACTTCCTTGTCAAACATTACTTCTCCCATATCTTGAAGTTGATCCCTTATTTCATATATCCTCATAAATTATGAGCTTATCCCTTCTTCTTTCGATATCCTTAGTTTGTATATTTCTTTCCTTAGAGAGATAACTTCTCCTACAGTGCTTATAGAAAAAAAATCTACCAATTTGTCTTATATTTCTTCTGAGGTGTCGAGCTTAGATACATATGGAATGAGGGGATCTTTGATGGATTCTATGAGAATCCTTTGAGCCCTCACTTCCCCTTTCATAAAATTTTCTAGTTCTTGATCATCATCTTTTGCTGGCTTGGTGATAGATCCTTTCACATGATCCATAACCTCATTTTGGATGAGATTCGGATGTGTCCTCTTCTTCCATGCACGATAGTTTGAAGCCCCAACCAATTTGTTTCTTTCCTTGCAAGACCCATTTTCCTCTTCAAGACCAAGTCACAAAGCTTCCTTGACGAGTTCCCTTTTTTTCGAGTCATTGATAGTCAAACTTCTCCATTCTTCCTCATTCTCCATTGCCTTTCAGAGTTTCTGTTACTAGGAACAAACCTGCAACTTTCATCCGTAATTCAAAAACCCTAATTGCAGTGTTTGAGAGAGATATTGTCTCTAAAACTTGTTTTCTTTGAGATGAAAACCATTCCTCCTTAAATCGGTTTGATTCTTCACTTGTTTTTCTTGTTGGATTCACCTTCGACAGTGACTTCAATACCTCAACTCCTACTACAACAGACAACACCTATACGTCGTACTGTGGAGTGTACTCAACCCAAAATAGACTGAAAAACAATACCAAAGACTTTGCTCTTCCTTTCCTTCTCTTTGTTGGTTATGAGGTTCCATCCCAAGTGACCCTCGCACTTCTTATTGTAGACTTATTCTTGACAAAAACACTGATTTCCAAATGGAGGCCGAGCTGCCTATTTATAGTGGCTTCCCATGAAATATGTCAACTTATCCTTGTACATAGGCTGACATGCCATTTGGTGTAGGTTTAATATTCCATCTTGATGGCAACTTCTTGGTGGAGCTTGAGCTTGGTCTTGGAGGACCTTCTTACTCTTTGATTGACTCATATACAAATGTAACATGCCCAAGAAGGGTATTCCATACATGAAATTGACTCAATAGACTTTTATGACTTGATGACAAAACCTATAGGCTCACAATGGGAACCTTAACTAAAATAAAATTCCTTGATCATGAAACCTATGATTCAAGCATTACAAATATATATATATATATATATATATATATATATATATATCTTCTTTAAATCAATTACACATGTCATTATGAAGACGGAACCTAGTTACACTTTTCAACAATGGGAAGTCATTGAGTCTTTAAAATAATAATAATAATAATTAATTGATGTCCTTGTTTCTTTATCTTAAGAATACGATGCTTGAAACTCATCAAAGCAAGCTCTCCTAAGTTAAGTAGGGACACCTAAAAGAAATTGACTTTATATTATTTCATGGTATTGATTTACATAATTGTTTATAAAGATGGCATAATCTATAGTAGTATACCAGATTTATTTTGATGAAAGTACTTTAGCCTATTGCAGTTTCTCCAGTTCCATAAGGAGCACACTCTCCATTCAACACCAGTGAAGGTAAGGTCACTAACATAAGCATATCCATAAGCAGCCTCCCTATATTTGATTGATGTAGGTTTTGACACCTGAGGTGGATGGTGTAGATCAAAAGCCAGTTACTATCTTTTACCTTCAACAAGATAGATTATTTTAGTTACTACTCTTTTAAGTGTAATTTTGAACCAAGAATTTTAAACATATAAAATAAATATTAATTATCATTTATCTAAATTTATTTTAAGTTTAAAAATTTAATTATTATCCATTTTAATTATCATTTATTTAAATATTCAAGAGAGAGATTAAGACAAAATCTTCTACCATATTAATGCTCTTAACAACAAATGATTTCAACACTTAATAGCACAAAATGTCAACACAATAATCTCTATTTTTTTCACAATAATGAAAATGTCTCAAAAATAAGTAATTAGAAAAAATGATTTTCACTATTATATCAAATAAACTATAATATTTTCATAAATATCAAAACTTATATTCCACACAATTAGAACAAATATTACCTAATATTTTCATAAATATCCAACTTAAAACACACAATTATAAACATGTTCACTGTCACCAAACATAACTTCATAAATATCAAAACTTAAAGCCCACACAATTAGAACAAATACAACATAATATTTTCATAAATATCCAAACTTAACCCACACAATTATAAACACCTTCAAAGGCACCAAACCTAACCCAGACAATTAGAAACACCTTCACCAACCCACTGTAGCAGACTCGACAACGCCTATCTTATAAACAAAAATAGTTGACAGTAATGTAATAACATTCTACACCACTTAGCGCTTCTCTCATAATGGAAATGGATCAGTAATGTGATGGCTTTCTATTCGAAGAAATATGTTCGACGTCGGAACAAACATTATAAAAAGACAAAAGCACATTTTGTGGGGGCACATTGTAAGAAATGAGGATGTCAGTAATTCCCTGCCATAAGAGTGGTTGGGGGCACTCCGAATATGCTCGACATCACCACAAACATTTTATAACATTATAAAGAGGCATGCACATGTATTTGATACGTAAAAGATCTTGGACACTCATTAAAGTGAGAATGTTTTGAAATATGTATAAATAAACGTGTGGGGTCATAAAGAGAATCACTAGTTAAAAAAATTGTTTAATGGTATAAAAATCATGTAAGTGGTTCTATAGATTTGATTAAATTAAAATGATTCAAAATTAAAATGATTTGCTAGGATGGATAAATAAATGAATAGGTAGAAATATGTTTTCATATGATTTTGGGTGATAATTAAAGCATATTGAAAGAATAATTTGAGTCAAAGTGAGTTAGTGTTGAAGTTTTTAAAAGTTTAAATTAATTATTTTGTGTGATAATTAAAGTATATTGAAAGAATAATTTCATTGAGAGTGGTAAGAGGGTTAGTTATTAAATTTTCAAAAGGTAAAAATAATTATGTTGATATAAGAGGTTATATAAATGTCAAAATTGTATGGGTAAAATAAGTTGAATTTAATGAATCAATGTTTAAGTTGAAAGTTAAGAATGTTTACGGTGAAAGTATAAAGATGGTTTACATTTTTGGGCCAAATGTAGTGAAGAAATTTCAAGTTTTTTTTTTTTTTATTTTTTAATGTAATTGCAACCCTCAAAATTCATATAAGAATTGTGAATTTTCATTCGGAATAAAAAGACAATATGTGGAGAATTATGTTGTTCTCCTAATGATATTTTTGCAAAAAAAATTAGTGTTATGTAATCTCTCAATTTTCCATTAAATGCAATATATGTCTTTGCAATTTTTCACAAAACATAAGAGGTATGAGTGTGTTCACATATCATAACTTAGTCTAAAGTGTGTAATTTTTAATATATATATATATATAGAGAGAGAGAGAGAGAGAGAACTAAGTTTTTCATATTAGAAGATTACTTTTTTTAATGTAAAATTATATTTTTTATTATTTTTCAAAGTTGGCGAAGTAATATTTCAATTGCATTTTGGAGACACATGCATTCACATAAGATTTTTCGTAACTTTTTGAATACATGAAAAACCAAAAGAACCCTTTTGAAGAGGACTTGTAAACGAAGATAGTGGCATTTTTTGAAATTTTTTCATTCGGTATATTTTATGTTATTGATTTCTTATTCAGCAACATTGAAACTGTTCAAAAATGTTTCAAGCATTATGTTTAAAGGAAATTAGATAAAAAATATCATATGAATTCAAAAATGTCAAATTCATGTCATTGGATAGAGGGTTCCTTCCTAAATCCAACATGATCAACTCCGCCACTTAAGGACAAATTTTTCTTGGAGTCTGCTAGGGTGAAAAATGGTGTTGCAGATAAATTTGTAGAAGAGGAGCTAAAACTCTGTTTTTTAGGCCCTCAACATCTCGATCAAGTGCTTAAAATGATCAGATCGAGTATTTAAAATTCAAAATCAAATAGCTCGATCGAGGGTTTAAGAAACCCTCGATGGATCTCTTAACGTGGTTAAACATAAGCTCGATCGAGCCTATAGCTCGATGGAGCTATCCTAGTTATCTAAAAAAAATGAAGCCTCTCAATACTTCTCTTTAATCGAAGTTTTGATTTTAAATATAACACATTTTTATACTTAATCATTTTATAATTTTTTTATGTAGAAACTTTCAATAAAAATAAATCAATTTATAAAAAATAAATAAATAAAAACAACTAAAGTAAACTAAATTTTATAATATTATTATTTGAAAAATAATTTCATACGCACATTTAAATCTAGATTACTCAAAGTCAAATAATGTTTTAAAATTCAATTTTATGTTTTTGTTATTTTAAAAATATATATTGCAAGTCAGTAAAAAATTCTATATATACTTCGCACTTGTGTAGACTAAGGACAAAATTGAGCGCAATCACATTTTACTGGTTGAGAGAGATTTATTACCGCAGATACGATTACATCTATAAGGCTAGATTAAGCTTTAGGGATCGATCGAGCCATAAATCTCGATCAAGACTTAAAGCTAGATTGAGCTCATAACTTGGGGTTATGTAGGAGCTCAATTGAGGGTTTGTTTAAATGCTCGATCAAGCTCCTTTTGTGTGCCTCAACAACTTGATCGAGCAATTAAAAAATGCTCGATCGAGCGCTTAAAATTGCCCGATTGAACATCCTTTTTTCACCAAAATCAACCCTCGTTTCGCCAAAAAGAGTAACCCAGCTCCATGCTTTCACCCTTATGCTAAAATGCCAAGGCTGCATGTTTGGTGGTACCCAACACTCTAGAAATTATGATAAAACAAGAGTTTGTTGAAGTAATGAATTACAAATAAGTTGAGAGTTTAAAGTCAAGATTCAAGTGAAGTAACATTAGTCTAAGTTGAGTTGTGTCGAATCACGACAATGGTGTGTCAATTAAGTTTTCCAAACCAATGTCATAGGTGTCTTGTTTGTTTTGCAGAACCCAACAAGAAACATATTTTGTAACAATGTAATTTCAATTAAATAAATAATGTTATAAGTTTTTTGTTGGATGGAGATGCCCCTCCTACAAGAAATAAATTTATGCAAGTTTTGCAATGGAAGATTTAAATGAAGAATTATCCAAGATGATGACAACAAAAGAAGACAAATGTAGAGAGAAAAGGATGTAGACTTCAGGAAGATGGAAAAAAAGGGAGAGGATATATGGTAAAAATCTTACAACAAAGAAGAAATAACAACAGCTTTCAGTTATGGTTAGGTAGAAGTTATTGAAAAAGTTAAATAGTTTTGATTGAGGGTAGAATTGTCAAGAGAAGTGAGTAGGTGAAATATCTTAACAGAGAAGAAGAATCTTATAAGGTTCTAGTGGAATGAACCAACAGGACCAAAAGACCAAGTCCAAGAAAGGAGCTTGGTGAGGTATTGTGTAGTAGGGAAAAGGCATGATACTAAAAAGACTAGCTGCCACTCACAATGAGCATGGAGAAGCTTATAGAGGAAAAGAGAAAGGTGACTAAGGATAATAAGACAAAAGGTTTAGAAGGAAGAAAAAAAAGTAAAAGAAGACATGGACGCCATCACAAAAGAAGAGAACATAGAAAGTTGAAGTAAATGGACTCATATGCATGAAGAAAAAGGAATAATAAGAAATAGAAAAGGACAAGGACAAGGCAAAGGACACAAAAGAAATCGAAAGAATGCATTGGAAGATAAACATAATAAATAAACGGAAATGTGGTGGGGAAATGAAGAAAATGAAGCAAGGTATAATTAAAATTCATGCGTGTTTTTTAGATATAATAAATCCATCAAGCATAATATACTTATAATTTTATTAGTCTTCCTTGATAATGTTTTGAAAAAAAAGAAAAAGGTATTTTTCATATAAGGAAATGAAAAGTTGAAATTATATGTGCTTGGATCAAATCTTGATATAAGCCTCATGAGCAAAAATGTGCTCCCACAAAGTTCATGATACCCTAAAAAAAATTGTAGTGAATCTTTGTGGTTAGCTAGAAACCACTTGTCATCATGTATTGTTTATGGTTATAAGGATGCATTCCACGGTCCTGAAACCATAAAAAATATTCCACATAATTTCACTACATGTTAAAAAAACAAAATAGTTTGAAATACAATAATTCATTTATAGGATATTTATATAACATAACTAAACAACAAGAATAATGCATGATTACTGATGCTTTGTTGTGATGCTCCCACTAGGACCATTTAAGTGAATATGCCACCTTGCCAATTAGGAAAGTCTATCTAACTTCCTAGCCTAGGAAACTTCCACAACTTCCCTATCCCTC
Organism: Pinus tabuliformis; assembly: GCA_031772625.1. Taxonomy (NCBI): domain Eukaryota; kingdom Viridiplantae; phylum Streptophyta; class Pinopsida; order Pinales; family Pinaceae; genus Pinus; species Pinus tabuliformis. The sequence goes on along the minus strand of CM062807.1, from coordinate 755,060,804 downwards.
CAAGCCCAAGTCCAAATCATAGCCATAATGTGTCTAAGATCCCCAAGTCAATACCCCTCTGATATCCAACACCAAAATCCACCTCTTAGTGACAACCAACCAAACCTATGCACTCCCAAGCACCAAACCCAAAAATTAGCCCAAAGTTCCAAAACCAAATCAACCCCAAAATCCTCCCCAAAATTTCCTGTAAGAATTCCCATGACCTTCCCCCAATTTCCCACACTTATCTCCCCCATAACCTTCCACCTAGCTTTCTTTAATAAACTTCAAACCTCCTTTCATTATGAAGATCTCCATAAATGCCTCGAGCCACTACACCTATTCTCTTATCCTCAAATTAATTAGAAGGGACAATCATGTCAAGGCCTAAAAAGGATAAAATAATAATATTTTTTAGTGTTAGGGAAACCTATGGATTCATAAGAATCCTATTAATTTAAATATTAAATAAATCATGTTAAAATATAATTGATTAATTATAAGTCAGGATTAAAGGTTAATTAATCACTAATCAAGGTTAAGGCTAACCATAAGTTTGATAATTAATCAAGCTCAAGATTAATCATATCTTATTCATTAATCAAGCTTAACCACTAATTAATCATCTAGCATAATAGGCTATAGAATACTAGCATTATTCATGTGAGGTGTGGGTATGTAGCTAGCATACACATACCTGGTATATATACTAATAATTTTTAGAAGAAGAAAGCACAAAATTTAATTACTTAGCAAGTAGGTTAATAACATAATGTAAGATAATAGTATCGGGGAGGGGACATTACATAGACCCATCATTTAGAAAAAAATGTCCCAAAGTTATAGTCAAGAGGATACAAGTAGTCAAGAAGCAATATGACAAAAGGCATAACACAATAAGGAGAAGGATGTAGTAACCGAAATTTAAGTAAATCAAATAAGGATATCACTTCTTATCTAGAGACCCCAACTAACTTATAGCCTCCAATCCTCATGTTGACGGTGCTAGATATTACCAATTTTAGTATGAAAATTCTTAGCAAGTGTACCAAAAATAATTCACTTAAGCCACTCATGACAAGTGACCATAACAACAAAATATGGTTGTTTATGCTTAAGATCTGCAATGAAAAAATTAAAAAAACCCTGCTACAAAAGATCATATGCAACCCAAAACATATAACAACAAAAATGAAAGTGTAGCAACCCAATGGATCATATAAATAAGAAAATTTTATTAACGTAAATGAAACACCTAGCGAGGAGAATTCATGAGCTTAAGTCTATAGATCCCCCTTTGTGGGATGGGTCATTTTGATGTCCCTGTGCTTTAACGATCTATTTCTCTCTCCCAACTTGCAATGGGAAAAAAAAAACAAAATAGCTTGAACTCAAGTGGGAGCTCAAATGTGACGAGACAATAATGGTGACATTGAGAATGATTGAGGTGAAGAATGAATGGAAAACCCTCTTATTTTAAACATTGTGTTGAGCTAAATTAGGAATTTGAAAATAATAAAATATTATTGACCAAATCAAAATCTAGTCGTTGATAATACTTTATTATATTTTTTGAGAGGGAAAAGATATTCAAAATGGTCAAATATATTTATTTAGAAAGTGGTTGAAATAATTAACAAATAAAAATGATTTATTAATCACTTTGTGAGAATTAAGGAAAATATGAATTTGAAATAATTATTAAATAATGATTTAACAATTATCTCAAAATGATAGATAAGGAATAATAAATAAATAGTGATTTATTTAATTATTCCAAGGTGATTAAGTCAAATGTAATTAAGAAATAATTACCAAATACTTATTTAGTAATTATTTCTAGAGAAAATTAAATAAATAATAATTTATTCAATTATTCTCATGGAGTTTTTGAATTTTAATAAGAATAATTTAATAAAAATGGTTTACTAAATTATTTCCTATGGTGAAAGTGGACTTACCATGGTAAAATTAATCTTACATGGTGTATTTTGATCCACCTAGTAAGAAATGGCTAGGTGATCATTTTTTGGGTGATAACAGATTGCCCCCCATCGTAAAAATGTGAGGAGAAAATCATATGAAAGAAATGCGTTGTAGGTTGCACTTTCAAGAGACACCAAAGGGGAGAGAGAGAGAGAGAGAGATCCAATGAAGAAGTGGAAATGGAAAGGGTGAGACCTATTAAGCTAATATAAGTCTCACATTATTTTAGAGTACATAATTTCAAATGAGGCAGGGAGGCATACCCATACCCGCCAAGATAACCGAGTAAAAATAATAATGGTGTGCCCAACGATGTGGGTATGAGGAAAAAGTTACATGATACATGACACATGATATGCTAGCATCAATGGGCCAAAAAGTGATTTAATGATACAATGAGTCCCAAATACATAATGTTCTTGGAAAAGAGAGGTGAGGACTAAATACAATAACATTTGTTGATCTGAGTACATGAGACATAATTCCACTCAATCTAACATAGTAAGGGGGGCTCACAACCGAAGAAGCCCTATTGAACAGGAAAGGGCTTTGAAGATATGAATGGATTATCTGAAGGAGACATGAATGTTGTGGGTGCTGCAAGCAGCTGAAACCAAACCAGTCAAATCAACAGAACTACATCTGAGGTTGGATGATAATATGTTGTCATTCTGGCATGTGGGGGTTTACCTGAAGAACCACGACATCATGAGTTTTGGAACATCTTAGACATAGCCAGGAGATCCTAGTACAATCTACTAGATCAGTGGAACATCAAGTGTACGAATCTCAATCATGCGATAATGAGTTGGAGTCGAGTATGCAAGATACACCTATGTCAAAGGGAAATGATGGTTCCCTATGCTTGATTTGAGACATGAAATAATGATGAAACATAGAACCAAGGTACACCACCCTCTAAACCAATCTTCTGGATTAAATGTGTTGAAGTAAATAGAAGAGGACCGGCGAGAGTTGAGGCAATGAGGATTCCTCAATAAAGGCACAAGGATGATAGTAATGCGACTGATAGATTGATACGAGGGATGAGGATGGAAGGATAAAAGATGAGTGGTGGACTGAAGAATTCACTCGTTAGAGCATAGTACGCATGGTTGACTTGGAAACAAGTAACTTGATTTGAAAGGGGATGGTCAAATACTTGGACATAGGATTTTTCAAAGACAGATCAGTGTAGAAGGAGGCCAAATATGAGAAGAATGGGATGAGTATGATGAAAATATGGATGATACATTATAATAGGACTCAATGGACTCTAAGCAGACTCCATGGATGCAAGGGTGACTCATCTCTTATGCATTAAACAAGGGTGACTCGATGATGCTGCCACATGGGAGAGGGCCAAAGGGGACCATGAAAACATGAGTAAATAATGGTTAATCGTGACGAAACTCGACACATAAGTTAATAAGTGCAAAGGTGAAGTCTTCTGAGAGTACAAGTGATTGATATGAAGAGGCGATTTTTATAGGCAATAAAATGAGACCTCATGGAAAAAATGTTTTCCTGGTGAAGTTTCAAATTACCAGAAACAAAGAGAGATCCATTATAAAGCTCGATGAGAGCTTTCCAATGATGCTGACAGTTCGTCAAACAAAACTACAATTTTCTTGAAATGGTATGCGCAAAAACAAGGGTTTTCCTATAAAATGGCTTCTTGCCCCCAAATCCAATTCATTTGCAGATGGATGTTTCTGAGAATTTGGAGAGGAGGAGAAGGCCCTAAATCTTGGAGAGCTCATAGTGGACAAACCGACCATTAGAATTCAGATCTACAACTTTCAGGTAGGTAGGCTAACTTTACTCATCATTTCAAGTGGATTAAGTTCTCATATTAGGGCCTCGTCTAACTCGGGGAAACCCTAGATTTTCTTCAAGATCGCAATGCACCTATTGGGATTTTTTTTTTGTGCTCTAAGGTGTAGGAAAAGGGATAAAAAGTGCATCCAATGCAGTTTTTGGTGGAAAACTTTTTCTATGGACCTGAGTGAAAGATAGTACTAGGGGTTGCCAAGGAGCTGAGGCTAAGAACTGAAAATGCAATTGATGGATCTAAACTGACAAAATTTGATGGTTTTTGGTAGGTATTGAAGAGATGACACTAGTGTGGAGAGAATCAAGTTTTGAAGTTTTTTGTACTGAGAGTCAGGGGAATTAGGTTGTCATATGGGCTTTAGCATGACATGGGTTACTCAAGTTTTTAGACAACCCATTAATGAGGGAGGGAGAGAAATTTTTATCCCGTATTGTGAGCTATTGGGATCGATATCAGGAGGCCTTTGTGATACTAGGGCATAGGATCAAGATCATGATTCAGGACATATATTTTTTGACATGAATGCCACCCTTATCGATGGTGGGAGAGATTCATCTAGTGCTACCTCATGGGAGGCATATTGGAGAGTTTGTGGATCTTCATTGTGTACTCGGTACTTGGGTAAAGGACACAAGTATTTAGATACAAGACTTACAGAGACTAGAGACACGAGCTACAGTGGTAGTAGTGGTATGGATATTTGGTGTAGTCATGCCTTCCACTGCATTTCTAGAGGGGAGATGATGTTGGTGGAGAGTGTGTTGGGAGGGACCTACTATGGTTGGGCCTAGATGTTGTTAACATTGTTGAAATGTTAGTTGATTATATGTAAGCAGTGGGCCAATGATAAATTTTCATTTGGGACATTTTTATGCTCATTCTTCTTTGAGAAGGTCCCTACCATCCGTCCCCATTTACAGATCTGTGATGGAGGCCCAAGGGAGCCTAGGATGTGTTGCTAAGGGTAGCTACTATGACGAGGTGAAGGAGGGGGAGTCATATGGGTGTTCCGACCTGAGTTATTTACTCACTGGGGTCACATTCCATTGTGCATATATGACTATCCATATAGTGGAATGAATTTTTAGGGAGATCTTAACCTACCACTACTTCCAGGAGTGCACAAATGGTAAGTGACAGTTGATATATTTTGGTTAATTATGACATGCATATATAGTACTGGTGAGGCTGGAAGGATATACGGGATGAGCTGCAACACTTGGGGTTGTAGATCAGATAGAATCGACATCGCAACAGAGAGAAGATAGTGATTCATTACTGGAGGACCTCCATCGTAGGTTCGACTTTCTACTAAACGGGCTGACAGAGCATGGGTGGCATAAGCTAGAAGATCAATATACAGATGCATGTGCCAATCTTCCCTCAGAGTGGTGAGGTATCACCAGGCTTATAGTGATGTTTGGTCAGGTAGTTCGAGACTCACGAGCTAGAGGAACGGATCTATTGGCACAAGATCCTCTAGAGGAAAATGATTAGGCATAGGGGCGTCTGTTTCCCCATTTTTATATGTAACATGCAATGGGCATGTCAAATGTATTTAGAGTAGTGGACTCCGAACACTATATGTTGGATATTATGGTACATTATATGGTTATGCATCTTTTTGTGACAATGTGGTTCACCATTTGTTTATGCTATGGATGTCTTCTTGTATATGAATGTGATAAATTCCAACCTAGAATATTATTTGTGATGGTATCTACATAGTTATTTTGTTCTATAGGAACATGATTGAATGAAATGGATTCAAATTCACATGCCAAAATCTTAACTCGTAGATATTTTCTAAATAGGACATGATTACGCACATGATAGATGTCATTCAATTACATGACAAGTAGCAAGGAATCAAGACAAACATAAAGGTGAAGGATGTGATGATGAATGGAATCGACTAAAAAACCTATCACTTCATCATATTCAACTTGTTTAGTGGTGGAAAATCCAATGCAGACATCGTTGGAGTGGACTAACGAATGCAAAGTGGTAAAAATGGCCCAAGCTTCTAAGGCTAGATTCCTAAAGAAGTGACTCGCACCATCGACATAACTGATATTAGGTGTGGATGATGGATCCCTATGAAATGCACAAGAATAAAACAAATGAGATGATGGGGGATGCAAGATACCTAAATGTAGAAAAGAAAAAAGGACATGCATTTCAATGGGAAATGCTATTGGTAAAATTTCTTCAAGTAAATTTCATTACAAGGGTTGGGAATAATTACTTCTTCTAGAATTTCTAAAAGGTATGCCCCCTTTTCCAAGCACTTACCAAGGATTTAAGGACCGAGCCATAATGGTTCACACTTCTCATGCCCTAGGACATCATGAGATTGGTTATAGACAAGAACAAGGTTGCCTTCATGAAAGGTATGAGGTGGATTTTTACAGTCATATTGAGATTTGGTGCACTTTTTGGCCTCCTCGATGGTTTGCAATGCAACATGACAGTCTTCATTGGCATGCTCAAGTATGGTGATTATTTTTTATAAGGATTGGGTGTCTGGGAGGAGTTCAACAACAAGGTGGAGGGAGGGGATTTCACACTTAATCGGTAAGACTACCTCCTTCCCAAGAAAAGTGTGGAAAGGAGGGAACCCAGTGGAATTTTTGACATAAATTCTATAGGCCCATAATGTAGGAAAGAACATAAGATGTGAGTTGTTCTTGTGTTTATTCGACATCTGCTGAAGCATAGTTTTAAGCATTGTGTTCAAACCTTCAGCTTGGCCATTGCCTTGGGGGTAATACGATGACCCAAAAATGAAGATAGCTCATGCCAAATCTCATCTTCAAAGTGTTAGCCATGGTTGGAAACAAATTTATTTGGTACCCAGAATCAAGCGATAACATGGTTAAATAAAAACAGGGTTGTAGTGGCCGCGATGTTATTAAACGTGGGCATGGCTTTATCCCATTTGGTGAAATAGTAAATGGACATAATAATATACTTATGGTTATTAGCAGATGGAGGTAGACACTCCATAAATTCAATGACCCATTTACAGAAAGGGTCAACGAAAATGAAAGGATGGAGGGTAGCAAGTGGAGCAAGAGCCTTAGGGGCATATAATTGACAATTGGGATAGTGTTTGACTACCTCAATGCAATCACTGAAGGGAGAAGGCTAAAAGCATTAGGCACACATGATTTTTTGGGTAGTGGCCATTCTAGACATATGACCACCACAAGAGCCATCATGACAGGCATTGAGAACTTTCTTAGCTTCAACATGGGTGAGAAAATGACAAAGGACAATGTTGACACCACGATAATAAAGATCATCACTGATGAAGAGATAATGATGGGCTTGACATCGAATCCATTTTTGATCATCACGATTGAGATGGGGGGGTGAATTTACAGGCTCACAACTAGGTAAGGATGTTTCCATACCAAGGATGATATGAGTTTATAGAAAACAAGTGTTCATTTGGGAGGTCATCATTTACCAGCAGATCTTGCGCACCAATAGGAAATTCAAAAATGAATTCAACAAGGGATAAACCTTACTTACTCTTGGGCATGAAAAAATCGAAACTAAATTCTTGGAGGATAATGATCCAGTGGGCATACTTCCTGTTAATGATTCATCAGCCCAACAGGAAGTCCATGGGGTTAGAATTAGTCACAAACTTGGTGGTATGCGTGAAGATATAATGACGCAGTTTCTAAACAGAGAATGCAACAGCCAAGGCCAAATTTTCTTCATGAGAATAAGATATAGGGGGACCATTAAGGTTCTTACTAACATAGTAGATGGCATTCTCATTTACAGAACCATCTTCATATATTAGGATCGTGACAATCGAATAGGTGGACGTTGAGATGTACAAGATGAAATCGCTCTCAAAGTTAGTTGAGCTGATCAAGGGAGCGGTAATGAGAGCATATTTAAGGGAATCGAAAGATTTTTTATCTTGGTCATCCCAAATAAATGGAATGTTAGATCGAAGGATTCTACCAAACCCATGAGTAGTGGTGTCATAATCATGAACAAACCGGTGAAGAAAGTTGGCTTTGCCTTGGAGGCTTTGTAACTAGCGAAGGGTGCGCGAAGGAGGATGTTCAAGAATGGGTTGAATTTTGAGACAATCAAGGGTGATACCATATTTGGAAACTATGAAGCCTAAAATCCGTCCAATAGGAACACAAAAGACACACTTTAGGGGATTGAGGTGAATGTTATACTTGCAACATCATAAGAAGATGGTATGCAAATAATCAAGGTGTTGTGATCGAATCTTGGAATGTGTGGTGAGATCGTCTAGATATGCAAGGATAATGTGAGCCAAGTCATGAAAATAATATGATATGGCACGTTGAAAAGTGGCCCCAACATTATTTAAACCAAAAGGCATGACCCGATAATAAAAGGTTCCCCATGGATTGGTAAAAGGAGTTTTGGGTTGATTGGAAAAGTGAATATGAATCTGATTGTACCCTAAGAATCCATTCATAAAGGAAAGAAACTCATGTCTGGTAGCGCATCAATGATTTGGTATATGAAAGGTGTGGGGAAATTTTCTTTGGCATAAGCTTTGTTCATATCATGGAAGTCCATATAGATATGAATGGTGCCTTGTTTCTTTACAATGGGAGTAGGATTTGACACCCATGTGGTATATTCAATAGGATAAATGAAACCAACCTACTTCAGCTTATTGATTTCAGATTTAATAACATTATGTTTGGAAGGATGGATAGGCCTTTACTTTTGGTGGATAGGAATGGAATGAGGCCATGTGTTTATATGGTGTTCAACAATGGTGGGATCAAGTCCAGGTATCTCAGAATAAGACTAGGTGAAAACATGAAGAAATTATTTGAATAACTTAGTGTAAGCCTCAATTTCTTTCGGGGTCATTGTGTCCCCAAGATGATATTTTATTTAACCCCTAGTTTATTTTAGATATTAATTTTGATGGTAGGGAATATGTTAGCCATATTTCCTTCTTCAAAGAATCTGGTGTAGGAATGGGATTTTTGAACCAGTCGGCCTCACCATGGATCGAGTCTTTGGATTCAACAACATATTTATCATGGGTTTGCTACGAAAGAAAGTATGCATGATGGTGAATATCATCCCAAGGATAATCATGGGTGGTCGTGGCTTCCATGATTCCTTCATCAGAATTAAGTATGGGAGGATTGGAGGAAGAAGGACCACATGATGATGAGGAACTACTTGAGGCATATTCATGAGAGACAAGGTTCACATTCACATTATCACAATGGTTGGAGGGATGACTAGTAGATGTGACATCTACTGATGTTGAGACAAAAGTTTCTTTTGAAGTAGGTTTGAAAGAAGCACAATAGGAAACTCCAAAAGAGTCTGAATATATTGATCCCATTGATGACGACAGGTAGAGAATAGGGGTGGAACTATCCATCATCTCGACATCAAGAGGAGGGTTTAAAATGTGTGGTTGAGACACCTATTGCCCTCGCAAGGCATTGGGGCCAGGACCCGTAGGTAAAGGGGGAGTAGAGTCATTATGAGTGATATTTAAGTGAGTAAAAAAAAAAAAAAAAAAACCTTCCTCTTTTCCAAAAATTACTAACCTTTTAAACTAGCTCACTTAGTCCAAAGTTACTTTATGAGAATAGAGGTCTTGGGTTCAAGTCTTTCTTTTTGTTCAGTTATTTTTTCAAAAAGCACATGTAACTTATGTTTTAAAGTTACTTTATGTAAAAGTGTTGTCACCCATTATAAAAAGTGAGTCACTTATAATTCTAAAGGCACTTTATCTTTTATTTAAGTTACAATTTAGTGGGTAGCTCATAAAGTACCATTGTAAAACTGACTTTCACTTATTTATAAAAGTGGGTCACATAGAGCAATATTTTTTAAAAGTGAGCTAATTAGATTAAGTTTGGAAATGGGAGAATTTTTTTAAAATATAACATTATTATTCACTTCCAAACATTCATGTACTTCATTGGCATCTTCAACAACTTTTCGTTAAAAAGTCATAACTTCTCCATCTGGAAGCCATTTTGAGAGCCGATTTTTTTAATTGGCCTAATTTTTCGAGATATTTCCATTGAAACACTTAGTTTCAATCTCTACAACTTCAGTTTCTATTAAAATGGAAATTCCATGCCAAGTTATTCTTGACAGCACCAACTACTTCCAATGGTTGTCCTACATTGTGGATTTACTTAGAAATAAATGTCTTTATAGAATAGCCTGAGGCCAAGAGTCTAAACCTAAACATGAAGATAAGCAAGCCAAATGGGAAAATAAGCAAGATAAAGGAAGTGGGTTGATAGGGATGTCTATTTCTCTAGACCTTAGATTCCATATCGCAGAACTCGATACCCCTAATGAATCAATGAAACAACTCAATAAAGTTTTTTGAATTAAAAATGAAATTAGAGCCCATCAACTTGAAAATGGGTTGCTTACGTTGGACCCCAATAATTTTTCTTCCATTGAAGATTTTTTGTCCAAGTTCAAGACCCTTAGACTTCTTTTGGAAGGTGTTAAGGTTAAGAAAGAATATGATAGTCTTATCTATTCCATTCTTACAAAGTTAGGACCAACCTACTATGTGTTTGTTTCTACCTTCCATTCTACTAGAGAAGCCTTTATTTCTCAAGGACAAGCCTACAAGTCCCTCTCCTTTGATGCCTTTTGTGATTATTTAATAAGAGAAAAAGAAAATATATTACATATTGGTCTTCTTAACACTGGAAACACTTCTGAAAAAGCCTTAGCAGCCTAGCAACAACCAAATTCAAAGAATCCTAAGAAGCAGTATCCTAAAAAGAATGGTCCTAAACCAAACAAGGGTCCTAAGCAATTTCAGACTTAAAATGAAAAATCAATTTAACAAAATGATAAGGAAAATAAGAACAAAGGGAAGAAGATTGATAGACATTGCCACTTTTGTAATTGAGATGGCCACTTAGAATCGAAATGCTTTAAGAAGATGGAAGCCTTGGAAGAAGCAATGAAGAAGCATAACATCCATTTGGAGCACTCTTCAACTTCAACTTCATCTGCAGGAATAACACTTTCTGGACATGATTTTCAATCATCTTAGTCTGGTTATGCACTAAATGTATCTACTTCTTCTCATTCTCAATAGTGGCTCATTCATTATGGAGCTTCTTATCACATGGCCAAAAACAAAGCCATGTTTTCTTCTTTAAATGACTGTAACACCAAAAATATATATGTTGGTGATGATATATCTCTTATTGTTGTATGGACTAGAACTATTCATCTAGACAATGATCAATTTAGTGATGTATTATGTGTTCCTACCTTATCCTACAAACTTCTATCTGTATATCAGATAACTCATAACCTGATCAAATGAGAAAGTGAACTGGTATTTGTTTTTTTGAGGTAGCAAAAAATCACCCGATTTTGAAAAGTGGTGATGCCAGAATAAACCTTTTTTTTTAAGCATATTTTTGGCACTTTAAATTTTCTTTTGTATCAAGTATGAACATTTTTTTTTCGATGTTTGTGATTTTCATGCTGATTTTGAAAAGTTCTGATGCAACATCAACCCCTTTTTTTTAGAGGGTTGATTTTTGACACTTTAAATTTTCTAATGTCTTCTTCTTCCCGTAAGATTTTTTTTTTAAGTGTATTTTTTGTGTTTTCATTTTTCTTTTCAATTTTCTTTGTAATGAAATCTTCATTTTTTCGCGTAGTTAAAAAAATAAAAAAATGGTCAATATTTTAAAGTTACTATTTTCTATATGTTTATGTAGTGTTAATTAATATTTCAATGGACATCAAATAATTGTCACTAAAAATAATAATTTTAAACATTTCACAAAAAAAACACATTTTCTATATAAATATAATGAAAAAACTACACATTTTCATAATTTTTGTCAAAAATAACATGTCAAATAAACGATTTTTATAGGAAGATCCTAATAGAAAAACTTTAAAAAATAGCTTTTTAATGAATTTTATGTTAAAAAATAATAGTAATCACAGGGTTTTTACAAAAAAAAAATTATTCACATAAAAATTATAGTGAAAATAAGATAATACAAATATTGAACATATAACAACAATAATCAAATGTTCATTCTTCTCATAAAATCTCAAAGTCAAAACATTACAAATAAAACTAATGAAGATCTCTCAAAATTGAGTTTGAATTGCAATCATAACTTAAATGTCATCAACAATATCATATAATCCATGTTCATCGTCTTCTGCAGCTTCATTATTTTCTTCTTCCACAATATTTCTTGCTTGAGTTTCCTCATTTTCCTCGTGTACTGAATCTTTCATGACTGTAAATCTCCCAAAGTGTCCTTTTCCAATCATTCCATATAGTGGTGGTTGAGGTTCCTTTGCCTTTTTTTGCCACACGTGATTCATTAAAATCTCCTTTCCTCAAACCAACTTCTTGCATTTCATCTAGAAGAAATTGAAGAGCATTAATTCTTTGTTGAATAAAATTGCATTGTAGAGGGTCTCTTTCAATCACAATGAAATTTCTTCCTTTTTGTAGGCAACATGCTAGTGTTGTACCTAATCATCAAGCACAAAAACAATAAGTAAGTAAATTAGTATAAACACATAAAAACAAAAAATAAAATATTAAAATTCAATTTTAGATAAAAAAAACTTACTTGAACTTGAAAATAAATCCAAAACCCAATCTCCTTCATTTAAACTTAAATCTATAAGATAGTTAATCAATGTTTGTGGTTTTTGATAAATGTTAGCTATCTCTCCTTTTGCATCTTTATCTTCATATGTTAACTTTTTTACGACAACATCATGAACCAGTACTTGGCTATGACTCTTTCCTTCTACTTGGTTCAGAAGAATGGACTTATAGTTATCATCTTTTGCCCAACATTCAACATGGATGAACTCACAATCACTTGTAATTGGTTGATATCTGGAAGAGAGAAGATTTGACTTTTTCCTGTAACACAACATAGTAAAAGTTCAATCCACTTGTACATACAAAAAAATTACATTAATCAAACATACAATTTCAATGTTTTACCATGTAAGCTGCATCCTTGAGTTTGATTTTCCCTTGAAGCTTGTTAATAACATTGCATTTGTGTGTCTCAATGAAATGTCACAAATCTCCAAAGTGGTGATGTTGTGACTTCTTGAAAGCCTGTAACCACTTTATTAAAAGCTTGATAAGTGTAAGACTCACTATCATATTCAATGTTTGGGAAATTGAAACCATGAGGAATGTTTGCAATAACCAGGGCATATTCCCTTTTGGGTATGAGTTTTGGAATGTCTTCAATGCACCTTGTATTATTTGATATTGGATAATCACCAGCCTATTCCAAATTAAATGAGTAAGAGTAGGATGAAGTTCAACATTCCTAAGACGCTGCTTTCTCAGCTTTTCCAACTTAATTTTTTAAATGAAACTTTTAAAATTATTTGGTACTCCATTCGCATCCTTCTTCGACATATTTAATGAAATAAATAAATATAAGTATAAGTAATATAATAAAATAAAAAATTATATGAATAAAATGAATGTAAAAATCAACATACATTTTTGAATGCAATATAAAAATCTTTAAGTGTTGTTGTAGAACTTGATTATGGGTAGTTGAGTACAACATCATTCAAACTCTCTTCATTCAACATTTTAACCATATGTTCTTGTATTTTCATATAAATCTTATGACTGAATAAATAAAGTAAAAATTGTTAATATAATGATATGTATAACAAATAATACTAACAAGACTATGTTATATTTAAAAGAAAATTATAATCCAAGAAAAAGTAAAAGTAATTCAACAAACTTACTTTTGAAATTCTGAGCACATTTCCTCCAATGACAATTCACCTGACTTCACACGACATAATATTGATTTGACTAGTTTTTCATCTTTCACACCTTGCATTGTTCTCCAAGGTGTGATAGTCATATCATCTGGAAGTTGCTTCATTTCAGGACCTGTCTTACTGTTGGTACATATTATGGGTTTAGACCTTTTAACCTTCTGATTTTTTATGCCAATATTCTCCCACAATTCGAAAATGTCATCAATCAATTCCCATATCTCCCTTGTTCTAAATGCCAACTGGAAAATGTTATCTATGCCTCTGAATAGTTCTGAATTTACTTTTCCACCTTTTGATTGGATTCTATCCTCAATTTGATAACCTGTTTCCATACAACATTCCTTCCGAAAGCTTAAACTAACATTAAGCTTATCCCCACCACATTTTTCTAAAAATTCATTATGAATAAATCTGACCCTTTGAACGAAAGTCATAGACATTCTATACTCATTATCTGCATTATGATCCCATGCCAATAACTTTGCCTCTATTTCTATTAAACCAGCATAAATGATGCATTTCACTGTTTCAAAAAGATAGTTTCTAGGATATTCCTCGATCAATTGTCTTTTGGCCTTTGCTGAATGGTTCCCTCCAATTACATAATATTTGTAATCAAAACATCGTGTCCTATCAAATGCGTCCTTATTGGGAACTTGATTTGGATCAACAAGAATCACATAAGGCACCACATGTGCATATAGATTGTACCTAAACAATGTTTTCAGATTATGGACATGTAGGTGATGTGCCTTTCTAATTTGATATTGAGATTGTCCTTCATCTGGCCTATAGAATTGGGTGACATTAAGCTCAAATATTTTGCAACCATTAATTAATTTATTCTTCCTCATATGATTTTGAATGACATTTTGTTTTTTTTTCATAATGCCATCCTCTAAATCAGCACCTGGTGTTATGATTTCTTTGTTGCCTTTAGAACTTTCACTTTGTTCTTGATTGTTGCTTATGATTTTAACAGATTTGATAATTTTTTATTTCTTCTTCTTCCTAGTTAACATTTCTTCTTCTACAGAAATAATCTCCTCATCATCAAGTGGAAGAGCGACATCCATGGGCATTTTTCTTTTCGGTGTTTTATCTCTTTTCTCCTTTTCAACAACAGTTCTAACCTCCTCCTCACTAATGGAAACATATTTTTGAGCTTTACCATGAGCTACAACTGCCACATCTTCAAAAGAAACATGTTTACCTTTGTTAGATTGACCCATCATATGGATTCTTTGTTGATCCCCTGCATGTACCATTGTAGTGTTATGGATTGTTGATCTTTGCCTCATTCTCTTTTCTTGTTCTGACTCTATATGGAAATTGCTGATAACATTCATAATATTTGGTTCCATATAATAAATACTCTCCAACATCATTGAAAGACTCTCAGCAAAATCCTATCAAAGAAAATAAAATATGTCAATGATCAATCATTTATAAAAAAAATTAATGATCATTACAATAATACATTACACATAAATATAAATAAGCATACTTACAATGTTATTTGAAATGTTGGATGAGATTTCTTCACACAATGGTGTAGATTCTTCATCTGTGTCATACTTGTACTTTTCGAGACGATATCTAACCTTTTCATGTGACTTGGGCAATTTTGCAAGAACATAAACAATGTTTGAATTCGGCACCAAACATATGTCTCGTACTCTACCTATCACCTCATACGGTTCACCCAAATAAATCATACCATAGTATAGATAGAGATGTGTAATATCATCAGATTCAACATCTTGAACATGCCATGTATAATTTGTTTTATTTATTTCTCGTGAATTCATCCATTCAAAAACAATCTTTGGTGCACTTGATGGGCCAGTTGGTCGACTTTTACTTCTGGTATGTTCGACAGTCTTCAAAACGTGTCCACCTACAACTTTAGATGATGGAATTGTTGCCTTTGTTCCAGACATATTCAGAGAGACCTTCCTTGATGCCATCTTCCTGAGAAACATATATATATATATATATATATATATATATATATATATATATATATATATATATATATATATATATATATATATATATATATAAAACTTAAAAATTAAAAAAAATAAAAATAAAAAAATTCACACTATAATTGTTATTTAAATATAAAAATAAATTAAATTCTATATAATTTTTAAAAAATTATAAAATTTATATCTAAAAATTTATAAATAAATTATTGTATACAAAATTTATTTATATATTTTTGAAATTAATAAAAAAAATTATTAAACAATGTTTGAATTCGGCACTAAACATATGTCTCGTACTCTGCCTGTCACCTCATACGGTCACCCAAATAAATCATACCATAGTATAGATAGAGATGTGTAATATCATCAGATTCAACATCTTAAACATGCCATGTATAATTTATTTTATTTATTTTTCGTGAATTCATGCATTCAAAAACAATCTTTGGTGCACTTGTGGGCCAGTTGGTCGACTTTTACTTCTGGTATGTTCGACAGTCTTCAAAACGTGTCCACCTACAACTTTAGATGATGGAATTGTTGTCTTTGTTCCAGACATATTCAGAGAGACCTTCCTTGATTCCATCTTCCTAAGAAACATATATATATATATATATAACTTAAAATTAAAAAAATTCACACTATAATTGTTATTTAAATATAAAAATAAATTAAATTCTATATAATTTTAAAAAAAATTATAAAATTTATAAATAAATTATTGTATACAAAATTTATTTATATATTTTTGAAATTAAAAAAAAAAAAAAAAAAAAAAAAAATATATATATATATATATATATATATATATATATATATATATATATATATATATATATATATAATAGGATTTATATCTACATTTTTATAAAAATATAATTATATACTAAATTTTAAATTATTCAAATAAAAAAACCCCACATATATATATATATTAAAATTTCAAATATTAAATCAACAAATTTTATATAATTTAAAATTTCATATATATTTTTTTTAAATTATTAGATATTCAATTAAAAAATAATAAAATCAAAATAATATATAAATTTTATAAAAAACTTGTATTAAATTTTTTATATATAAATGTTTTTTTATTATTTTAAAATTTGTTAATTAAATTATTTTAAAATTTTACAATAATCTTATAATTACAATTTTATTAAAATTTTAATTTTACTTTTAATTTTTCTTTAAACATATTATATTAATTAGAAAAAAATTCAATTTTTTTTAACATATTATATTAATTTAAAAAAAATTAATTTGATTTTTTTTAAACATATTATATTAATTAAAAAACAAAAATAAATTTCATTTTTTTTTAAACCTAATATATTGATTTAAAAAAATATATATATAAGATTTTAATTTTCATTTTTTATTTTTTATTTTTAAAACATATTATATAAATTAAAAAAACATAAATAATAAAAAAAAACATTAACTAATTTTGTTTTTAATTTTTTAATAATTAAGTTTTTTTATTAAATTAATTTGTTAATAATTAATTTTTTATTAAAAAAAAAAAAAAAAAAATTGTCGGGTGCGCCCTTTGGCCACTGGCCGATTGAAAAAGAATTTGTTTGTCAGGCTCTCCCGGGCCCCAGCCAGTGGCCAAAGGGCGGGCTCTATAAACAAATTTTTTGTTTAAATGAAAACCTAAAACGAATAAATATTTTTTTTTTTAATTTTCTAAAAATTAAAATATAATTTAGTAACAAAAAATATTTATATTAATACTTAAATAAATTAAAAAAATTTAAATTATAATTTAAAACAAAAATAAAAAAACAATTAAAAAATAAATTTGAATTTTTAAATTAAAAAAAAAAAAAACAATAATAGATTTTTTATTATAATTTTTAATAAAATAAAAAACAAAACTATAAATTTTAAAATTACAAAATTATAAAATTAAAAATATCATTTTAAATAAAAATAATTTTTTTTATAAAATTAAAAACAAAAAAAAATACAAAATCAAAATTTTAATTTTAAAAAAATATATTTAAAAAAATAAAAATAAAAATTTTAGGTTAAGAAAAAATTAAAATAACAATAATAAATAATTTGAAAAATAACATTATAATTTTAAGTTAAAAACAAACAAACAAGCGAATCACTAAATTGTGTTTTTGATATTATTAAATAATAAATAAATAAAAATTTAAAACAAAAACAATTTTTGTTTTTGTTTTGATAACTAAAAAATCATATAAGAAATAAATTTACGTAAAAGAAAAATAAAAACAAAATTTTAAATATTTGTTTTTTAAATTAAATTTTAATTAAAATTTTCTAATATTTTGAAATATATATATTTTTATTTAAAAAAGAAAAGAAAAAAGAAGTAACCAACAAAATAGGAATAAAAAATAAAAATAAAAAAATAACAAACAAAATAAGAATAAAAAAATTAAAATTAAAATTTTATTAATAGTGTTTAATAAATATAGTTTTAATTAAAAAAAATTGAAAACAAAAAAATTACAAATTACAAATATATAACAAAAAAATTAAATGTATTTTTTTTGTTTCCATGCAATAATTTTAATGCTCCCCAAAAAAATAAAAAAATAAAAATAAATAAATAAATAAATAAAAATAAAAATAACACCCATTGTTCATTTCAAAAGCCTAAAAAAAAAAAAAAAAATACTATTTTTTCTCCTAAAAATCCTACAAATTTGTGTTTTTTTTTCCTTTTCGTCCCTATAAAATTATATATAGAAAAAGAGAGTTTTTTCTTTTGGTTTTTCCCGTAAAAAACAAAATTTCCCCAAATTCATCTATAAATAGTCGAGATTGAAACAAAACTAACCTTTAAATTGTGTAAAACTCCCATTGAATGTAAAACTCTTGTTGAATGTGCTATCTATGACAACGCAGCTCCTCCACAAAATCGCTCCAAACTTTTTAACAAGATTATGTGATGTGACGAATAGAACAATGAATTTTATTTTATAGCGATGATTGTGGGAATTATTTATCGTTTCTTGAATGTGGGATTAAACTTAAAATTAAAATAAAATAGTTTATAGTTAATATTATAGCTTTAGATTAGTTTTCATTCATTATGGGATAAAAAAAAATATTAATTATAAAAATTAATTTACTTACGTAGTCGATGTTAAATAATTTATATAGAAAAAATATTTTGAGTTTCTATCAGTATTTTGAATAAAAACTAGGGTGAAATTTTCCAAAACCAAAAGTTTAGTAATATGTCTTCAAGTAAATTATAGATAAAATTTTTGGAAGGAAATATTTAAAAAAGAAATTTTTGAGGGAAAATGTTCAACAAAAGTTTTTGGGGGCAAACTTTGGAGGGAAAATTTTTGGCGAAAATTTTTGAGGGGAAAACTTTAGAGGGAAATTCTCAATCTCTAAGTTATATATTGTCATTGGGAGAGAATGCATTTGTATCATTCGACATCTTCTAGTTGAAGGTCATGGATTCTTCTGATAGTGAAGTTTTTCTTTCTTCAACATTGACATCTTCATCATGCAACAACTCTATTCATTTTGATGAATGTAATAAGAATTCTTTCACTATGAATAGAGAGACAAATTTTCCACTTGGTCTTAATCCTAAGGACACCGAGAACAACATTGATGAAGTGCAACAAAAAGAATTTCCTATGAATAAAGAGTCAATTTTTCAACTTCCTCCTAATCCTAAGGATTATGAGAGCACCACTGATGAAGCGGGGGATGAAGAATTTCCAAAATCAAAGTTTCCACATAGTCCTAATCCTAAGGATTATGAGAGCAACACTGATGAAGGGGGTGATGAATAATTTCCCAAGTCAAAGTTTCCACTTCCTCCTAATCATAAGGATTATCAGAGCACCATTGATGAAGGCGGGGATAAAGAATTTGGGGAGTCAAAGTTTCCACTTCCTCCTAATCCTAAGGATTATGAGAGCACCACTGATGAATGGGGGGATGAAGAATTTGCAGAGTCAAAGTTTCCACATATTCCTAATCCTAAGGATTATGAAAGCAACAATGATGAAGGGGGGATGAAGAATTTGCAGAGTCAAAGTTTCCACATATTCCTAATTCTAAAGATTATGAGAGCAGCATTGATGAAAGGGGGGATGAAGAATTTTCAGAGTCAAAGTTTCAACATATTCCTAATCCTAAGGATTATGAAAGCAACAATGATGAAGGGGGGATGAAGAATCTGCAGAGTCAAAGTTTCCACATATTCCTAATCCTAAGGATTATGAGAGCGCCACTAGTGAAGGGGAGGGCAAGGATGAATAATTTCCAGTAAATAGAGATTCAAAGTTTCCACTTAGTCCTAATCCTAAGGATTATGAGAGCACCACTGACGCAGGGGAGGATGACGAATTTCCATTAAAAAGAAATTTAAAGTTTCCACTTGTTCCTAATCCCAAGGATTATGAAACCACCACTGATGAAGGAGAGGATAAATAATTTCATGCAAATGATAATTTGACTATGAATAGAGAGTCATATTTTCCACTTAGTCATACTCCTAAGGATTATGCGAGCACCGGTGATGAAGGGGAGGATGAAGAGTTTCTTGCAAATGGTAATTTTAGAGGCACAAATGTCAATAATCCATTTTCTCTAAGTGAGTGTTTCAAAGGTAGTTGTGGTGATGATGAATTGAGTCCTCCAAGGGAAGTTTTAGAAAGCAGGGGTGAAGATGGTGAAGAATTTCATCTGAGTCAAGATTTCAAAAGCGCAGATGTTGGTAGTGAAGAATTTCTTTCATGTGAGGATGGTAATGAATATTATTCAAGCAATGATGGCGATGAATTTTCTAACTATCTTCGTCAATATAATATTCCTCCTACTGTTGATGAAAATGTTTTTGCAGATAATAATGAAATGAGGGAGACGTTGTCGGAAAATATTGTATCTAGGAGTAGGAGTAGGCCTTTTCATATCAATCCAAAATATTCCAGTTATACAAGGGACATGACAAAATATCTCACAAGTAGAAGTTCTATTGGTGATCTGATTTCAAGTGAATGTTGTCGAAAATATTGCTTGAAACGTATGGATTTGAACTTTTCTTTGGAGCAAAGGAAGAAATATTTGTCAATGAATAAACGCATGCAAAATTCATTTTTAGTGGGTTGCATGCAATCTACAATGGTAGGTTATGATTATCATATTGGGAATGTATTGATCTGTAGAAAGGATTTCAAAATGTTGCATTCAATTGGTAATTTTCATTTGTCAAGAATCCAAGAAACACTAGAAAAAGATTCTACATACTATTCAGAAGTATGTTATAAAAGAGAGGTTGGGCCATCATCAATTACTGCAATGTCATGGATGAAATATTTCTTTTCAAATCATGGAGAGTGTATGCCAAATAAGGACACAATACATATTCCAGATAATTTCTCAAGGCAAGAAATCTACAACTTATACAGAGAATATGCAAAAGGTGCTGAAGGAGATGGTAATTTTATCACATATTCATATTTTATAAGGATATGGAGGAACGAATACAACAATGTTCATATTCCTGAGAAGACAAGGATGTGGATTTGCAGTACATGTGCTTCTCTTAAATTAAAAAGAGATAAATTTCAAGGGGCTGAAAGAGGTATGCATTCATAACTTCATTTTTTAAAATTGGATAGTTATTAACTATGAAAATATATTTAGTAATAGATTTCTTTTATTTTATGTGTAGATTCCATTTTCAAAGCACTTCAAGAGCCTCGAAATCAGCAAACAAGTGAAAGACAAAAATTGTATAAACATAGAAAAAAGTGTTATGATAATCCAAATAAATATTTGGGTTTGATAATTGGTCGTATGGACTAAAAGAAAACACTTCTGCCACATTTTGTCTGAACACCAAAAAATTTACAGGAAGAAAAATTTATTCAATTTCACTTGGTTGGTTGTATGGTCTTTAACGGGAAGATGTTGCCAAGGGTTTACTTCATAACTCCAAGTATTCATAATGATGAAAATCTTACCATAACTATAATCCATGATGTGTTTTCTCATTGGTTTGGTATTCTTCCTGAAGTTTTGTATTTGCAATTGGACAACACAAGCTGTGAAAATAAAAATCAAGTTCTTTTTGGATATCTAAACATGCTTGTTCAATTGTGAATTTTTAAGAAGGTAAAGGTTGGTTTCCTTCTTGTGGGGCACACTCATGACCATATTGATCAGATGTTTAGTCGTTTTTTAGTAACATTGAGGAGGAAGAATGTTGGGAGCCTTCCATCATTAATTGAATGTATTAAGAAAGCATATATTCCAGAGCCTGTTTTTCATGTGTTGAAGGAAACTATTGACATGCGAAGGTTTATTTCGGGATCACATGGTAAGGAGAAATGCATTGAACAACTTAATGAGATTATCTTCCAGCATCAATTTTGTATCAAAAAAATTGATGGAAAACCAGTTATATGGGGCAAGAAGTATTCAACTGTTACAGAATGGGGGCCTTCGTCAGGTTTAGTATTTTTGAAGTTCATTCCAGATCATCCAATATTTACATCAAAGATAATATTATTACAATCAGTTGTTGAACTCAATAATGAATGAAGGCGTCAGAGAGAGATAAATTATTCTGATTGTTTGGAAGAAATAAAAAAATGTTTTAGAGATACATATGACTACTTTGATGTTGCTGATTCAGTTTGGTGGGAGTCTTTTTTCAATGATTAAAGTGATATCATCTCAATATCAAGAAATTAAAATACACTTTTGAAGACTCCATTTATTTGGTCTCAAAATATTCCAAATGAACAGGAGGAAAGACACATTGTTGAACAACAACAATGTCAAGGCATTATTAATTCTCAACAGGAAGAAGAAAGAGAAATATATATTGTTTCTAGAAGATCGCATGCACAACGTGAAGCCATGGAAGACCATTACAAGGGTTCTATGCAGGATGTTAAGGAGGGTTGCATGATAGCAATATTATCATATGGAGATCCACTTGGCTATCCATTTTGGGTTGCGAAGGTTGTAAACTTCATTAAAGAAAATGAAAATATTACAGCTACTGAGGTACGTTTGTATGCCACAAATACCCACCCATTCAATGTTGTGTACAAGCCAGAGATGGTGGTTGATAAACAAATTCACATAAAGAGAAAAAGAAAGGGTACAAATATAAATCGTTGCCACACAGACCTATTAAAATTGGAGGATGTTGACATACTTGTCTATGAATTCAATTTAACAAAGAGAGGAACTCTTCACTTCAAGACCATAGGTATTTTGAAGAAGTTGCTACTAGAAGAAACAGTGTTGAGATGGGAGTCTGCTAAACCTAGTCATAGATCTAGAAGAATTTTGAAACCTAAAATGGTGGGCATGCATGTTGACTCAGATGGGGCTCTACTTGATGAAAGAGAAGAATATGGGTCATCTTCATCTACATCCAGTCATTCATCTGAAGATGTAGATTTTGATGGTGTGCTAGATCCTATGGATGATTTTGAATAAATGTCTAAGACATTTTATGTAAATGAAGTTTGCATGGAAACTTGAAATAAATATTTTAACTTCCATGAATTTATGAGTCATTTCTATGTTTGTTGGATTTAATGTTTTAATTAAAATAAATTCATGTCTTTAGAGATGTTTGCATGGTAACCCGAAATAAGTATTTTTGACTTCCATATGATCTTACATGAAGTTATGGGTCATTTCTATGTGTTTTGGATTATATGCTTTAATGTATGTGATATTTAATCTACGAAAGTTGATATTTTGAATAAAAGCAAATAAATATTAGAAATTAATATTGATTTTTAAAATTATACAGTGATATTATTTATTTTTCTCATTTGGTATAAGATAGTTTTAAAATTGTTGAAAATTTAATGCCTCATTAAAAAGAACACTTCATTTTGATGGTTGATTTTTAGGTTTTTCTTACAATAGGATAAGTTGTCTTGGGCTAAAATTTGAAAAGAGCTATAGTTTTATCCTTTGAAATAAAAATTACTCTTGGAATAATGAATCTTTCATATACTTGTTCATTTTTAAAAATTGTTTTAGTCATATAATTTATCCATAATTTCATGGTTGAAATGTGTTAAAAACTGAAGGTTTTTAATTACAAGGTTGAAAATTTGTCAAAATGTTAAGGTGTTTCTCAATTATGATATTTTATCTTTAATGCTATGGTTGAAAACAATTACAATTTCAAAATTTTTAGAGTCAAGATATTCTATCTTTAACTCAATTGCTAAAAATTACTCTTGGAATAATGAATCTTTCATATACTTGTTCATTTTTAAAAATTGTTTTAGTCATATCATTTGTCCATAATTTCATGGTTGAAATGTGTTACAAACTGAAGGTTTTTAATTACAATGTTGAAAATTTGCCAAAATGTTAAGGCGTTTCTAAATTATGGTATTTTATATTTAATGCTATGGTCGAAAACAATTACAATTTCAAAGTTTTTTATAGTCAAGATATTTTATCTTTAACCTGATTGCTAAAAATTACTCTTGGAAAAATGAACCTTTCATTTACTTGATAATTTTTAAAAATTACTCTAGGAATATTGAACCTTTCATTTTGCTTGTTTTAAATTATACAGTGATATTGTTATGATATTATTTATTGTTCTCATTTGGCATAAGATAGTTTTAAAATTGTTGAAAATTTAATGCCTCATTAAAAAGAACACTTCATTTTGATGGTTGATTTTTAGGTTTTTTTTACAATAGGATAAGTTGTCTTGGGCTAAAATTTGAAAAGAGCTATAGCTTTATCCTTTGAAATAAAAATTACTCTTTGAATAATGAATCTTTCATATACTTGTTCATTTTTAAAAATTGTTTTAGTCATATAATTTGTCCATAACTTCATGGTTGAAATGTGTTACAAACTGAAGGTTTTTAATTACAAGGTTGAAAATTTGTCAAAATGTTAAGGTGTTTCTCAATTATGATATTTTATCTTTAATGCTATGGTTGAAAACAATTACAATTTCAAGGTTTTTTAGAGTCAAGATATTTTATCTTTAACTCGATTGCTAAAAATTACTCTTGGAATAATGAATCTTTCATTTACTTGTTCATTTTTAAAAATTGTTTTAGTCATATCATTTGTCCATAATTTCATGGTTGAAATGTGTTACAAACTAAAGGTTTTTAATTACAATGTTGAAAATTTGTCAAAATGTTAAGGTGTTTCTAAATTATGATATTCTATCTTTAATGCTATGGTCGAAAACAATTACAATTTCAAGGTTTTTTAGAGTCAAGATATTTTATCTTTAACTCGACTGCTAAAAACTACTCTTGGAATAATGAACCTTTAATTTACTTGTTTTAAATTATACAATGATATTGTCATGATATTATTTATTGTTCTCATTTGGTATAAGATATTTTTAAAATTGTTGAAAATTTAATGCCTCATTAAAAAGAACACTTCTTTTTGATGGTTGATTTTTAGGTTTTTCTTACAATAAGATAAGTTGTCTTGGGCTAAAATTTGAAAAGAGCAATAGTTTTATCCTTTGAAATAAAAATTACTCTTGGAATAATGAATCTTTCATATACTTGTTCATTTTTAAAAATTGTTTTAGTCATATAATTTGTCCATAATTTCATGCTTGAAATATGTTACAAACTGAAGGTTTTTAATTACAAGGTTGAAAATTTGTTAAAATGTTAAGGTATTTCTCAATTATGATATTTTATCTTTAATACTATGGTTGAAAACAATTAAAATTTCAAGGTTCTTTAGAGTCAATATATTTTATCTTTAACTCGATTGCTAAAAATTACTCTTGGAATATTGAATCTTTCATTTACTTGTTCATTTTTAAAAATTGTTTTAGTCATATCATTTGTCCATAATTCCATGGTTGAATGTGTTACAAACTGAAGGTTTTTAATTACAATGTTGAAAATTTGTCAAAATGTTAAGGTGTTTCTAAATTATGATATTTAATATTTAATGCTATGGTCGAAAACAATTACAATTTCAAGGTTTTTTAGAGTCAAG
Source organism: Pinus tabuliformis (assembly GCA_031772625.1). NCBI lineage: Eukaryota > Viridiplantae > Streptophyta > Pinopsida > Pinales > Pinaceae > Pinus > Pinus tabuliformis. The sequence continues at coordinate 755,035,160 of CM062807.1, read as the reverse complement.
ATATTTTATCTTTAACTCGATTGCTAAAAATTACTCTTGGAATAATGAACCTTTCATTTACTTGTTTTAAATTATACAGTGATATTGTCATGATATTATTTATTGTTCTCATTTGGTATAAGATAGTTTTAAGATTGTTTAAAATTTAATGCCTCATTAAAAAGAACACTTCATTTTGATGGTTGAATTTTAGGTTTTTCTTACAATAGGATAAGTTGTCTTGGGCTAAAATTTGAAAAGAGCTATAGATTTATCCTTTGAAATAAAAAATACTCTCGGAATAATGAATCTTTCATATACTTGTTCATTTTTAAAATTTGTTTTAGTCATATAATTTGTCCATAATTTCATGGTTGAAATGTGTTACAAACTGAAGGTTTTTAATTACAAGGTTGAAAATTTGTCAAAATGTTAAGGTGTTTCTCAATTATGATATTTTATCTTTAATGCTATGGTTGAAAGCAATTACAATTTCAAGGTTTTTTAGAGTCAAGATATTTTATCTTTAACTCGATTGTTAAAAATTACTCTTGGAATAATGAATCTTTCATTTACTTGTTCATTTTTAAAAATTGTTTTAGCCATATCATTTGTCCATAATTTCATGGTTGAAATGTGTTACAGAATGAAGATTTTTAATTATAATGTTGAAAATTTGTCAAAACGTTAAGGTGTTTCTGAATTATGATATTTTATCTTTAATGCTATGGTCGAAAACAATTACAATTTCAAGGTTTTTTAGAGTCAAGATATTTTATCTTTAACAACATGGATGGAAATAGTTGGAATTATCAGGATTCGAGACATGATACTTTTATGTTTAACATCATGTCTGAGAATTGTTGGAATTTTATAGTTTTTCAAAGTCTGGATATTTTATCTTTAACTCCATTGCTAAAAATTACTCTTGGAATAATGAATCTTTCATTTACTTGTTCATTTTTAAAAATTGTTTTAGTCATATAAGTTGTCCATAATTTAATGGTTGAAATGTGTTACAAACTGAAGGATTTTAATTAAAAGGTTGAAAAGTTGTCAAAATGTTAAGGTGTTTCTGAATTATGATATTTTATCTTTAATGCTATGGTGGAAAACAATTACAATTTCAAGGGTTTTTAGAGTAAAGATATTTTATCTTCAACAACATGGATGGAAATAGTTGGAATTATCAAGATTCGAGACATGATATTTTAATCTTTAACATTATGTCCGAGAATTGTTGGAATTTTACAGTTTTTGAAAGTCCAGATATTCTCTCTTTAACTCCATTGCTAAAGTTGTAAAAATTGTAACCCATTTTTTTTTTTTGTTATTCCAGAATAAAGAAAAAATTTTAAGGGTGTTTTTTTCATCCATTTAAAAAAAAAAAAAATGGTTTTTACTTCCATTTAAAAAAAAATGTTGAAAATTTACCCCAAAAAACCATCGTTCTAGAATAAACAATTTTCATTTTTGGGTTGTTTTTTCATGTTTTTTTGGGGTTTTTGGGCTCGAGTACCCATTTTGAGGTAATAGTTCCCTTTTCATCCATAACTATGTTTCATTCAAGTGAAGGTAAAATCGTTGAATTTTCACCTCATGATGTTGTAATTAAGGACCTAAGAGATCCTAGACAGATTTTAGCTACTCATATTGCTGATGATTCTACAAGGTTGTATAAGTTTAACAACTTTGGGTCATAAACTCTTCCCTCGGTATTTGTTGCTTATAATGATGAAGTGACCAAACTTTGGCATTAGTGATTTCGTCACTTAAATTATCACTCCCTTCAAAATCTATTTAAAGAAAATATGGTGACAGGTCTTCCTATGGTATCTTACAGAGATGGTGTTTGTTCCGGATGTGTACTCAGAAAACATCATCGGGATAGTTTTGAAAAAAGTTACTCTTGGAATGCCTCAAGCCCTTTACATCTCGTGCATAGTGATTTATGTGGTCCACTTCTAGTTGTTTCATTCTCTAGCTACAAGTATTTCTTAACTTTCATTGATGATTTCTCCACACGCACTTGGGTATACTTCTTAAAACTCAAGAGTGAAGTCTTTAACATGTTCTTGGCCTTTAAGGACTTTGTTGAGAAACAATCTGGATATCAAATTCTTAAGCTAAGATCTGATAATGGCAGAGAATATGTTAACAACAAATTCATCAACTTTTGCACTGAGCATGGAATTCAATTGCAACATACTATTCCATATACTCCACAACAAAATGGTGTAGCTGAATGGAAGAATAGTACCTTAAAGCAAATGGCTAATTGTATGCTTCAATCTAAAGGACTTAGTCTTAATTTTTGTGTAGAAGCAATTAATTGTGCAAATTACATAGTAAATCACACTCCTACTAAGGTATTAAAGAATATCACTCTAGAAGAAGCATGGAGCTCAATTGAACCATATATAAGTCACTTTGATGTTTTTGGAAGTGAAGCATGGGCCCATATTCTAGATAAGAAACATAAAGCCTTAGAACCTAAGAGTGAAAAATGTATTTTTGTTGGATATTATGAAGATGTCAAAGGATATAGATTTCTTCCACCTAAATCCAAAAATTTTATCATTGGAAGAGATGTAAAGTTTGCTGAAAATATATCGGCCTACGAGCCTAGTTTGATGAATGTGCCACCTCTCTCTATCTCTTCCACTTCTGAAAATATTTCCTCTTCAGATGATGACAACAAGGATGAAAATCCTCCCCCATCTTCTCGGGATCCTCCTTCATCTCCTCAGCTTCCAAAATGAGTTTGCGCTACTTAGGATGCAACTGGTGCTCTTACAGGTGATCCTACAGATCAATGTTGCGCACATTCTTAGTTTGATATAGCCTCTTCTTTACTCGTTCAAGCTTCAATGAATTATGATCCTTACACCTTTGCAGAAGCTTCAGGCCATCCAGATTGGGACGCATCTATGAATGAAGAATATCATTCACTATTGGCAAATGATACATGGGACATTATTCCTCTTCCAAAGGGATGAAAATTTGTTAGATGCAAATGGGTTTACAGAACCAAGTTTGTACGAGATGGAAAAGTTGATAAACATAAAGCTCGTCTTGTTGCTAACGGTTTTTCACAAGTTGAAGGAATTGACTATACTAAAACCTTCTCCCCTATTTCCAAAATGAACTCTATCACCTTATTCTTTCCCTTGTTGTCTCTTTCAAATGGGAAGTCCATAAGATGGATGTTAAACCCATCTTCTTGCACGGGGACTTGCATGTATAAATCTATATGGAACAACCTCTTGGATTTATACAAACAGACTCCAGCCTTGTATGTCAACTTAAGAAATCCCTTTATGATCTCAAGCAAGCCTCTTAGGCTTGGTATGCCAAAATGGATAGCTTTCTTCTAGATACTGGATTTTCTAAGTGTCATTCTGACAATACTGTCTACACCAAGAAAGTGGATAAGTCTCTTATCATTATTTTTCTTTATGTTGATGATCTTATCCTTATTGGTAGTGATCCCAAACTTATAAAACATTTGAATTACAACCTTAAAAAGAAGTTTGAAATGACAGACTTAGGACACTTGCATTATTTTCTTAGTCTTCAAGTCTTGCAATCCAAAGAAGGTATTTCCCTTTCCTAGTCCAAGTATGTTTGTGATCTTCTACGCCACTTTCACATGGAAAAATGTAAGCCAACCCCTTCTACCTTTCATTCTGGAGCCAAACTTTCAGTCACTTGTACTTCCCCTGAATTTGATGCTACCTTATACTGTCAGCTTTTAGGAAAACTTTTGTATTTGACCCATACCCGTCCTAACCTTTCCTTTGTTGTTGGTCTTATTGCTCGGTTTATGAAAACCCCACATGAAAGTCATTGGAAAATAGCTAAAATAATACTTTGTTATGTTCGAGGTACAGTTCAATTTGGGATTCATTACACTGCATAAGCTTCTCCTCTTTTGGTTGGTTTCACTGATTTCAATTGGGCTAGTGGCCCTGATGATCAAAATTCTACTGCGGGTTATGTCTTAACTCTTGGTTTTGGACCTATTACATGGGCTTGCAAGAAACAAAGTTCCATTTCTCTTTCTTCAGTAGAAGAAGAGTATCGTGGCACCATAGAATCTAGTAAGGAAGCCCTATAGCTTTGTCAGATCCTGTCAGAGTTCCGCTTTCAGCAGCAACATCTCACTACACTTTGGTGTGATAATCAAAGTGTCATTCAACTATGCAAAGATCCAGTCCAAAATCAGCATAAAAAGCACATTGAACTACACATGCACTTCATCAGAAAGCTTAGTCATGACCATGTTCTTGAAGTGCAATATTGTTCAACCGATGATCAAGTTGTAGACATCTTTACAAAGGCTCTCATAGAGGCAAAGTTTACTAAACTTTGATTTACGGTTGGAGTTCAGGAGGTTGTCACTAAGGGGGGGTAGGTTCTAATGCATCCTTCCTTCTCCTATTGTGTCATATTTTTACATCATTCAATCCTATCACATGTTGTTCTTAAGGGGGGATGTTAGGATATTTCAACACATAGGAAATATATAAGTATAACCTGGTCTAGTGTAGAGTTAGGTAAAGTGTGTTTCTTAGGTAAAGTGTGTTTCTTTACTTTGTTATTTTGTAACTTACAATCTGACGGTCATGATATGTTCTAGACATGAAGTGATCCATCGATTCATTCTCTTCTCGGTATTACCAACACTTCATCCGTGGCTTAACACCCAATTGGTCCATGATATCTATTTAAAGAGCATGGAGGGTGATTTGTAAGGTGGTCGTTCATGAGAGAAGCTTGTGTAAATTTTCTTTCTTTTGTACATTAATAAATTGCTTGAAGTGGTTGCATTGGCTCAGTCCCTGGACTATTTCCCTCTTTGAGGGTTTTAACCACATCAAGAATACTGGTGTACCAATCTGTGATATGTTTGTGAGTAGTGTCCTTTGGTGTTCTATCTAAGGAACTTACCCCGTAAATTCCTACACAGTGCTCTACAATGTAGGCACAAAGAGGACTGGGGTGTAGTGCAACACAGGTACATGGAATTATCAAGTGCACTGCAATGCACTGTCTCTAGACCAGAGGATGCATTGATCAAGGAATATCAAGTCTCGACACAAAATATGCAATGGAATCTCAATGACAAGTCTTCCTATATATAATTAGTACTAAGTGAAACTATAAAGATAAAAATAAGAGGCAAAATATACACTAAAGGCAAGAAAAAACCACCAAGGGATTGAATCGATCTCCAGTATGGTCACCAATTCATTATATAAAATTTATGACTTAGGACATAAGCGTCTTCCCTAGGCTTGGTGGACTGACTTAGAACAATATAAAGCAAACGGCACAATGATTTCCTTAAAGTAATTTAATGATGGGATGAGGCCGACCTTGAATCTATCGCAAGCTTTGCTCCTTCCTCGGCTTATACACTCCAATCCTAGCTCTCATCACTATAATTAGAACTTGCACAATCAAACAACACAAGCCAAAGATATAAAACATATATGTAGCATAATCCAATCACTTCATTCAATATATCAACATGGTATTGAAATACATGAAATCATAACATCAAATATAGGAAAACAATCTGCTCTTTGTATTAATAGAAATGAAGAGAGTTACAACCAAAAATAGGAGTTGATCTTGTATAAGAGCTCCCCAAGTTGACTTGTACTTTTATTGCCACAAAGTATACCTCTATGTCACCCTAATGCCTGGAATAATGACTCTCAAAGCAACAATAGGAGGGTATAATCAATCTCCAAAATCCAACCCCTTTCTGATGGATGGTTGTAAATATATAGATGAGGGAGGTAGTTCATGAATTCTTATCCATTTACAAATCTAGGCTTGAGATCCAAAAGTGATGGGAGGATGAGCCCAAGGGATAAGATGGTGATTTATCCAAGGTGGAATGAGATAGGATGTGAATATTTATCCAAGTTAAATGGTTGAAACAACCTCAGTAAACTTCTGGAAGAGGAAGCTTCGGGATTCTTTTTATTTTTCCCAAATTTATAGAATCAATGCACCCCAAAGATTAGGAAACATTTTGGTGATCAACGAAGGTGCAGACAGGTTCAACCTGGCAGTCAACACTAGTCCCTAAAGGGTTGGGGTGCATTGGGCATTAAAATCTTGAGAATTCAACAATCAAGAGCAGAAACTTGAGGATTTAGCAGAGTCATTCTTAGGGATTTGTGTAGGGATGAGGACAATATGTTGAAGAATGTGAATTGGTCCCATTTAATGGCCTATTGACCAAATTTGACATAATGGTCTATAACACACCCTAATAATGAGATGAGGGTGTGGTGAGGGTCATTATTTATTATTATTTACATAATAGCTCTTGAAGGTGGAGGTGAGGTTATTATGTATTATGATTTCCATAACATTTTTCCTTATCATCATTATGTATAATGATTTGCACAATATTTTCCAACCTGATAATGACATAAGGATGGAGATGGACATCATTATGCATTATGATTTGCATAATATCACATGAGATGGATCCATAGACACTCCTATATGGAAATTTTTTCTTTATGCAATGTATAGGCGTTTTTTTTAAATTCATATGCTGTTGACATCTCTTAGTTAAAATGTGATTTGATTTTAAATTTTATGTAACAAGTTTAAGATCTGTGTCATTTTGTAGAATTTCACAAAAAAAATGTTGTTAATGTTATTTATAGAGTACTTGTTAATGAATGATTTTTTTTTGAATTGTCTAAAAATAGAGAGATACATTCTAAACTTCTGAGATATGGTCTAGTCAGCCACTCGAGAAAATTGACAAGACATAGAATTTTAATTTCTTCAAACATGTAGAACATAAAGCACTATACATCATGTGTCCAAAATGCATATACTAATTATTGGGACTCTTGGAACATATTTAAATTGAAGATTAAAGAATTAAGACATACAAAGTTTTAAAACAAAGACACTAGAAGACAATTATGTAGAATTATCTAGATGGGTGGTTTCAATGGGAATGGACTCCTTGTTGTCACCCATGAGCAACTAATTTTAGAAAATATCCCCATATACTTCTTGATGTGGTAAAGCCTACAATTCATAATTATCATTTGCCTTTGCTACAATTCATAATTATCATTTGCCTATGCATGTGTTGTAATCTGTGTAAAATGACTCAAAAAGCCATTGGCATTTGTTAGCATTTATATGAATTAAGATAAATAACATTAAATGTTCCCGTAACTTGGATTTATGATTGCATTGAGATGTTCATTCTATAGTCTCGATAAGGGAAATAAATGATTTTGTCTATATTCAACTTGAGTTAACATATGTCCTTTTAAATTTATAAAATAAAAATATCTAGTTAATAAGGAATCTTTGTGAGGACGAAAATGAATTATTTACCATTTGAAATAAAGATTTAGTAAATATATATTATGAAAATAAAATTAAAAATCATTATTTATTTTTTAATAATTTGTTTCCATAATTAGCCATTTGATTTGTATTCTTTAAAAATAAAATTACTTTTAAAGTAATATTATTTTAAAAATTAATTAAATAGTTAAGAAAAATAATTTATTAAATATTAATTAAATATAATTTATTTATTTATTTAATAATAATAGTAAATCTTATTGTAAATAATTTAATTTATTGATTATAATAAATAACTAGTTATTTAATAATATTTTACACCAAAAAAAATCTGTGTTGGTGGAAGAAAATTTGATAAAAAAATGTTTTGCATGAAGAAAATTAGATGCTCTAAATACATAATAGATCTTATCCGAGTTAAATGAATTTATGATAATGTCGTTGTGATGTTATAATTGAGCCGAGAGACTCACTCTACAACCCAGTATGAGGGGATGTGTAAGTTTGTTCCGTCCATCAAGTTGACACGTGCTCTAAATAGAAAGATAATGTTGGTTATAACAAAAAAGAGATTATGTTGTAAAGCAATTAGAAGTAAAAAAACAATGTGTGAGTAAGATGTTCAAACCTTACATTTTTCAAAAATATTTCAATAGGAGATTTAAATAAACTATTTAAGATCTATGTTAACTAATTTGTGGTGATAAAATGTCTCTTTTTACATGTTATGTAGAATACTTTAATGCCAATTATATAGATATTATATATCATTTTAAAAAAAATGATGTATATATCACGAAAAAAAAATTGTGGTTAAAATGTTTATTTGGTCCTATATATATATATTGTATATAGCATTCAAAAATACAATTTAATCAATGAAAAATTACACATTGTATTTTGCACTCTAAAGAAGTTTTCACTTGAATAAATTTGATCCCTCTCATCTCATGTTAGATTAGAAGTTAAGATGGATCTATACTGGGAAATTATTACAAAATGAAAAAGGCTAACTTTATATTTCCTTCAAGAACATTAATTTCTAGAGTTTTTTAGTTGTTGTGAGGGCAACAACAAGAGGAGGTCGAGATCATGGCAGTAGTAGAAGAAAAAATCCCAAAATTCATCATTGATTGACCTCATTGTGTCCTGCTACGGGATGACGGTCCAGAAGTGTGAAGGTATGAGATGGGTATTGTCATTTGGTGCTATGTATATTGTTGCGAGCACTGGTGCTTGTAGTGTTGAAATTGTTTGCTATTAATAAATATAATTGAGTAGATGATTTGAAGCGATCTATCTACATACACCGAGAAAATCAAATTTGACATCCAATGAAGGTTCAGAGGATTTTGCAACCTTCACATACATCGAATAAAATATAATATAACACTAAATTTGCAAATGTGAAATATCCGTACAAACATAAATTGTTGTAGATTGATGACATTTCTATTTTTAACAGAATGCTCATGCATGAAGTTAATATTTGGAAGCAAACTCAGAAACAACAGTCGGCCAACATATCAGTGAAATTAATCATCCTACAGAAAATTAATGTTCTTCCCTTTGACAACATGACAACTACAACGCCTTAACCTTTGCATTGCTTTAGATAATATACACCTTTTTGGAGTATAAATTTTGGCCCATTAGTGGTTAATTTCAAGTCTTAAAGCCAACAAAAGAAACATAAAACAAGAGAGAAAAGCCGATAGTTCAACAACAACACTACCTGGGGTAATGGAATTACATGATATTCAAATTACCAAAATTGTATTGAAATTACACGATATTGAAATTACCAAAACTGTATTGAAAGTATGTATGGGGCTTGTCAAGAGGTCAAACAACCTTGTGAAGGTGTATCTATTGTACTGAGGCTTCTAGATAGCCAACAACATCAAGGTTTCTTTGATAGTAATTATTGGTGACTCTCTCATTACTATCCACCTACTCAAAGGCTCTTATTCGGAGAACAATCAAATATCCCTCCTTTGTAGAATCTTAGTCTTGTTGAAAAAAATATCTTTTAAATCTTATTTCCATATTCTAAGAGGAAAAAATGAGAAGGGAGCTCGCAATTTAATAATGGTTTCCAATTAGATGCAAGTAAATGGGAGATGAATGGCTTAATTGGATGTACTCTTATCCCATGAAGAGCATAAGAATTCACTTTGGATCTCTTTCACCTAAAGGGATGACTGGAATCAAGAGTATTGGAAAAATTGACATATACTATATAGGGTCACACCAAACTCCTTCAACTTCTCATATCTCTCTCCTAATTAGCATCACTTCCATTCAATGGCATAGAAGTTGTGTCATTCTTTAGTGGTTGAAGAAATTTTATCAGTCTAGCCCTTCGCAAGATGATGTCATACGGGCTGCAAGAATAGATATAGACCAAAATTATATCTTCTCCCACTTCTTAGTCCCTAATTAGATGTAGTCCAGATTGATCATAATCAAGGCAATCCATAACAATCACCATAGTTGTCCACATATTTGTGTGAGATCCCTATGGCTTGCCTCCCTTGTGTTTCCATATTGGTTGGTTTGGTCTCGATAGGTGGAACTCGCCCCCTCTAAGTTTGATGGTTTCAGGATTTCCCTCTTATTCATTTAGGCGAGGGGAGAACAACCTTAAACGAGTTCATTTTTCCCCTGTCTCCAATTTATTCCATTTTTAACTTGAACATAAATTTAATAAGTTTAGTTTGTATATTAATAATTTTATGTTTGTAGTTTAGTAAAAAAATTACACAGTAGATGAATTTATAGTTGCATGTATTTATAATGGTTTCCAAATGATACGACATGCTAGGCCCGCATAGATGACTCACACAAATCAGAATCACATAAGATTTGGAGGTACATAGTAGGGTGATCAAGGAGATAAATATATTATTCATCCTCTCAATTGGATGAATAATATGCTACTCCAATATCAGTTCATTAAAAAATAGATGTTACCTTGGATGGTCCTAATTTTAGGCAGTGACGATATGGGTAAGATTATCTATTAGGTTTTTTACAGGGGTGTAAAACATAAACTAAAAATAGGTATTGGTTGAAATCAGTTATCCTAATATGGACGCAATCATAAGCACATTGCCATGATTTATGGGGGAAAATTTACATAATGATTTTTGAGAAGTCTATGGCATCAATATCACGTGATTTCTCTTCTATGATAACTGCTTTGAATGTTTTTTACTTCATTAGATTATGATATTCTCTTTAGTTAGATTATTATAATGTTATTATTCATCAAACAACTATCAATTCATAAACAACAAAGAGACAGTAGACACAAAATATAGGTGATCATCTAGGGCCAAAACATCTCCCATTTGAGAGGAAAACCCAAACATACGACATGCTAGACCCGCATAGATGACTCACACAGATCAGAATCACATAGGATTTGGAGGTACATAGCAGGGTGATCAAGGAGATAAATAGATTATTCATCCTTTCAATTGGATGAATAATATGTTGCTCGAATATGTTTTTATCATTCATTTGATTCATCTCAACAACTATGCTGCTCCAATATCAGTTCATTAAAAAATAGATGTTACCTTGGATGGTTCTAATTTTAGGCAGTGACGATATGGCTAAGATTATCTATTAGGTTTTTTATAGGGGTGTAAAACATAAACTAAAAATAGGTATTGGTTGAAATCAATTATCCTAATATGGCCGCAATCATAAGCACACTGCCATGATTTATGGGGGAAAATTCACATAATGGTTGTTGAGAAGTCTAGGGCATCAATATCAAGTGATTTCTCTTCTATGATAACTGCTTTGAATGTTTTTTACTTCATTAGATTATGATATTATCTTTAGTTAGATTATTATAGTGTTATAATTCATCAAGCAACTATCAATTCATAAACAACAAAGAGACAGTAGACACAAAATATAGGCAATCAACTAGGGCCAAAACATCTCCCACTTGAGAGGAAAACCCAAACAAATTCTTCTTCTTATAGAGACTTCAATTGATGAATACCAAGATCAAGACCCTTTACCTATTTTCCTCTCCAATACCAAGTCACAAAGATTCTTTAACGAGTTCCATTTTTCTTTGAGTCAACGATAGTAAAACTTCTCGATTCTTCCTCCTTCTCGGTTTCCTTTCAAAGTTTCGGTTCCTAGGAACATACCTACAACTTTTATCCCTAATTCAAAAAATCTAGTTGCAATGTTTGAGAGAGATATTGTCTCTCAAACTTGTTTTCTTTGAGATGGAAACTATTCCTCCTTAACTCGACTTAATTCTTCACTTTTATCTCTCCTTGGATTAACCTTCGATGGTAATTTCAATACCTCGACTCCTACTACAATAGACAATGCCTATACTTCTTACATGTGCAGTGTGCTCTTCCTTTCCTTCTCTTCGCTAGTTATGAGGCTCCTTGTCAAGTGATCGTCGCACTTCTTATTGCAGACTTATTCTTAACCGAAGAACTAAGTTCCAAATGGTGGTTGAGCTACCTATTGATAGTGGTTTCCCATGAAATAATCTGACTTCTCCTTGTCCATAGGTTGACATGCCATTTGGTGTAGGTTTAGTATTCCATCTTGAGGCTGACTTCTTGGTGGAGTTTGAGCTTGGTCTTGGAGGGCCTTTTTACTCTTTCATTGACTCATATACAAATGTAACAGGTCCAAGAATGGTCTTCCATACATGCAATTGACTCAATATACTTTTATGACTTGATGAAAAAGCTAAAGTATCAGAATGGGAACCTTAACTAAGATAAAATTCCTTGATCATGAAACCCATGATTCAAGAATTACAAAAATAATTTTATATTCTTCTTTACATTAATTACACATGTCATTATGAAGACCAAACCTAGTTACACTTTTCAACACTCCCTCTTAACTAGGGAGGTGTTCATAATCCATACAAGGTACTTGGACATTCTCAATCTAAAGAATTCTCATAAGAAGAGTCGGATTGGTAATTCATTTGTATAACATCATATCAACAAGCATTGTCACAAAGAAAGGACTTGACTAATCACTCTATGTTTCCACAAGATCAGAGAAAAATGTTGGCGATACCAATGATGTATAAACACCCTCATCATTGTCTCTCTAAGAACATACTCAACTCGAGTTTTCTCAGAGTATGTTCCACCATGACTATTCTTATCATGGATTCCTATTCCTTAAAGAATATCGATCCTCTACAACTACTCTTATCTTGGATGCCCTAACTCATCCTCAAAGAGAATCAGATGCCAAATGTTTACCCAATCCTTGATTTTGTCTTCCCAAGTGAATCCAAGAATGATGTGTCTATCTCTCCCTCTTAATTGTTGAGGATATATCTATTCCAGTGAAGGAATGTACCTAACCTCCCTCTTAGCTTAGGAATTTTCTTCCAAGTTTCTACCAAGTTAGAAACTTGTTTTCCAGACTCCCTCTTAGCTAAGGACCTACAACGGCTTCTTAGGTAGAGATGATGGGACAACCAACTGCTTTAAGAACTCCTCCTCACAATGTCATAAAATTATTTTCCTTATTCGGGAATCTTCATGTTTTGGGACTTCTTCGTAGGGAACAGACCATCCATCAGTTCATATCTTTCCTTCCTTTATGCCATGCTACCTTCTTCATGCCATGTTTTCTTAAGAATCTTTCATCCTACTACATGGATATCAAGGGTGGAAGATATCCATAGATCTTTCCTTGGTAGCCCTGCATAAGTCCATTCAAATATCATTCAAAAATAAAGGAATGAACATTAAATTACCATTGTGATGGTATTTCGTCATGACATATTCTAGTTCGCATCAGCATCTTGCATACACATTAACACATCTCCAAAAGATATATGTTTTCAAGGGTCTCTTTCTTTTCCAGACTTCACCAAAGTCTTCATATCTTCCATGGAGATATCCCAATCAAATCTCTCAGTCCTTGGATGTTGATTTCCTTTTCCATAGTTTCATATTTCATGATATCTTCCTTTATTTCTTCACACATTTCCTTTCTAGGAACTTTTAATCAGAGTTCCTCAGTTATATTCAACCACCTCATATCTTATATGAGGACATATTATGTTGATTTCATCTAGACAATGTGTGATTCATGCCTTCCTGCACCCTTTCAAAAGAGGAGATACTTTCTTTTGATCATGCTCTCAAGATAGATCATTTATCCATGCTACCTGCAACCATATGACATGACTCTATAATATCAAATACATGCATACATACCTCATTTTCCTCTAGGTCATTTAGATTTCCTTCAACAACTTCCTTGATTGAAGGAACTGCAATCCCTTGATCTACTTTAACTTTTTTGTCATCATACCATTATCCCATGAATTCCACAAGTTGGAATTCTTTGATGAAACCCTTGCTTCCTTTTGATTAGTGAACCTTCCGACGAAGATTTCAATAGATGATTTTGAGTATCCTCATCCAACAAATGTTTCATTTTGACTGATGTATGATGATATTTGTACTAGATGACTTTTTTCTTCCTTTTCCCATAACTACAACTTATGTTATTAATGAGGTTTCCAAGAGCTATATCCTTCCATGGGTGACTTCCATAGACTTCAGCTATCTTTCATGCTTCTCTATGATGATATCACCATCTCTTGCTTCTAATTCTTCTATGATGCCATGATTAATCCTATTATTTTCCTTAGTTAATCATGATAGCCATATCTTACAATAGAAAACTTGAAAATAGGAACTTGAAAAGAACTAGATGAGGAAGACTATCCCAAGTGTAGTAGAGATATTTTACTTCTACTTTCTTAGAATTCTTCTTTTCAACTTCCTCCACTTCTTCGGTGATATGGGCTTCTTCTCTACCTCTTTTATTGTCCTTCTTGAGCTTGGTAAAATATCTTTTGTAATTCCCATATTCTTGACATCCATAACATTGAACCTTAGCTAGGTTCTTCTTCCTTTTTTGAGGTCCAAATTTTCCATAATTCCGTCTTCTATTTGTCATAGCAGCATATTCTTGACATTGCTTACTTGTCCCCACTTCAGTTTTAGCCTTCATCTTGGTTTATTCAATCTTGGAAAGAGACCATAGATCCTGGAATGGAGTAGCTTCTTTCTTCCCATAAATACTTGAAGTAAAGTTACTCAATTCCTCTAGTAGTGCATTTATTACTACAGTGGTCACCTCCTTGTCAAACATTACTTCTCCAATATCTTGAAGATGATCCCTTATTTCATATATCCTCATAGATTATGAGGTTATTCCTTCTTCTTTCGATATCCTTAGTTTGTAGATTTCTTTCCTTAGAGAGATAACTTCTCCTACAGTGCTTACAGAAAACAACTCTACCAATTTGTCTTATATTTTTTTTGAGGTGTCGAGCTTGGATACATATGGAATGAGGGGATCTTTGATGGATTCTATAAGAATCCTTTGAGCCCTCACTTCCCCTTTCATAAACTTTTCTAGTTCTTGATCATCTTCTTTTGCTGGCTTGGCGATAGATCCTTTCACATGATCCATAACCTCATTTTTTATGAGATTCAGATGTGTCCTCTTCTTCCATGCATGACAGTTTGAAGCCCCAACCAATTTGTTTATTTCCTTGCAAAAATACATTTTAACGTATTCAGACATAAATATACTTACTTGTGAAGATGCTTCTTCCACTTGTTTTCCCCTTGAATTTGATGGTAATATAGATGATAGAGAACTTCTCCTTGATGAGGATATATCTCTTCAAGGGTGATCCTTGACTTCATAAAGAAGGAGATAACTTTAGATCCTTTCATGGATATGTCCTTTTTTATCAAGGAAAATTTTAAGGATGGAAATCTATCAAAAAGTTTAGAAATGTTAGTGAATATTACTAGCCCCTAACATGGAAACTATAAAATGTTTGACGATATTTTTGTAAAAATATTGACATTTATAATGATTGTATGTAGTCTCTATAAAATTATGGTGATTGTTTAAGTAAAACAATTTTATACAATAAAATTTCGGTGAACCATTTTCGAAAAAAAATGAAATTAGTTAATATTTTTTTTGGAAAAAACATAGAAAAATAGCCCACTTGCGAATATTTTCCCCTAAAATTTTCCTTGTTGTTTATAATGATCAATAATGACTTTTGGATTCTTTCTTGGATGATCTTCTATAATGGTATGGTCCTTGCTTCAATGAGAGGAAGTTGCCTTAGAGTTTTTGAAGACAATGGCAATGTCCTTGATCTTTCTCCTCTAGAAAGAAAATTGATGTATAATTCCTTCAACTTGAGTAGGGTTCTTGAGATGGCTTGAGGATTCCAAGACTTCTTACTGGTGTAGACTTTCTTCTTCAATCTAGGGTTTTGATGCTTCTTTATAGATCTTGAATCCAAGATGATCTTCTTAGCTTTGCTTTGATGTCCTTTTCGAGATTTGATCCTTGAGTGTCCCTTGGTAATATGCCCTTCCTTGAATTTGTCACCTTAGCTCTGATACCACGTTGAGAAATCTAGGGCATCAAGATTAGGTGATTTCTCTTCTGTGATATCTACTTGTGAATATTTTTACTTCATTAGATTATGATATTCTCTTTAGTTAGATTATTATAGTTTTATTCTTCATCAAACAACTATCAATGCGTAAACAACAAAGAGACAAGAGACACAAAATATAGGAAACCAACCAGGGCCAAAACCTCTCCCACTTGAGATGAAATCCCAAACAAATTTTTCTTCCTATGGAGACTTCAATTGATGAATACGATGACCAAGATGCTTGGCCCATTTTCCTCTCCAAGACCAAGTCACAAAACTTCCTTGATGCTTTCCCTTTTTATTTGAGTCAATGATAGTCAAACTTCTCGATTCATCCTCATTCTCCATTGCCTTTCAGAGTTTCTGTTCCTAGGAACAAAACCTGCAACTTTCATCCGTAATTAAAAAACCCTAATTACAGTGTTTGAGAGAGATATTGTCTCTCAAACTTGTTCGCTTTGAAATGAAAAATATTCCTCCTTAAATCGGCTTGATTCTTCACTTGTCTTTCTCGTTGGATTCACCTTCGACAGTGACTTCAATACCTCAACTCCTACTACAACAGACAATACCAAAGACTTTTCTCTTCCTTTCCTTCTCTTTGTTGGTTATGAGGTTCCATGCCAAGTGACCCTGGCACTTCTTATTGCAGAATTATCCTTGACCAAAAAACTGAGTTCCAAATGGAGGCCGAGCTACCTATTTATGGTGGTTTCCCATGAAATAAGTCAACTAATCCTTGTACATAGGCCGACATGCCATTTGGTGTAGGTTTAATATTCCATCTTGATGCCGACTTCTTAGTGGAGCTTGAGCTTGGTCTTGGAGGGACTTCTTACTCTTTGATTGACTCATATACAAATGTAACATGCCCAAGAAGGGTATTCCATACATGGCATTGACTCAATAGACTTTTATGACTTGATGACAAAACCTATAGGCTCACAATGGGAACCTTAACTAAAATAAAACTCCTTGATCATGAAACCTATGATTCAAGCATTATATATATATATATATATATATATATATATATATATATATATATATATATATATATATATATATATATATTCTTCATATATATATATATATATATATATTCTTCTTTAAATCAATTACACATAAAGAAATTGACTTTATATCATTTCATGGTATTGATTTACAAAATTGTTTATAAAGATGGCATAATATATAGTAGTATACCAGATTTATTTTGATGAAAGTACTTTAGTCTATTGCAGTTTCTCGAGTTCCATAAGGAGCACACTCTCCATTCAACACCAGTAAAGCAGTAAGGTCACTAACATAAGCATATTGATTGATGTAGGTTTTGATACGGGAGGTGGATGGTGTAGATCAAAAGTGAGATACTATATTTTACCTTCAACAAGATAGATTATTTTAGTTACTACTCTTTTAAGTATAATTTTGAACATATAAAATAAATATTAATTAACATTTATCTAAAATTATTCTAATTTTAAAAATTCAATTATTATCCATTTTAATTATTATTTATCTAAATATTCAAGACAGAGATTAAAACAAAGTCTTCTACTATGTTAACGCTACATAATAACACAAAATGTCAACACAATAATCTCTATTTTTTTCACAATAATAAAAATGTCTCAAAAATAAGTAATTAGGAAAAATACTTGGGAAAAATAATTTTCACTATTATGTCATATAAACTATAATATTTTCATAAATATCAAAACTTATATTCCACACCATTAAAACAAATATTACAAAATATTTTCATAAATATCAAAACTTAAAGCCCACACAATTAGAACAAATACAACATAATATTTTCATAAATATTCAATCTTAACCCACACAATTATAAACACCTTCAAACGCACCAAACCTAACCGAGACAATCAGAAACAACTTCACGAACCCACTGTAGCAGACTCGACAACGCCTATCTTATAAACAAAAATAGATGACAGTAATATAATAACATTCAACACCACTTAGCTCTTATCTAATAACGAAAATGGATCAGTGATGTAATGGCTTTCTATAAACTGTATTTGAAATGGGGACCTTCGTTGTTCAATTTCTGCTCGATCTCCAAATAAATACGCTCCTCCATCTGTGGGGTGAAATGCTTCTTCCACTCGCCCACTTTTCCCTCTCTGAAGAAACTGTGGTTGGGCATTCGAAATTTATTTTCCAACACTCTGCCCGTTTTGTTCACCTCCGCTGTTGACAGGCTTTGGAAACTGCACTTCTCCGCAATTATTGCAGCGTTCTCGTCCACGAGTTGAGGAGAGCAGCCCAAGAAAAGGCCAAGCTTTTTAACGCAACCCACGCAATCGGCTTGCAGGTCCTCGTAAGTAACAAACATCACCTTATTTGGATCCCGTCTGCTTTCACGCCAATAACTCAGGACGCTTTCGGCAAACGGGCCGCCATGGAAAAATCCAGAACAAAACCCATCAAACATAGCTTCCTTGCCCAAATCTCCATTTGAATAAGAGAACCCGTCCTCATGGAGTTTATTGAAAAATTTCCAACGGGAAACGGAGACATCCCTGGGGTTGCGAGCAATGTAAACAATCTTACAAGCGGAAGACCTCACAGGAAGAGGTAGCAAACTGAATGGCAAATGGGTGTGCAGCACACGCGGCGATGGAAACTTGGAAAAAATGGAAACATCGTACAGTTGATGCTCAGCAGTAGAATGGAGGAGGTGTGTTTCCATGGTGGGTACCAAAGAATGGGGATTTCGGTCTTCCACAGAAGCCCCGAAATTCGTGTCTTCTTTGCAAAATTGGACGATGGTGTGAAGCAATGCTTTACACCATGTTGTCCCCGTTTTTGGTAATGAAGCCAAGAAAATGTCGTCCGGGAGCGGTTGGAATCCCGTTTGCAAAACCTTCACTGCTGGTATTGTGTTGACCTGTATCCAAAACCCTTCACACTTCTGGGTCCTCATCCCGCAGGACTCAATGAGGTCAGTGGATGACGAATTTTTCAATTCCATAGTCGATTCTTCTTCTACCGCCGCCATGATCTCGCCCTCCTCTTGCTGCTGGCGCTGTTCACAACTGGAAAACGACTCCACTACGAGCAATGATTGCCGTTGAACGTAATAGAAAGTGAGAGTCGTGTCCTTGTTGATCTACGAGCAACGATTGCCATTGAAGGTAATAGAAAGTAAGAGTAGTGTCCTTTATACATTCATTGGGTTGATCTCCATGGGAAAACGTACACTTTATTTTCATAATCATAGTTAATTTAAGTAATCTCAAAATTTTAATTTTAAATTTTAAAATTATTAATAACCATTATAAAAAGAATGAATATATAAATTAAATATATATATATTTGAAAATATTTTTAATTATAAAATATTATTTTATTTCTGCCTTTCGGTTAATACTTAATAATTATTTATAAGTAATATTAATTATTGTGGAGATCACATGAATCTATAAAAAGGCAAAGCACATTTTGTTTTTTATTTCCTACTATCCTAAGAGATATGTTCGACGTAGCAAGAAACATTATAAAAACGCAAAGCACATTTTGTTTTTATTTCATACTATTGTCAATAATTGCCATAAAAGTGGTTGGGGGCACTACGAATATGCTCGACATCACCACAAACATATTATAACATTGTAAAGAGGCATGCACATGTATTTGATGCGTAAAAGATCTTCGAGAATCATTAAAGTGAGAATATTTTGAAATATGTATAAATAAATGTGTGGTGTCATAAATAGAATCACTTGTTAAAAAATTGTTTAATGGTATAAAAATCATGTAAGCTGTTTTAAATTGAAATCAGCTAATACTGTTTATGGGTGAAAGAATAAAAATGGATTATATTTTTTTCACCAAATGAAATTTTATGTTTTTTTTTTTTTTTTTTTATCTAAGTGTAGTTTTCAAAATTCATAAAAAAAAATTGTGAATTTTGATTTGGAGTAAAAAGACAATATGTGGAGAATTATGTTGTTCTCTTAATCATATTTTTTGAAAAAAAAATTAGTGCCATATAATCTATCAAATTTCCATTAAATGCAATATATGTCCTTGAAAATTTTCGCAAAATATAAGAGATATGAATGTGTTCACGTAGCATAACTTAATCTAAAGTGTGTAATTTTTAATATATATATATATATATATATATATATATATATATATATATATATATATATAAGCATGATCTACACAGGGAGAGAATTAAATTTTTCATATTAAAAATTTATTTTTTATGCAAAATTATATTTCAATTGAATTTTTTTGCAGCTCTTTAAATACATTGAAAAACCAAAAGAACCATTTTGAAGAGGACTCGTAAACTAAGATAGTGGTATTTTTTGAAATTTTTTAGTTGGATATATTTTATGTTATTGATTTTTACTCAACCCCATTGAAACTGTTCAAAAATATTTCAAGCATTATGTTTAAAGGAAATTAGATAAAAAAATATCATATGAATTCGAAAATGTCAAATTCATATGTCATTGGATAGAGGGTTCCTTGCAGAATCCAACATAATCAACTCTGCCACTTAAAGACAAATTTTGCTTGGAGTCTGCTAGGGTGCAAAATGGTGTTGCATATAAATCTGCAGAAGAGGTGTTAAAACTCTATTTTTTAGGCCCTCAACAGCTTAATCGAGCGCTTAAAATGATCAGATCGAGTATTTAAAATTCAAATTTCAACTCTATTTTTTAGGCCCTCAACAGCTTAATCGAGCGCTTAAAATGATCAGATCGAGTATTTAAAATTCAAATTTCAAATAGCTCGATCGAGGGTTTAAGAAACCCTCGATGGATCTCTTAACCTGGTTAAAGAGAGGCTCAATCAAGCCTATAGCTCGATGGAGCTATCATAGTTATCTAAAAAAAAATAAAGCCTCTCAATACTTCTCTTTAAGAGAAGTTTTGATTTCAAGTATAACATATTTTTATACTTTATCCTTTTATAATTTTTTTATGTAGAAATTTTCAATAAAAATAAATTAAGTTATAATAAATAAATAAATAAAAACAACAAACTAAACTAAACTAAATTTTATAATATTATTCTTTGAATGATAATTTCATACACACATTTAAGTCTAGATTACTCAAAGTCAAATTAGTCAAATAATGTTTTAAAATTCAATTTTATGTTTTTATTATTTTAAAATTATATATTGCAAGCGAGTAATTTTTTTTATATATACCTCACACTTGTGCGGACTAAGGACATAATTGAGTGCAATGACATTTTACAGGTTGAGAGAGATTTATTACCGCAGATACAATTACATCTATAAGGCTTGATTAAGCTTTAGGGATCGATCAACCCATAAATCTCGATCAAGACTTAAAGCTAGATCAAGCTCATAACCTAGGGTTACGCAGGAGCTCTATTAGGGATTTGTTTAAATGCTCGATCAAGCTCCTTTTATGTGCCTCAAAAACTCGATCAAGCTTTTAAAATCACGCGATCGAAAATCCTTTTTTCACCAAATTGCACCCTCGTTTCGCCAAAAAGTGTAACCCACCTCCATGATTTCACCCTTATGCTGAAATGCCAAGGGTGCATATTTGGCGGTACCCAACACTCTGAAAATTATGATAAAGCAAGGGTTTGTTGAAGTAATGAATTACAATTAAGTTGAGAGTTTAAAGTTAAGATTCAAGTGAAATAAAGTTAGTCTAAGTCGATTTATGTCAAATCATGAAAATGGTGTGTTAATTAAGATTTCCAAACCAATGTCATAGGTGTCTTGTTTGTTTTGCAGAACCCAAGAAGAAACATATTTTGTAACCATGTAATTACAATTGAATAAATAATATTATAAGTGTTTTGTTGTATGGAGATGCCCCTCCTACAAGAAATAAATTTATGCAAGTTTTGCAATGGAAGATTTAAATGAAGAATTATCCGACAACAAAAGAAGACAAATGTAGAGAGAAAATGATGCAGACTTCACGAAGATGGAAAAAGAGAGAGAGGATTTATGGTAGAACTTCTTACAACAAAGAAGAAAGAACAACAACTTTCAGTTATGGTTAGGTAGAAGTTATTGAAAAAGTTTAATAGTTGTGATTGAGGGTAGAGTTGTCAAGAGAAGTGAGTAGGTGCAAAATCTTAAAAGAGAAGAGGAATCTTAGAAGGTTCTATTGGAATGAACCAACAAGCCCAAAAGACCAAGTCCAAGGAAGGAGCTTGGTGAGGTATTGTGTAGTAGGGGGAAAATGCATGATGCTAAAAAGACTAGTTGTCAGTCACAATGAGCACGAAGAAGCTTATAGTGGAAAAGAGAAAGGTGACTAAGGATAATAAGGCAAAAGGTTTAGAAGGAAGAAACAAAAAAGTAAAAGAAGACATGTATGCATTCACAAAAGAAGACAACATAGAAAGTTGAAGTAAATGGACTCATATGCATGAAGAAAAAGGAATAATAAGCAATAGAAAAGGACAAGGACAAGGGAAAGGACACAAAAGAAATCGAAAGAATGCATTGGAAGATAAACACAGTAAATAAACAGAAATGTGGTGGGACAATGAACAAAATGAAGCAAGGTATATTTAAAAGTCATGTGTGTTTTTTAGATATAATAAATCCATCAAGCATAATATCATTAGAAGTTTATTAGTCTTCCTTGATAATGTTTTAAAGCAAAGAAAATGGTATTAGTCATTTAAGGAAACGAAAAGTTGAAATTATATGTGCTTGGATCAAATGTTGGTATAACCCTCATCAGGGAAAATGTGCTCCCACAAAGTTCATGATACTCTAAAAAAACTTTGCAGTGAAGGTTTGTGGTTAGCTAGAAACCACTTGTCATCATGTATTGTTTATGGTTATCAGGACGCATTCCAAGGTCCCCAAACTATAACAAAATATTCCACATAATTTCACTTCATTTTAGGAAAAAAATATATTTTGAAATACAATAAACTATTTATAGGTTATTTATATAAATTAACTAAACAACAAGAAGAATACATGATTACTTATGCTTTGTTGTGATGCTTTCACTAGGACCATTTAAGTGAATATGCCACCCTGCCAATTAGGAAAGTCTATCTAGCTTCCTAGCCTAGGAAACCTCCACAGTTTCCCTATCCCTCCAAGCCCAAGTCCAAATAACAGCCACAACATGTCTAAGATCCCCAAGTCAGTACCCCTCTGATATCCAACACCAAAATAAACCTCTCAGTGACAATCAATAAAACCTATGCACTCCCGAGCACCAAACCCCACAATCAGCCCAAATTTCCAAAACCAAATCAACCCCAAAATCCTCCCCAAGTTTCTTCCCCAAAGATTCCCATAACAATGCCCATGACCTTCCCCCAATTTCCCACACTTATCTTGCCCGTAACCTTCCACCTAAATTTCTTCAATAAACTTCCGAGCTCCTTTCATTATGAAGGTCTCTGTAAATGCCTCGAGTCACTACACCTATTCTCTTATCCTCAAATTAATTCGAGGGGACAACCATGTTAAGGCCTAGAAAGGATGAAATAATAATATTTTTTAATGTTATGAAAACCTATGGATTCATAAGAATACTATTAATTTAAATATTAAATAAATCATGTTAAAATATAATTGATTAGTTATATGTCATGATTAAAGGTTAATTAATCACTAATCAATATTAAGGCTAACCATATGTTTGATAATTAATCAAACTCAAGATTAATCATAGATTATTCATTAATCAAACTTAACTACTAATTAACCGTCTAGCATAATAGGCTATAGAATATTAGCATTATTCCTGCGAGGTGCTGGTAAGTAACTAGAATAGACATACCTTGTATATATACTAATAATTGTTAGAAGAAGCAAGCACAAAATTCAATCACTTAGCAAGTAGGTTAGTAATATAATGTAAGATAATAGTATCAGGGAGGGGGCGTTACATACACCCATAACTTAGGAAAAAATGTCCTGAAGTTATAGTCAAGAGGATACAAGTAGTCAAGGACAAATATGGAAAAAGCCATAACACAATAAGGAGAAGGATGTAGTAACCGAAATTTAAGTAAATCAAATAAGGATATCACTTCTTATCTAGAGTCCCCAACTAACTCATAGACTCCTATCCTCATGTTGACGGTGTTGGATATTGTCAATTTTAGTATGAAAATTCTTAGCAAGTGTACCAAAAATAATTCACTTAAGTCACTCGTGACAAGTGACTCTATCAACAAAAAATGGTTGTTTATGCTTAATATCTACAGTGAAAAAATAAGAAAAACCATGCTACAAAAGATCATATGCAGCCCAAAACATACAACAACAAAAATGAAAGTGTAGCAATCCAATGGATCGTATAAATAAGAAACTTTTATTAATGTAAATGAAACACCTGGTGAGGAGAATTTATGAGCTTCATTCTATTGATCCCCCTTTGTGGGATGGGTCATTTTGATGTCCCTATGCTTCAACGATCTATTTCTCTCTCACAACTTGTAATGGGGGAAAAACAAAATAGCTTGAACTCAAGTGGGAGCTCAAATGTGATGAGACAATAATGGTGACAATGAAAATGCTTGAGGTGAAGAATGAATGGAAAACCTTCTTATTTATAACAATGTATTGAACTAAATTAGCAATTTGAAAATAATAAAATATTGTTAACCAAATCTAAATCTAGTTGTTGGGAAAACTTTATTATATTTTTTGAGAGGGAAAAGGTATTCAAAATGGCCAAACATATTTATTTAGAAAGTGGTTGAAACAAATAACAAATAAAAATGATTTATTAATCACTTTGTGAGAATTAAGGAAAATATGAAATTGAAATAATTATTAAATAATGATTTAACAATTATCTCAAAAGGACAGATAATGAATAATAAATAAATAGTGATTTATTTAATTATTCCAAGGTGATTAAGTCAAAAGTAATTAAGTGTCAGGCCAGAAGTAACTCCAGTTTGGCAGAAAACTGATACAATTTATTTCATTAGGTAGCTATTGTTATATACAAAGAATGTGACTGCTCAGTTCATCTTCTGATGACTATTCACATTCCAAATTCACCCAATCGCAGAGTATTAGGTGTCAACATTCCCCCCCTTAATCTGAAGGGATGTTGGTGAGTCCAAGCATCGTTCAGAATCTTTCAATCTTTTCTCTTCCAAGCGCTTTGGTGAAGATGTCTGCAATTTGCTCATTTATGGAACAATGACGGAGATGGATTGTTTTGACCTCAACATGATGTCGAATCAGATGATATTTAGTATTGATGTGCTTTGTACGATCATGGAACTTTGGGTTCTTGGCCAACTTTATTGCAGAGGTGTTGTCAATCATGAGTGGAGTTGATTGTACTTGTTTTACCTGCAAATCTTCAAGAATTTTTCTGAGCCACACAATTTCTTTCGTTGCTTCAACTGCTGCCATGTATTCTGCTTTTGTTGTGGAATCTGCTGGAACTGATTGTTTGCGTGATCTCCAAGAGACAGCTCCTGATCCAAGACTCATAGCATATCCTGAAGTAGATACCCCTGTTTCTTTGTCTCCATCGAAGTCTGAATCAGAGTATCCAGTCAAGCTGAAGTCGTCTACCTGTGTATACTTGATTCCAAGGTCTTGAGTTCCCTTCAAGTACCTTAGAACTCTTTTTGCAGCAGACCAATGTCCCTCACAAGGATTTTGCATAAACCTGGAGAGGATTCCAACAGCAAATGAAATGTCTGGTCTGGTAGTAGTGAGGTAGATGAGACTTCCTACAAGCTGTCTATACTTTGTTGCATCCTCAAATTCCTTTCCTTCAATAGATGTGAGCTTTAAGTTTTGTTCCATTGGAGTAGAAAGAGGATTGCACTCTGTCATGCCAAATCTGTTTAACAAATCTCCAATGTATTTCTTTTGAGAAAGAAATATGGATTTTGGATGTTGGGTTACTTCAATGCCAAGATAGTAATGAACATAGCCCAAATCAGTCATTTCAGAACTTTTCCCCAATTCCTTCTTTATGGATGCAATGTAGCTTTCATTGTTCCCTGTCACTAAAAGATCATCTACATATACCACAAGATATACAACTGTTTTGCCAACTTTCTTGACAAATAAAGTTGCATCATCAAGATCAAAATGATTGAAGTTGAGTTTCAGAAGATGCTCAGTTAGTTTTTCATACTAGGCTCACGGTGCTTGTTTGAGGCCATACAAGGACTTCACAAGTTTGCATACTTTTTGTTCATGTCCGTTCACAGCAAATCCTTCAGGCTGGGACATAAAAACATTCTCTTTTAGATCTCCATTCAAGAAGGCAGTTTTTACATCCATTTGATGGACTTTCCAACCGTTCTGAGCTGCTAGTGCAAAGAGTGTCCGGATGGTGGCCCATTTTGCTGTGGGGGAAAAAGTTTCCACATAATCGACCCCTTCCTTCTGTGCAAAACCTTTTGCCACAAGCCCAGCTTTGTGCTTGTCAAGTGAGCCGTCAGCTTTGTACTTGTTCTTGTAGACCCACTTGCAGCCAATTGGTTTGGTTCCAAATGGAGGATCAACCAGCTTCCAAGTGCCATTCTTTATGAGGGCATCATACTCCTTTTGCATCGCTTCTTTCCATTCATCATGAGAAGCTGCTTCTTTGAAGGAAGTTGGTTAAAAATCTGTAGACAAGTTCAATTCACAATCATAAGAAACATCCATATCAACAGGTGAATTAGAGTCATCTACATCACCTCCATTTTGTTGGTTTGAATTTCTGGTTCCTGTTTTTCCAATTTCATCAGGATGAACACTTTCAAGTGTCTTTGTCAGCCACTTTGGGGGACCTTTCTGAGATGGTCCAGGCTGCTCTGTTGATTGAGTTGGGACTGAATCAAGATTGAGTCTCCCAATTCTATCAATTACATCACTTAAAGCATCATCCGTTGTTGGAGTTTCATGCAGGGGAGATTGTTCTTCAGAAGAATATTCCACATGTTGATCTAGTATAGGAATCCCCCCTTCAAGATGTGGAATCTGATTATCAAATTCTTGAAATGATTTCGTTTTTGTGAATCTATCCAAGTGATCAAGTTGCTGCTCAACAACATTGTCAGATTTGGATGATTCAAGAAAAATGACATCTCTAGATACAACAAACTTTTTATTTGCTTCATCATAGAGGCGGTATGCTTTGGAGGTGTTTGAATACCCCAGGAAGATACACTTACGACTTCTAGCACCAAGTTTGT
Source organism: Pinus tabuliformis (assembly GCA_031772625.1). Taxonomy (NCBI): domain Eukaryota; kingdom Viridiplantae; phylum Streptophyta; class Pinopsida; order Pinales; family Pinaceae; genus Pinus; species Pinus tabuliformis. The sequence goes on along the minus strand of CM062807.1, from coordinate 755,008,120 downwards.
TTCTATGTACCTTTGGTGTCAAAGCATAATAGGTGGAACCAAAGATCCTGAGATGTTTTACCGAAGGAACATGTCCATACCACAATTCATAAGGAGTCTTGTTTCTTATAGCATTAGATGGACATCTATTCTTTATATATGCAGCACATAGAACAACATCAGCCCAAAACATTATCTTTACATTTTTTAAGAAAAGCATGGATCGTACCATATTCAAGATTGTTCTATTCATTCTTTCAGCTACACCATTCTGTTGGGGATTATAAGGCACAGTTGTTTGATGTTTGATCCCATGTTGGCGAAGATAGTTTTCAAATTCAGTTAATGTATATTCTTTTCCATTATCAGTGTGAATAGAGCCAATATGAGATTGTGCATCATTTTCAATCCATTTATGAAAATTCTTGAATGTTTGAAAAGCATCAGATTTGTTCTTCAATAAATAAACCCAACACATTCTGGTGTAATCATCAATAAATGTCATGATATATTTATTTCCATTTGCAGAAGGAACAGGCATTGGACCACATAAATCTGAATGAGTGAGTTCAAGCTTCCTATGTTCTCTTGAATGTGAATCATGAAAAGACTGTTTGCTATGCTTTCCTAGAATGCAAGCATCACATTGCTTATGTTTCCTAGGAATTGTAGGCAAACCAACAACACCATTTTTCTTCAATAAGCGGAGACTGTCATAGTTTAAATGTCCAAATCTAGCATGCCATAATAAACTTGATGGAAGTGTACCTTCTTCAAGATGAGAAATATATGAGAAATGTTGTGCATGAGCAGAGGTTTCTTGCAGTTTGAGAAGCCTTTCTTCTTCTATTCCCCTCATGACAAGTGAGTGGTCAGATGCTTTTCTTACCTCAAGCTTGCCATCAAACATATGAATGGAGTGACCTTGCTGGCGGATGTGAACCAAGGACAACAAATTTCTCTTGAGCTGTGGGAGATATAGAACATGATCCAGAAGAAAGTCTGGAAGACCAAGCAGTTTAAGCCTGATTGTACCAAGCCCTGATGGCTTGATTTTTGACTGATCTGCAAAGTATACTGCTCCATCAACATTATCAGTGAAATCTTCAAAAAAATCTGTTCTATGAGTCATATGACAGGTTGCTCCTGAATCAAGCAACCAATCATTTTTCGAAGAAGCAAGTGAAGCATTAAACAAATCTTCATTTACTCCAATGTTACATTGTGCCTCAATATAGTGAGCGGATTCAGGTGCTTTACCTTTGTCTGTATCATCAGTTTTACTTTTTTGTTGGTTTCTTTTCTGATCAATTTTGTCCCATGGTAGCTTGCATGTAGAAGCATCATGTGATCCATTTCTTTTGTAGCTAATGCAGTGTAAGTATGCCTTTTCTCCTTGAGAATGTTTGCCCCCCCTGCCTCTGAAGTATCTTCCTCTTCCTCTTTGTCCACCTCTTCCTCTTGTAGAATCTTGAGCAGGATGCTTTTCTTTATGAGCAATGCACATAGTCTCTTCAGAAGATTCAGGGGTTGTCTTCTTTCCAAAGGCTTACTCTCTTTCAGCAAACTTTTTCACAAGAGAGTCAAAGGTTATATCTTTAAGATTTCCATTTGCTTGTAAAGACTCAAGATAATTGGAGTAGGTAGGATAGAGTGCCTTGAGAAAAGCAATAAGAGGGATATCCAGCTCAACCTTAGTGGATTTGATATCATGCATTATAGACTTTACTTCAGATGCAAGAGCAAGAGGATCATTATTTTTCAGTTCAAGAGTGAAGAGTTTAATCATGAGCTGAACAACTTCAAGTGCAAAATGTGAGTCATAGAGTTCTTTCAGCTTTTGTAAAGCTTCAAAGGCAGTTGAATATGAGGAAATATGGTGACTCACCTCTTCATTTACAGATGCTGCGATTAATGCATAGGCTTTGCTGTTCTTGTTTTCTCAAATGACGAGCTCTTTGTCTAATGTAGGCTACACTGGGTCATTGTCTGCTTCTCCGACACACACTCCTTTCCACAACTCATTGAAGATGAGGGTGTGTTTTATCATCCGGGACCATTCAGGATAGTTCTCCTTGCCAGTGAGAACTATTCCTACCATAGAGATGATTGAATGCATTCTGTAAAAATACTTCTGCTGATAAAAAAAACTTCTGCTGATATACAGTGAAATTGTACTCAAAAGATTTCTGTGGGAAATAACTTTGGTTGTTTAAAAATAATCAGTCATTCACCGCGAGCTCTACAAAGTTGGAGCAGCAACGGTATTAACCGCGAGCTCTACAAAGTTGGAGCAGCAACGGTATTACAATTTCAAAGTTCACTGAAAAGATTAAAAAAAATCACCATAAATCCCTTTGATTCTCTAGACCAGAAACCAATCGATCAACACATCCATTATTCGAAAATTTGCTTTTGCAATGGTAGAAGCATGTCGCCCTTGGCAAAAAAATCACAATGGAAAAAACAACTTTTCACACGCATTTACATATATGAACAGTTATATGATTTAAATGCGCTGTTCAAGACCTCAAGCTCTCTCGTATCCTGCGATCTGAACTATCAATTACAAAGGCCAGTTCATAACTTTTATTCTGTCTGGATTTGTCTAAGAAAATAATGATAGCTCAATACAATGCTGACACGAGATACGATTACAAGTCTTCGAACAATCAAGGAAATTGATACGATTACACCAGCTCACCAGAATTCGGCAGTTCGAACCAGCTCAGAGTTTCACGTCGGGTTCACCAAGGATGAAGATATGTAGCGCTTTGAAAATACAAGACAATGAGACAGCGCTTTAAAAATACAAGACAATGAGACAGCGCTTTAAAAATATAAGACAATGAGACATGCCCTTGCTAGCGCAACATTTTGGAGACTATGTTGGGTTCTATGGGTCACGGGTTCAATGCCCACTAATAGACAGCGCTCTAAAAAATACAGATAGACAGCGCTTTAAACATATGGGACAGAGACCAGTTATTAACAGTTTTATATGAACAGTTATATATGGGACAGAGACCACCACGCTTCGATACCAGGTAGAGATCTACGCCAGAACGAATGCGTGCCAAATCCCATTTCAAATCCAGGAGCTTAGCTTTGTAAAGGGTGTCGTGGACTCTGAAGACCTTCCTCTGAATATTTCACGCGAAACAGATGCGTTAATACAGATGACAGATGCGTTAATACAGATGACAGATGCGTTAATGGACAGAGCCCAGTGGCGCAGGAATATGGAACAGTTTTGGATTCTGAGCGTATTCAAATGAACAGGGCGCAAGAAATCATAAATAGAATATGTCAGGGCAGCGCAGGTGTGGCAGACAGAACGTAGGTAGGCAGATAGAATTATAGAGAGAGAAATGGAGCAGATCAGGAGTTACAAAGACATAAAGGGTAAACAGGGAGCTGGCTCTGATACCATGTCAGGCCAGGAGTAACTCCAGTTTGGCAGAAAACTAATACAATTTATTTCATTAGGTAGCTATTGTTATATACAAAGAATGTGACTGCTCAGTTCATCTTCTGATGACTGTTCACATTCCAAATTCACCCAATTGCAGAAGATTAGGTGTCAACATTAAGAAATAATTATTTCTAGAGAAAATTAAATAAATAATGATTTATTCAATTATTCTCAAGGGGGCTTTGAATTTTAATAAGAATAATCTAATAAAAATGGTTTACTAAATTATTTCCTATGGTGAAAGTGGACTTAGCATGGTAAAATTAATCATAGAATGTGTATTTTGATCCACCTAGTAGGAAATGGCTATGTGATCATTTTTTTGGTGATAACCGATTACCCCCCCAATGTAAGAGTGTCAGGAGAAAATCATATGAATGAAATACGTTGTAGGTTGCACTTTCACGAGACACACAAAGAGAGAGAGAGAGAGAGAGAGAGAGAGAGAGAGAGAGAGAGAGAGAGATGCAAGGAAGAAGTGGAAATAGAGGGGGTGAGATCTATTAAGCTAATATAAGTCTCACTTTATTTTGTAGTACATAATCTCAAATGAGGCGAGGAAGCATACCCATACCCACCAATATAACCGAGTAAAAATAATAATGGTGTGCAGAACAATGTGGGTATAAGCAACACATTACATGATACATGACACATGATATGCTAGCATGAATGGGCCAAAAAGCGATTCAATGCTACAATGATTCCCATATACAAAATGTTCTTAGAAGAGAGAAGCGAGGACTAAATACAATAACATCTGATGATCTGAGTACATGAGACATAATTCCCCTCAAGCTAACATAGTGAGGGGGTATCACAACCGAAGAAGCCCTGTTGAAGAGGAAATGGCTTTGAAGATCTGAATGGATTATTTGAAGGATACATGCATGTTGTGGGTGTTGCAAGCGGCTGAAACCGAACCAGTTAAATCAATGGAACTACATCTAAGCCTGGATGATAATATGTTGCCATTCGAGCATGTGGGGGTTTACCTGAAGGACCACCCCATCATGAGGTTTGGAACATCTCATACATACCTAGGAGATTCTAGTACAATCTACTGGATCACTGGAGCATCAAGTGTACGAATCTCAATCATGCGATAATGAGCTTGAGTCGAGTACGCGAGATACACCCAAGTCAAAGGGAAATGATGGTTCCCTATGCTTGATCTGAGACACCGAACAATGATGAAATATAGAACAAAGGTACACCACCCTCTAAACCACTCTTCTAGATTTAATGTGCTGAAGTCAATAGAAGAGGGCCCGCTAGAGTTGAGGCAATGAGGATTCCTCAATAAAGGCATGAGGATCATAGTAATGTGATTGATAGAATGACAGCAAGGATGAGGATGGAAGGATACAAGATGAGTGGTGGACTGATGAGTTCCCTTGTTAGAGCATAGTATGCATGGCTGACCTGGAAATGAGTGACTCGATTCGAAAGGGGATGGTGAAATACTTAGATAGAGGCTTTTCCAAAGACATATCAATGTAGCGTGAGGCCAAATATGAGAAGAATGGGACGAATATGATGCAAATATGGATGATACATTATAACAGGACTCAACGGGACTCTGAACAAACTCCATGGATGCAAGGGTGACTCACCTCTTATGCTCTAAACAAGGGTGACTCGATGATGCTGCCACATGGGACAGGACCAAATGGGACCATAAAAACATGAGTAAATAATGGTTACTCATGACAAAACTCGACACATAAGTTAACAAGTGAAAAGGTAAAGTCTTCCCATAGTACAAGAAACTCATATGAAGAGGCGATTTTTATAGGTGACAAAATGAGACCTCGTGGAAAAAATGGCTTCCTGGTGAAGTTTCAAAATACCAAAAATAAAGAGAGACCCATTATAAAGCTCAATGAGAGCTTTCCAACAGTGCTTACAGTTCATCAAACAAAACTACAGTTTTCTTGAAATGGTAAGCGCAAAAACTAGGGTTTTTCCTATAAAAGGGCTTCTTACCCCCAAATCCAATTCATTTGCATAGGGATGTTTTGGAGAATTTGGAGAGGAGGAGAAGGCACTAAATCTTGGCAAGCTCATAGTGGACAGACTGACCGTCAAAATTTGGATCTGCAACTTTCAAGTATGTAGGCTAACCTTACTAATCATTTCAAGTGGATTAAGTTCTCGTATTAGGGCCTCAGCTAACTCAGGGAAACCCTATATTTTCTTCAATATCATAATGCACCCATTGGGAATTTTTTTTTGTGCTCTAGGGCGCAGGAAAAGGGACAAAAAGTGCATCCAGTGTAGTTTTTGGTGGAAAAAATATGCTTTGGACCTGAGCAAAAGATAGTACTAGGCAATTCCAAGGAGTTGAGGCTAAGAATTGAAAATGCATTTGATCGATATGAACTCACAAAATTTGATGGTTTTTGGTAGGTATGGCAGAACTCACACTGGTGTGGAGAGAATGAGATTTTGAATTTCTTTGTACTAAGAGTTAGGGGAATCAGGTTGTCATAGGGGCTCTAGCACAGCATGGGTTACTTAAGTTTTTGGACAACCCATTGATCAATGAGGGAGAGCCACTTTTATCCCATATTATGAGCTACTGGGATTGAAATCAGGAGGCCTTTGTGATATAGGGGTATAGGATCAAGATCATGATTCAGGACATATATTTTTTGACATGAATGCCACCCTTATGGGTGGTGGGGGAGATTCATCTAGTGCTACCTCATGGGAGGCATATTCAAGAGTTTGTGGATCTTCATTGTGTACTTGGTACTTGGGTAAAGGGAACAAGTATTTAGATACAAGACTTAGAGAGACTAGAGACACAAGCTATGACCGTAGTAGTGGAATGGAACTTTGGTGTAGTCATGCCTTCCACTCCATTTCTGGAGGGAATATGATGTTGGTGGAGAGTGCATTGGGAGGGAACTACTATGGGTGGGCCCAAATGTTGTTGACATTGTTGAAACATTAGTTGAGTCTATGTAAGCAGTGGGCCAATGATAACTTTTAATTTGGGACATTTTTATGCTCATTCTTCTTTGAGAAGATCCCTACCATCCGTCCCCATGTACAGATCTGTGATGGGGGCCCGAAGGAGCCTAGGATGTGCTGCTAGGGGTAGTTACTATGACGAGGCGGAGGAGGGGGAGTCATATGGGTGTTCCGACCTAAGTTCCTTGCTCACTAGGATCACATTCCATTGTGCATATATGGCTATCCATATAGTGGAATTAATTTTCAGGGAGATCCTAATCTACCATTACTACCAGGACCAACATGGGGCACAAATGGTAAGTGGCAGTTTCTATATTTTGGTTGCATGTATAGTTTAAAAAATATGTGTGTGTGGTACTAATTTTCAAAGTTGTGACATGCGTATATAGCATTGGTGAGCCTGGTAGGATATACGGGATGAGATCCAACACTTGGGGTCGTAGATCAGATAGAATTGACATCACAATAGAGAGAAGATAGTGATTCATTACTAGAGGACCTCCATCATAGGTTCGACTTTCTACCGATCAGGGTGATAGAGCGTGGGTGGGATAAGCTAGAAGATCAATATAAATATGCATGTGTCAATCTTCCCTTAGAGTGGTGAGGTATCACCAGGCTTATAGTGATGTCCAGTCAGGTAGTTCGATACTTACGAGGTAGGGGAATGGATCTATTGGCACAAGATCCTCTAGAGGACAGTGATTAGGCATAGTGGCATGTGTGCCCCCATGTTTATATGTAACATGCAATGGGCATGTTAAATGTATTTAGAGTAGTGGACTCCAAAGGCCGTATGTTGGATATTACGGTACATAATATGGTCATGCATCTTTTTGTGACAATGTGGTTCACCATTTGTTTATGCTATGGATGTCTTCTTGTATATGCATGTGATAAATTCCAATCTATAATATTATTTTTGATGGTATCTACATAGTTATTTTTTTCTCTAGGAACATGATTGAATGAAATGGATTCAAAATCACATGCCAAAATCTTAACTCGAAGATACTTTCTAAATAGGGCAGGATTACGCACATGATAGATGCCATTCAATTGCATGACAAGTAGTAAGGAATCAAGACAAACATAAAGGTGAAGGATTCAATGATGAAGGGCATTGACTAACAAACCTATCACTTCATCATATTCAACTTGTTTATTGGTGGAAAATACAATGAAAATGTTGTTGGAGTGGACTAACAAATGAAAAGTGGTAAAAATGCCCTAAGCTGCCAAGGCTAGATTCCTAGAAAAGTGATTCGCACCATCGGCATAACCGATATATGTTGTGGATGATGGATCCATATGAAAGGCACAAGGATACAACAAATGATATGATGGGGGATGCAAGATACCTAAATGCAGAAAATAAAAAAAGACATGCATTTCAATGGGAAATGCTATGGGTAAAATTTCTTCATGTAAAGTGCATTACAAGGGTTGGGAAAAATTTCTCCTTTTGGACTTTCTAAAAGGTATGCCCCCTTTGCCAAGCACTTACCAATGATATAAGGACCGAGCCATAATGATTCAAATTTCTCATGCTCTAGGACATCATGAGCTTGGTTATAGAAAAGAACAAGGTCACCTTCATGAAAGGTACGAGGTGGATTTTACAGTCATATTGAGCTTTGGTGCACCTTTTGGCCACCTCGATGGTTTGCAATGAAACACAACAATCTTCATTGGTATGCTCAAGTATGGTGAGTCTTTTTTCAAGGGATTGGGTGTCTGGGAGGAGTTCGACAATAAGGTGGAGGGACGGGATTTCACACATGATCGGTAAGACTACCTCCTATCCAAAAAAAGTGTGGAAAGGAGGGAACCCAGTGGAATTTTCGACATAAATTCTATAGGCCCACAATGTAGAAAAGAACATAAGATGCCAATTGGTCTTGTGTTTATTCACCATATGCTAAAGCATAGTTTTAAGGATTGTGTTCACAACTTCAACTTGGTCATTGCCTTGGCGATAATAAGATGACTCAACAATGAAGATAGCTCATGCGAAATCTCATCTTCAAAGTGTCGGCCATGGTCAGAAACCAATTTATTTGGTACCCTGAATTGAGAGATAACATGGTTAAATAAAAACAGGGTTGTAGTGGATGTGGTGTTATTAAACGTGGGCATGGCTTTATCCCATTTGGTGAAATAGTAAACAAACATAATAATATACTTATGGTTATTAGTAGATGGAGGTCGACACTCCATAAAGTCAATGGACCATTTACAGAAAGGGTCGGTGACAATGACAGGATGGAGGGTAGAAAGTGGAGCTCGAGCCTTAGGGCAATATAATTGAAAACTCGGATAGTGTTTGACTACCTCAATGAAATCACTAAAGACAGAAGGCCAAAAGTATTAGGCGCACAAGATTTTTTTGGTAGTGGCCATTCTAGAGAGATGACCACCACAAGAGCCACCATTACAGGCATTGAGAACTTGCTCAGCTTCATCATGGATGAGAAAATGATGACGGAAAATGTTGACACCATGATAATAAAGATCATCCCCGATGAAGAGATGGTGATGGGCTTGACATCGAATCCATTTTTTATCATCACGATTGAGATGGGGGGGTGAATTTCTAAGTTCGAAACTAGGTAATGATGTTTCCATAATAAGGATCATCTGAGGATATAGCAAACAAGTGTTCATTTGGGAGGTCATCATTAATGAGCGGATCTAGTGCACCAGTAGTATATTCAAAATTGAATTCAAAAAGGGCTAAATCTTACTTACTCTTGGGCGTGAAAATTTCCAAATCAAATTTTTAGAGGATAACGATCTAGTGGGAATACTTCCCATTAATGATTCACCAACCCAACAGGAAGGCCATGGGGTTAGAATTAGTCACAACCTTGGTGGTACGCGTGAAGATATAATGACGCAGCTTCTAGACAGAGAATGCAACAGCAAAAAACAACTTTTCTTCATGAGAATAAGATATAGGGGGACCATTCAGGTTATTACTAACATAGTAGATGACATGCTCATTTCTAGAACCATGTTCCTATATTAGTATCCCGAAAATCGAATAGGTGGACATTGAGATGTACAAGATGAAATCCCTCTCAAAGTTCGCTAAGTTGATCAAGGGAGCAGTAATGAGAGCATATTTGAGGGCATCGAAAGATTTTTTAGCTTGGTCATCGCAAATAAATGGAATGTTAGATTGAAGGAGTCTAGGAAACCCATGATCAGTGGTGGCATAATCAAGAACAAAATGGCAAAGAAAGTTGGCTTTGCCTTGGAGGATTTGTAACTAGCGAAGGATTCACGAAGGAGGAAGTTCAAGAATGGCTTGAACTTTGAGAGGATCAATGGTGATACCATATTTGGAAACTATGAAGCCTAAAATCCATCCAATAGGAACACAAAATACACACTTAAGGGGTTTGAGGTGAATGCTATACTTGCAACATCATAAGAAGATGGTACAGAAATCAGCGAGGTGTTGTGATCAAATCTTGGAATGAGTGATGACATCATCTAGATACACAAGGATAATGTGAGCTAGGTCATGAAAATAATAGGACATGACATGTTGAAAAGTGGCCCTAGCATTATTTAAATCGAAAGGTGTGACTCGATAAGAAAAGGTTCCCCACGGACTGGTAAAAGCAGTTTTGGGTTGATTGGCAAAGCAGATATGAATCAGATTGTACCAGGAGAATCCATCCATAAAGGAAAGGAACTCATGTCCGGCACACTCATCAATGATTTGGTATATGAAAGGTGTGGGGAAATGTTCTTTGGCACAATATTTGTTCATATCATGGAAGTCCATATAGATACGAATGATGCCTTGTTTCTTTAGAACGGGAGTAGGATTTGACACCCATGTGGTATATAGAATGGGATAAATGAAACCAGCCTACTTGAGCTTATCGATTTCAGCTTTAATAACATCATGTTTGGAAGGATGGATATACCTTTACTTTTTGTGGATAGGAATGGCATCGGGCCATGTGCTTATATGGTGTTGAACAATGGCGATATCAAGCCCAGGTATCTCAAAATAGAACTAGGTGAAAACATTACGAAATTATTTAAATAACTTAGTGTAAGCCTCAATTTCTTTCGGGGTGCATTGTGCCCCCAAGATGATATTTTATTTAACCCCTAGTTTATTTGAGATGTTAATTTTGATGGTAGGGAATATGTTAACCATATTTCCTTCTTCGAAAGAATCTGGAGTAGGAATGGGATTTTTGAACCAGTTGGCCTCACCATGGATGAAGTCTTTGGATTCAATAACATATTGATCATGGGTTTGCTGCGAAAGGAAGTACGCATGATGGTGAATATCATCCTGTTGTGGTCACCAACAACCCCCCTCTTTGTTTGATATTAGTAATAACATCAAGCAAAGGGGGACCCTTAACCAAAAATCCAAAAAATATTTTTGTTTGAAAAATCTTTTGTATTAACTCCCTAAGACCTATATCACGTCGCAAAGGAAAAATAGGCGCTCTCCCAAAGCGCATAAATACACTGAAAGGGAGCGACGCGAGAACTCATCGCACCACGTGCATTAAAAGCGCTCAAAAAGGGAAAACCTAAAGAACCGCCGACGGCCGATATGCGACGTCGCACGTCGCAATGTCGCATAAGCAGCACAAAGTGACAAAGCGAAAACCTTGCGATCTTGCGATATGCAATTTGCGACCATGCAAAGCTGCGACCTGCGATCTATGGTTTGCGACGAATGAGACCATCAATTGCTGCGATACCACTTATTTACATCGCAATCTTCGATGCTACGATGCAAATCGCAGAAGCCATTCGTCGCAGGCATTCCTCGGCATGATCTGTGAGCCCAAAATTAGGCACGCACCTTACAGGAAATTAATGATTGTACGCCTGTGTATCCAAAGATGATTATGTTGCGTTTTTCGAAGAGTCCAGTCATAATGGTTGACATGATTATGCATTCATTAGAACTTAATTGCTTTCATGTCAATCTTTTCTTCTGTCTCTTTTCATTTACGTGAACTATAAGTCAGCAACTGATATAAATCTATATGCAGGAAACATCTAAGGAAAAGCGCCAGAGCTAGAAGAACAGAGAGGAGATGACTTCGCAGATGGATACCACATACAGCAAGGCCGCGGATTCCAGAGTATCACTCAACAAATGCTGATGGAAATAGGTTATCCAGGACTCAGAGTCAAAGGCACACAAAAGCAAAGCGTTTATGAAAGATCCTGAGTCCGAAATTGGGTAAAGCAAAAAGAAAAACGCTTAAGGGGAAAGACGTCTCAGAAAAGCCTGGAACAAAGAATGGAAACAAGTTTCAATTGAGAAAATCGTTCAGGCAACAAACTCCCGAGCTCATTGAGTCATTCACACGGCCGGAAACCGAAATAGCAACAACACAATCAGTTTGAAAGAAATCTGAGTTGTACTAAGTATACACGCCGTGAAGACACTCCTCCAGAAGAACACTTTCAAAAATATCTTCTAGTTTGTCAGAAAGAGGTGCCAGCTCTTGTTATTTCTAATTTTCAAGCTTGAACAAAAGGAAAGGACAAGCAGCCGACTCTTTCACGGCGAATAGCGCATCGCTTACAGCACTAAGGAGCAGATACAGAAATGGTTAGAAATTAGATTCAGTTTTTAGAAATAAATTTGTTTTAGTAAAAGGGCGGTCATTTGAAGCCGTTCCCTAAATTTGTGTAATTAAAATTAGCCGGTTAGTAGTATTTAACCCTTCTCGTTGCATTGGAGAAGGGTCCGGAAATTTGTCAAAAAACTTGTCCTCAGAACATGCACTTTTGCACCCTCGGAGGGGGTTTTTGATGAATGGACGGATCGAGATTTATTTATGTTTGCATTTTAATACCTGATACTGATGTTGCACTTCTGTACTCTTGGTAGGCATTAGAAGTAAGTAGAAATAGATCGTTATTGCTTAAGGTCTGTGAGTATAAAATCAGTGATAAATGGTACTTTTATCTCTTGACGAATTTCTGCTCACATTCTTAGAGTAATATACAGATGATGTTGTTTATATGTTAATGTATGAATGAGTGGACTACCATTTGGCACTTTTGTACGGTGGAGTCATTGATTTGTGCTTAATACATGAATAACTGATTATGCGATATGCTGTTCACAACCGTTTTGCTTAACTTTTTATGCAGGATGGTTCATCTTAATTGATTTATATTTTCATAATAGCTGAATAATCTTCATTACCAGTTATTGTGTGAAATCTTTCTAGATCGCATAATGGAAAAAGTTCTATCCCGGGTTAGCGTAGATTAGATGTGTTGTTCTTGATAGATTAAAGTAGTATAAAATTTAGTCTTAGAGTTTAGAATTAAATTAGCTTAGAAATAATTCCAGATTTTCATTATCATATTCTACACACACACACATCACCAAACTCTACACACACACACCCCTTAGATCGGGAAGCTGGTCCCGTTATCCCTAGTCGGACCCGCTACACCAAACGGGCACGGAGCCGCCAACCAGGTTCCCGACCGGGTGGGTATCCCCCTTGTTGTTGACCCGATTTCAGGGCCCTCAACATATTTGGCGCTAAAAGGAGGGCACGAACTATGAATGGCACCTAAAGCAATATCTAAATACCATTCTGAGAGTAATACACACTCATCAACTCCCTCGACTTCTCCAACACGGTTAAACCCAGAATTTGAAGTCGCTCGAGTATCTACCACTGCTACATATTTGAATATATCAGACCAATCTATCATTGAACCCCCTGAAATTCGAACTTTGATTCGTAAACTCCAGGGATTCTCTATTTTTAACCAGAAGTTTGATAAATCTAAAAGCAGCGTGACTTCGCAGTACAACCCTGCTCATCCCTTTACCAGATTAAAGAGTGAAAAATTTGGCATACAACCAAGTGAACTCCCTCTTCCTACCAGGAAAAGAGCAAGAAAAACACCACCAGAGTCTGACAGTAAGACTCCTTCATCCACTTCGTCCATATCAACTCCCTCATCGCGAAGTCAACCACCCACTCTTTCATTCCAACTCACTCACCCATCTTCTACAAACCTTCCTCTTCAAACATCAAAGATCTTAATATCTTCATCTTCTCAGCATCAGGGATCATCTTCTGCACTTCCATTAGCCAGCAGCTCAACGATGGCCCAGTCTCCATGGAACAATCCTGGGGCGGTTTTAATGCCTCCACCCCTGAGCCCTATACCGGCCCATCCTGAGAAATGGCTGCCTAAATTCAATCCGGAAGCAGGCATGCTAGCCGAGGAACATATCAATAATTTCATGCTTTCTGTTAATCTCAACGGAGTCACTAACGAAGACGCTGTTGTCCGGCTTTTCCCTTATACAATGCAAGGAACAGCCGGGTCATGGTACTTTTCGTTACCTTCCGGATCCATCACAAGCTGGGACATTTTTCAAAGTCAGTTCCTCACCAAGTTTGGTGATGACAGATCCACGGCGACATTGATCAATGACCTATCTAATCTTAAGGCTGAGGCTAGAGAACCCATTAAATATTTTAACTTACGGTTCAATAAGATCCTCAACAAAATCCCCGCTGCTTCACAACCCAGCGAGGAAGTAAGATGTGAATGGTACATCATGGCTTTACCTCCAAACTTGGCTATCTTCGTAGATAGAGCAAACAAGACCACCTTAGTCGACAACTTGACAGAAGCGTTAGCAGTGGAAAAACGCGTGGTAGCCCTAGAAAAGAGATCTGCTATAGAAGAACGCAAATCTAAGAAGATCTCTTTCAAAGAAGACACCAAGAAGAAGCAAACGAAAGACCCTTTCGATTTGGAAGGATTACAAAAAGTGTTGAAAGCCATGTCCAATGAGATGATTGATATTAAGAAACAAGTAGGAGAGACTTCTTCGAAAAAGCCCTTTAGGACTTTTAAAAGAAATCCTCCCATGGAGGTAAAACCACCTAGTGTTGTCTCAAACGTTGAATCTGAAGAAGACGAAGAAGAAGAGAATACCACTGAAGGGCAGACCGACGAGGAAGAGGTCGTAGAACTACAAGGAATGTGGGACTTCATCCTCCCACAAGAAGAGGATCAAGAAGCATTTCCTGTTAGCACGAGAAGCAAAAATCAACTTGATCCTCCCCAAACTACCCCAAAACAAAAGGGCGCAAACCCTGCAACAAAAGAAAAGGTCGCAACAAAAAAGACAACTGCTAAAGCGACCCAGCTTAGCCCAGTCCAATCTGATCAAATGCCTCCATCAAGAACACTAATAGTGTCGGATGAAATGGAATATAACATCATTGATGACATGAAGAAGACTAGAGCTAATATCACTCTGTATGAATTGAGTAAATTGAAACACCAGCAGAAAATAATGATGAAAGAATTACATGTTGTGCCTACTACATCTTTACCTACAACTGTAGCTTCCCACAATCTGGGAAGGCCTCCAACCAACACGATCAATAAAATTGATCCAAACGACATCGCCTTGATTGGAGGAAGATCAAGATCTCATACTCCTCATTTTCTTCTAACATATGAAATCTTCAACAAAAACGTGCACAATTGCTTGGTCGATTCTGGTGCTTCAACGAATATTTTACCCAGGTCAATATGTGCCAAATTGAATGTGCAACCTCAAAAATCCACAGTACGTATAGTTCAACTTGATCGATCCCAAGTCGAAGTGATTGGTGAACTTAATCAGGTGACCATAAGATTGTCGTCTAACCCAAAAGTGTGCCAGGTTATCGACATTCTAGTAGCTGATATCCCTGAGTTCTATGGTTTGATTCTTAGCAGGGATTGGTCGGAAAAACTCCATGGATATTTTTCAACCGATTGGTCGCACATGTGGTTACCATACAATGGTAAACCAAATCAGATAAAGGTTGAACGAGAGTTGCACCAAAAATACATAGTGACAGAACTGGAAGGAGAAAATGAAGCCATAACATACAATAGCAGCATTGTAGGCAATTACGCAATAGATTCTTTCCTAGGTAATTTCAATGCTCATATTTCACCATACTTAGAGAATTCAGTTTTATCCCAAGTTGAAAATTTCTCCCAAACTGATGACTCAAAATGTTTTAGTTTTTTAGATAATTCTTTAAATACCTCTTTATTTTGGAAATTATATTTTGACGGATCTAAATCCAATGAGGGAGCATGAGCAGGATGCGTTCTGATTAACCCAGATGGGAACAAGATTATGTTCACATGCAGACTTGAGTTCGATTGCACGAACAACAAGTACGAAGCCTTGGTTCAAGGCCTATACAAAGCAATCGAATTAAACGTTAAGTATCTTCAAGTCTTTGGAGATTCGGAGATCGTCGTAAAACAGGTACGTAACACCATACATTGCCTGTCAAGTCATTTAAAGCATTATCAATCATTAGTTCAAGATCTCACTGCACATTTCGTAGCATTCAACATCTCGTCAATTCCAAGAATTCAAAACGTGAGCGCAGACCTGTTAGCTAACGTAGCCTCTAGACTTATCCCTTCCGAAGATTTTAGTCCTGATAGGTTTTCAATAGAATTAATCTTTAGACCATCCATCCCTGACAATATCACCAATTGGAGAGTGTTCAACGACGATCCTGACATCGTAAATTTCCTTACTTCTGAAGGATCCTACTCAAATCAGATAATCGACGAAGACCATCATGATCACCAAATACAACAAAATGGCTCTGACAATGTTATACCGAAATCAGTGGTCAAGTTAGAAGATCTGTATGATTTGAAAAGTCGGTTTAAAAAGTCCGCCAATGCTAAACTTTGCAGTTCTACCCTGAAATATGAATTAGTAAACCTAGGGACCAATCAGAAGCCACAAAACGTTAACCTAGGTCACGGCCTAGCCCCTGAAGAGAAATCAGCATATATCCATCTTCTGAGACAATACAAAAACGTTTTTGCCTGGAATTACGATGAGCTAAAGACATACAACACTTCTATCATTCAACATGTTATCCCTATGATTGACAATGAAAAACCTGTCCAGCAGAAGCTCAGAAAAATACACCCTAACCTAGAAAATCAGATAAAAACTGAGCTTAATAAGTTGTTGAGAGCCAGAATAATCTTCCCCGTAAGGCATTCTAAATGGGTATCCAATATGGTGCCCGTTAGGAAGAAAAACGAAGACATTAGAATCTGTATCGATTTCCGAAATCTCAACAAAGCCTGTCAGAAAGATAACTTTCCCCTCCCACCTATGGAGAAAATATTACAGGCAGTAGCAGGCTCAGAATTAATGTCATTCCTGGATGGATTTTCAGGATACAATCAAGTACTAGTGCATCCCGATGATCAGTTAAAGACTACGTTCCGAACCAAATGGGGCACTTATGCATATCGGAAGATGCCATTTGGTCTGATCAATGCCGGAGCTACCTTTCAAAGAGCCATGGACATCGCGTTTAAAGGGTTAGTCAATAAATCAGTAGTGATTTACCTAGATGATATAACAGTGTACTCCAAAAAACGAAACAACCATCTCAAAGATTTGAAGCAAATCTTTCAAAGATGCTTGAGGTATGGGATTTCGCTCAACCCAAAGAAATCTTTCTTTGCATTAAGCGAAGGGAAATTGCTTGGATTCATAGTGTCGAAATCTGGTATTCACATAGAACCCGACAGAATCAAGGAAATTTCCGAAATATCCATACCCCATAACAAGAAAGCCATGCAATCCTTCCTTGGACAGATCAATTTTGTCAAAAGATTTGTCCCGAATTTTTCACGTATTATTTCTCCCTTACAAAATATGATAAAAAAGAATTCAAATTTCAAATGGGGTCTAGATTAGCACGAAGCGTTCAACTTAATCAAACAAGCTATCATCAATGCTCCATCTTTGGCCACCCCAAATTTTTCGGAATCTTTTATCTTGTACACTTTTGCCTCAGAGAAATCCTATGCCGCGATTTTGACCCAAGCAAATCAAGAGAAAGCGGAAGCTCCAATCGCATTCTTTAGCTCGAACTTACAAGGTGCTGAAATTAATGACTCAGACGTAGAGAAACAAGCATATGCTGTTTTCAAAGCGATCAAATATTTCAGACCTTTCTTGCTTAAAGCCCACACTAAAGTCGTAGTACCGTTTCTGGTGGTAAGAAACCTTTTGGTGCAGAAAGACGTGGGCGAAAAGAGAGCTAATTGGATTACCGCCTTACAAGAATATGATCTTGAGATCAAACCAGCAAACATTGTAAGAGGTCAAGGCTTCTGCAAGATGTTAGCCGGAGCATCGCAAATCGCGGAGAACTCATCTGAAGAGGTACAAGCGTATGAGGTAAGCCTAAACGATGCAGAATCATCATATGCTGACACCATTTATTTTCTTAAGAACGGGTATGCTCCATCACGTCTGGATCATACCAAGAAAAGAGCTCTGATATTAAAAGCTAAACAATACCAGCTCATAAATGATGTCTTGTTTAAAAGGAATTACGATTTTGTGCTTCTTAGGTGTCTTGAGAAAACTGAAGCCGAAAAGGTTTTGCAGGAACTCCACGATGGACCAGCGGGTGGACACTATGCCGGAGATGCGACTGCACATAAAATCTTGCGTGCAGGATATTATTGGCCCACGCTGTTCAAAGACTCATACAATCACGTAAGGAAATGCCAAGTCTGCCAGACTGCTGTAGGAAAACAAAGGAAACCGTCCATGCCGCTACAACCAGTCAACATCGACCAACCATTCAGTCAATGGGGCTTCGACATAATAGGTGAGATTGTTCCTCACTCTTCTAAGCAGCATAAGTATATCCTTATGGCAATTGATTATTTTACCAAATGGGTAGAAGCGGTTCCTCTCAAGACAGTTCATTCTTAAAATATTATTGAATTCATAGATCAATTTATCATCACTAGGTTTGGATTGCCAACAACATTAATGTTTGATAACGCTTCATATTTTTCTGGAAATACTATGACTGAGTTTGCGCTTAAAAGAGGGTTCAAAATGAAATATTCTGCCAACTACTATCCGCAAGGTAATGGATTGGCTGAGTCAACAAACAAGAACCTAATCAGAATTATCAAAAGAATAGTCGACCAAAACCAAAAGAATTGGCACAAAGCGCTGGTAAATGCTTTATGGGCTGATAGAATCACAAAGAAAGATTCAATCGGCACTTCTCCCTTTAATTTAGTTTATGGGAGAGAAGTGGTTCTTCCGACTCACCTAGTCATTCCCTCTTTGTCTTTAGTGCAATATATCGATGAAGTATCTACTTCCTCTTTACAATTAAGACAAATGGAAATAATCAAACTAGAAGAACAAAGAGAACAAGCTAGGAAAACCCATGCTCATCACCAAGCGCTAATAAAATCTTCTTTTGACTCAAGCATCATAACCAGAAAAAACTTTCAGATGGGTGATTTAGTTTTGAAATGGGATAAGGCTCATGAATAAAAGGGCAAACATACAAAATTTCAAAAGCTGTGGCTTGGCCCTTTTCAGATTGTAGAAGTCGTAGGCCCGTCTACATTCGTGTTGCAGGATCTGGCAGGTAGGAGAGATTCTTTACCTGTCAATGGACTAATTCTTAAATTATACTTTCCATAGAAGAGAATTCTTCTAATTTTTGTAGGATAGATTTAGTTTTTAGTTTTTATTTTGTTTTTTTTTTCTCTTTTTATGAATAAAACCCGTTGCAAATGATCATTTAAAAAGGATTCATGAAAGAGCACGCCAATTCTCTATCAGATTTTGATTTCGCTTGTACAAATAGCAAATGTTTTTGAAAATCTGAATTTTATTATTGACAGATAGAGTTAACTTCACTTTGATTACGATACTCGTTTCAACCTCTAAAAAACTTTGACAAAAGCAACCTTTGGTAAAAGAATTGTTTTGTATCAGCACCATGAAAGGTATCATCAATAATAAAATAAGCATTCTCTGCAAAACTGTTGTTTTCAAAAACTCTATTATTGTAGTCCAGAGCTTTCTTAAGGAAAAACAATGACTTCCTCCCTGCTAAAAGGAAATTACAGCATTCAGAGAAACAATCCAAGGAAAACACTATATCTCAAAGAATAAGAGGTCTCATCACGAGCCGGCTTATCATGATCACAGATATTATAACTTGCTGACTTTGCCAATACTGTCTATCAAAACAGGGCAACGACTTAAGATTGTTGCAATCAAAAGACAAGAGGTCTCATCACGAGCCGGCTTGTTTAGCAAAAGTGTAAATCAAGTGAATGACTGTGTCATAATTTGGCCACCAAACCAAGACATTGTTCTTTAGAGAATTAAAAAAGGAAAAGTGTGTCAAAAAGGATTTTTCTCTGGAATGTTGCGAGTAACCTCAAACAGGAAAAGGATCATTGTTGGATAACATGGTAACCCTGTCGAGGCTATGGACGCTTGCGGGCAGCAGAGGCTCTACCTACGACAAATGAGCATACTTTTAAGCCAGTACGCAGAGAAGACCTTATTTTATCTTTAATCAAGACCAAGTAATGTCTGATGCGAATGCAAGAAAAAACCTGAGGAAGCAAGCAATTGGGATATAAAAAGTGTTGAGACAAAATATCGTTGACAAGGTGAGGGGTAATCTACTCTATCTGTCCATAACAAAATTTAGACATATAAAAATTTTGCTGTTTCGGAAGTGAACGGTCAATAGAAATGCAGAGATAACTGGTTCTTCACAGTGAATCGCCATTGTTGTGGTCACCAACAACCCCCCTCTTTGTTTGATATTAGTAATAACATCAAGCAAAGGGAGACCCTTAACCAAAAACCCAAAAAATATTTTTGTTTGAAAAATCTTTTGTATTAACTCCCTAAGACCTATATCACGTCGCAAAGGAAAAAGAGGCGCTCTCCCAAAGCGCATAAATACACTGAAAGGGAGCGACGCGAGAACTCATCACATCGCGTGCATTAAAAGCACTCAAAAAGGGAAAACCTAAAGAACCGCCGACGGCCGATATGCGACGTCGCACGTCGCAATGTCGCATAAGCAGCACAAAGTGACAAAGCGAAAACCTTGCGATCTTGCGATATGCGATTTGCGACCATGCAAAGCTGCGACCTGCGATCTATGGTTTGCGACGAATGAGACCATCAATTGCTACAATACCACTTATTTACATCACAATCTTCGATGCTGCGATGCAAATCGCAGAAGCCATTCGTCACAGGCATTCCTCGGCATGATCTGTGAGCCCAAAATTAGGCGCGCACCTTACGGGAAATTGATGATTGTACACCTGTGTATCCAAAGATGATTATGTTGCGTTTTTCGAAGAGTCAAGTCATAATGGTTGACATGATTATGCATTCATTAGAACTTAATTGCTTTCATGTCAATCTTTTCTTCCGTCTCTTTTCATTTACGTGAACTATAAGTCAGCAACTGATATAAATCTATATGCAGGAAACATCTAAGGAAAAGCGCCAGAGCTAGAAGAACAGAGAGGAGATGACTTCGCAGATGGATACCGCATACAGCAGGGCCGCGGATTCCAGAGTATCACTCAACAAGTGCTGATGGAAATAGGCTATCCAGGACTCAGAGTCAAAGGCGCACAAAAGCAAAGCGTTTATGAAAGATCCTGAGTCCCAAATTGGGTAAAGCAAAAAGAAAAACGCTTAAGGGGAAAGACGTCTCAGAAAAGCCTGGAACAAAGAATGGAAACAAGTTTCAATTGAGAAAATCGTTCAGGCAACAAAATCCCCAGCTCATTGAGTCATTCACACGGCCGGAAACCGAAATAGCAACAACACAATCAGTTTGAAAGAAATCTGAGTTGTACTAAGTATACACGCCGTGAAGACACTCCTCCAGAAGAACACTTTCAAAAATATCTTCTAGTTTGTCAGAAAGAGGTGCCAGCTCTTGTTATCTCTAATTTTCAAGCTTGAACAAAAGGAAAGGACAAGCAACCGACTCTTTCACGGCGAACAGCGCATCGCTTACAGCACTAAGGAGCAGATACAGAAATGGTTAGAAATTAGATTCAGTTTTTAGAAATAAATTTGTTTTAGTAAAAGGGCGGTCATTTGAAGCCGTTCCCTAAATTTGTGTAATTAAAATTAGCCGGTTAGTAGTATTTAACCCTTCTCATTGCATTGGAGAAGGGTCCGGAAATTTGTCAAAAAACTTGTCCTCAGAACATGCACTTTTGCACCCTCGGAGGGGGTTTTTGATGAATGGACGGATCGAGATTTATTTATGTTTGCATTTTAATACCTGCTACTGATGTTGCACTTCTGTACTCTTGGTAGGCATTAGAAGTAAGTAGAAATAGATCGTTATTTCTTAAGGTCTGTGAGTATAAAATCAGTCATAAATGGTACTTTTATCTCTTGACGAATTTCTGCTCACATTCATAGAGTAATATACAGCTGATGTTGTTTATATGTTAATGTATGAATGAGTGGACTACCATTTGGCACTTTTGTACGGTGGAGTCATTGATTTGTGCTTAATACATGAATAACTGATTATGCGATATGTTGTTCACAACTGTTTTGATTAACTTTTTATGCAGGATGGTTCATCTTAATTGATTTATATTTTCATAATAGATGAATAATCTTCATTACCAGTTATTGTGTGAAATCTTTCTCGATCGCATAATGGAAAAAGTTCTATCCCGGGTTAGCGTAGATTAGATGTGTTGTTCTTGATAGATTAAAGTAGTATAAAATTCAGTCTTAGAGTTTAGAATTAAATTAGCTTAGAAATAATTCCAGATTTTCATTATCATATTCTACACACACACACATCACCAAACTCTACACACACACACCCCTTAGATCGGGAAGCTGGTCCCGTTATCCCTAGTCGGACCCGCTACACCAAACGGGCACGGAGCCGCCAACCAGGTTCCCGACCGGGTGGGTATCCCCCTTGTTGTTGACCCGATTTCAGGGCCCTCAAGGCATCCCAAGGATAATCAGAGGTGGTCGTGGCTTCCATGATGTCTTCATCAGAATTAAAGATGGTAGGATAGGAGGAAGAAGGACCACATGATATTGAGGAACTGCCTGAGGAATTTTCATGAGAGACAAGGTTCACATTCACATCATCAAAATGGTTGGGGGGATGACTATTAGATGTGACATCTACTGATGTTGAGACCAAAGTGTCTTCTAAAGTAGGTTTGAAAGAAGCACAATAGGAAACTCCAAAAGAGTCTGAATATATCGATCCCATGGATGACAACAGGTAGAGAATAGGGATGGAATTATCCATCATCTCAACATTAGGAGGAGGGATCACAATGTGTGGTTGAGACACCTCTTGTCCTCGCAAGGAATTGGGGCCAAGACCCATAGGTAAAGGGAAAGTAGAGTCATTATGAGAGATATTTAAATCACAAAGCACTTGAAGTGTATCATGAAAGTTTTTGAGATGGGGAGAGTGATGAGAATAATATCCATACTTATTAGAGAAAGCACAAGGGTGGTTTGAGCATAAGGTTTTTATTTTCTTGGCAGACTCCAGTAAGCTAACATGGACCTTAGAAATGTTAGGGTTAGGAAAGGTATCAGAGACCACATTCTTAATATGAAGGAGCTCAGGACAATTAATGGTGGCATGCCCACAAGCATCACACAAAGAACATGGAGGAGTAGGCTTTGGTGGTTTGGGAGGGTTGGGAGTTGGTTGAGGTGCCTTGTCTTTGTTTCCTTTCTTTTGGCATTTGACCCCCTCACTAGATGCTTTTGCGACAAGAGTGGCTTCCTATTGATGTTCCTATGGAACTAAAGTAAAGTAATGGGAAGGGAAAAAAAGGTTGAAGTGGACTAAAGTTATATAAGTTTTGAGTTGATTGGGAAGAGTTTTTGTGGGAGGATCAATGCACTATACTAGGATCCCCAAGGTGATGTTAGGAAGACTCAATGTAGCCATGAAAGCGGTAGAAAATATTCCTAGTAGTGGGAATAAGAAAGGTATCTGACTGAAGGGGTAATGACTTGGGGGAACTATGCCTAGATGGTTAATACCATGGAGAACAACTCCTAGTTGAAAAGGATGGGGAGAGATACCAGCAGAAGGAAACTAGCCTATAGGAATTGTTCCTGAAGGGCGGGTTGAGTCTTGAGCAGGAGTTTGGAGAGGAGTAGGCTACTAGGAAGGCATACAAAAATTATTTGTTGCAACCTGTGACAATTGAAGCATGCAAACACTAGAAGAGCTAGGATCAGAAGGAGTAGGTGCTGGGTCATAATAAGCTCCAAGAAACATGGAATATTTATAGACCCCGAGGGAAGAATCAATTAAGCAAGGGGGAGTCTTATTTCCAATCATTAATGAAATAATAATTTGAGGATAGGTTTGATACTAAGGGTCATAGTAAGTCAACTGATAGATAGTGATGATCTTTATATTGTGAGGAAATCACATCTTGCGAAAGTAAACATATGCGAGAGCAGACATGGCATAGTTGTAACTCTGACCCAAAAAGATGTTATAATCTAAAGAAGAAATCAATAAACAATACAACAAATAAGTGATTCAACAAATCGTCTCCTAAACGTCACTATTCCAATCAAAATCAAAGGCCTATTTGTAATGCAAATATTTGTTTTTCTTTTCTTTTCTTTTAATGGTTGAAATGCAAAGAAACATATGAATGCAACTTGATCACTGAAAAAAGGAAACCACACTGACTTTAACTGTAATGTAAAAGTGACTTTTCAATTTCAATAGTCAATCTATGCATACAAACCCTAATTGACAAAAGGAAAGAAAGAACGAAACATAATCTAATAAAAAATGTGATGACACTCAAAAGTTTTTAACACTCATACATAATTCGACACCTCGTCCCCTCCCCGATGATTGATATGACATGTTTTTGCAAAAATGAAAGAAAAACACTAAAAATTTGTTAAGAAACTGAAGCAAACCTCTAAGTAATTACCAAATGGAAATTCACTCAATTTCACACAAACTAAAGTGTTTTATTGACTTTAAAGCGACTGGGACACAAGGAAAACAGGTTGGACCACAAAAAATGAGAGAGAAAGGAAATAAAATCAGTTTTTTGGATCTTATAGGGATCAACATAGGTGTAAAAGAGGCACCAATGCTTTGCAGCATAGGTTCAGAGAAGGAGAGGGTGTGCTAAAGTGCTCTGTCTCAAGACTAGGGGGTTCGTTGAGGCTAATTTAGCCAAAATACGACACAAAAATAAAACCAAGCTCAGATAATGGTTTTCTTGGGGTTAATCGAGGTATGAGTGAATTAGTCAAGGTCAGTTTAAGAGGTGGAAAATGTGCTAAGGTTAAGGAAACCACTAAAGGAAGAAAATGCTCCCTAGTAGAGTCACCAATTTGTTATGTAGAATTTACACTTATCGACAAAGGTGAATTCCCTAGACCTAATGGACTCATCTAGAACAATAGAAGACAAATAATATAGATTTTTCCTTAGAGAAGTTAGATAATGGAAAGAGGCCTACCTCTAGCAAGATTTCCTTTGCTCCTTGCTTGTAAGATCCAATTGTAGCTCCAAGTGCTATAATTAGAACCTACACACATGACTAAAACAAGAAAAAGGATTCATAAAAACGAAGTAGCATAGTCTAACATCCCTATTCAATGAATGAATAAGGAATTTAAATATATGAGTGCTAACATGACACGAAAAATATAGGAAAAAAATATACTCTTTGTCTTGATATAAATAGTAGAGAGTTTACAAGCATAAATAGTAGCTAACTTTGTAGATTTCTCCCCAAGTTAACTTGTCTTTCCTTGTCACAAAGCACACGTTAATATCAACCCTAATGCATGAATATGGTGACTCCTTTAGGCTCAAAGCAGTAGTATAAGGATACTATCAAACTCCAAAATCCAACCTTGATGCTATGTATGACAGTAAATTTATAGAAGAGGGATGGCAGTATAGGATTTACCATAATGGGCTTAAGATCCACATATGATGGGAGGATGAGCTCAAGGATAAGAGGTGAAGTCCCCAAGATAGGATTAGATAGGATTCTAGGTTCTTATGCATGGTAAATGGTTAATACAACCCTTGGAAGCTTCTTGAAAAGGAAGCTTTAGAATTAACTTTAATTTTTCTGAATTTCTAGAATCAACACACCTACCGAAGGGAGAAATCAACACTGAATGCAGGTGGCTAAATAGACAGGGTGTCTCGGCCTAAGAACATTGATTTTGAGCAATTAATCCCATAAACTCAGACTTTTGGGAAAGGTCATGCTTATAGCTTTGTGAAGGGACAATTACAACATGTTCACAAATGTTGATTAACTCGGTTTGCAGACCTATTGACCAGATGTTGTAAAATGGCCTATACCTTAGCCAAACATGGCTCAAAGATTCTCTTGAGTATCATTTTCTTCCTTTTCAGAATCAAGGGACTATTTACGAAAATGAACATTTGAAGTTTTATTTTTTCTCCGCTTTTTCAAACTCTATAAACATGAAAAAGATGTCGAGTTTCACCTATGTTGGACTCGTAAAAACATCAAACAATGATGGACTCATTGAACATGATGAGATGAAATGACTCCTTCTCATGGTTTATTAAAAATACATAGAGCGATTCATCTATAGGATGAACTTATAGATCAAGCATATGTTATTCTCCTCAAGCTTGTCAAAAAATTGCAAAAACAAAATCTACCAATGTTTAAAGAGTTTGAAAAAGAGGCAAAAAATGAAAACTCCAAATGTTCCTTTTCATAAATAGTCCCATGAGTCCAAAAAGGAATAAAATGATAATAAAGAGAACCTCTTATCCATGTCCAAAAAATGGTTAAATTTATAATGATTATACATCTTCTCGTTTACTTTAATGAGTTTGAAAAGATAAGTGTTCGACAATATTTTCATGTTTAAGGAGCATGAAAAAAGTTGAAAGAGAACTCCTACTGGATGAACGAGTGGTATAAAGGGTAGAAACTGGTTATGGTCATAATGGAACTATTCAAAACATGTAGAGGTCAAGGGGATGGTTAATAAGACCACTCATCACAACGGTTCCCGAGGCAAGGGTAAAAAAGCTAAGTGAAAATGTATGATCAGCCAAGTACATGGTGACGATGAATGAGAAAACCAAGGCTCATATCGCAAAAACAAACTGATAAAAATTACAATCACAAGAATAGGATGAGAATGGTTTCATTTTTACACAAGCTTGAAATATGGGAAACTATGCTTGAAATAAGTTTGCATGCCCCCAACATAATTATCTGAAATGCAGACCTAAAGGCTTCTTGTCAAGCTTACAAGAACCTCTCCCACACCAAAGCTTATATATTCCCAAGATCTTATGATTAACCAATTGCGGAATTAATAATGCTTGAAAGAGGTGTATGCTTGTCTTTGTTTTTAACTGTTAAGTGCTTTAAGTTCTGTTGCTTATGTTGATATTTAAATACATGTGACAGTAATACAATGCAGCAAATAACAAACACACATAACGGCAAGTTTAACATGGAGTTCACCCAAACCTCTTGGGCTATGTCTCCTTGAGCTCTAGTTAACTCAACTAGGCTCTCTGGAAGTATGGTAATATTTCTTTTACAAGTTCCACACTCAACTCCATTGGTTTACAAAGAACCTATGGGTTTAGACTACCATCTTACCCGTCTGGCTATCCATACTCTAATGACAGATCTAGGCTTCTCTAGACTAGATTCCTTCAATCAACGCTCTGAGCTATCTTGCTCTAGCTTGCACCAACTCCCTCAGAATTCTCTCACTGTCTCTGGAATGCCTTCTTC
Source organism: Pinus tabuliformis (assembly GCA_031772625.1). Taxonomy (NCBI): domain Eukaryota; kingdom Viridiplantae; phylum Streptophyta; class Pinopsida; order Pinales; family Pinaceae; genus Pinus; species Pinus tabuliformis. The sequence goes on along the minus strand of CM062807.1, from coordinate 754,980,957 downwards.
TATCTTCAGCACACTTTGGACACCAGCAACAGTTAGATCATTGGATCTCTTTGCTGTTCTTGGCTCTGGCTCTAGCTCTGGCTCTTCGGATTTGTCTTTGGCTCTGACTCTTCGGCTCTCTAAGCTTCTCTCGGCCTCTGCATGCCTCTGTAGTTCGCTTGACCTCCAAGCGACTCTCAGCAACCTTCCATCGACCTTCAGCAACAACTCGTTGCTGTCAATTGAGCTCTCTAGTTCACTCGACCTCCAAGTGACTCCAAAACTCTTTGTTGCCCTCTCAATCATTCTCTCTGGCTTTTGTGAGGTAGCCTTCCAGCTCTGCGGCTTCCACAACCGTTCCTCTGTCCCTTCGATCATGAGGAATCATTCCTTTTCCAGGCTCTGCCTCTTCGCGCTTCAAAACGCATCCCTGTTACAAAAAAGCCCGCCTGCAACGTGGCACAAGGAATGATGGCTGTTTCTAATGGAAAATAAACCAGCGGCCTCTTTCTAAACGAAATCACACATTTCTGGATCATAACATAATTACACAGGAAAACACTATCAGGCACAAAAACCTAGACTTCAAAGTCTATGAAATCGCCCCTATAAACCCTATCGTGTCTGCCTTCCATCGGCATATCGCAATCGCATCATTGCATGGCCAGAACCCAACTAGACTGGAATACACAGAAATCTCGAATTCCCGGATTTCAAAACTTATGAAATCGGGTCTCTAAAACCCATCGGGTCTAGCCCTTGTCAACATATCGCTATTGCAATCACATTGGCCCTGGCATCATGGATCGCTGATCGCCAATCCCAGATCTGATGGCTATCATGCGATCGCACATCGGCCCATCACTTTATCACATATCGCATTTGTAACGGCCCGGGGGTTCTTCCTTTGGCTATGGACTATGCCAACGTCGATCCGATAATCGGCAATCGCAATGTTGCATAGTCTGGGGTCCTGATATCGCATATAGCCTGCCTCTGATTGTGATATGTCGGGGATCACTGATCGGGGGTCCCTTCCGCCTTGGCCTTAAGTCCGCCCTTTGAACCTTTTGTGATGCGATTTCCCATATAAGGCCTTTTATGCCATTTTTAGAAGAAATGCCTCCTTTTTCAAAGGACAAAGGCAATCTTCCTTTTGCGATAACTTCATCATCCGAAGTCCATTTTAGCCCATTCAAATTGCATTAGATTCAGAATGAAAAGATCTATGCAATGGGATTATTTCTAGGAGCATCCCTTGACTTTCATTTTCCTCTGTGAGGAACACTTTAGATTTTGAAATCTAAGTTAGATCCATTTTGGATCACCCCTTCCCACTAAAAAGAACTTTTGGTCTCCAAAAGACTGATATACTAATCTGAACAGTAAATGACAGTACCTCACCCTCTTGTTCCAGCCTCAATACACTTGCCTTGCATAGTGCCTCTGAACCAAAGCCTTTGACCACTCTCCTTCCTGGATGTGCTGGTCTTCCTAGGAAGAACTGTTTTCCTCCTTGATTTCCTATAGAACTCCTACTGAAAAGTTTACAGAAGGTAGTTTGAACTTCTTTGCCTTGATCATCGATCTAAGGTGGCTCAAACAAATGTGAAGTTACATCTGCTTCACAAAATTTTCATTTGTACCTGTTTGACAAGTTGTCAACAACAACAGAAATACAGACAACAACTGGATGGTCTAAACTCCTGTTTCAACAAGAGAAACAGATTTCACATCTTGTGAACACCTCCATATATTACATCTGCATACAAATGATTGACTAGATAACAAGCCAACAAAACGTTCCTTTAAACAATTGACCCTTCAAGTCAAGCATGTTGAAAAAGACCTTTAGGACTCTTTTTCAAAAGATGAAACACTTCATCATCTCCATATTGGATACCAAATCAACTTTTCCCAAGTCAATATTGCATCACATGCATGTCAAAGCAATCAACCCTTTAAGTTAATTACACATACATGTTCAAATACAAGGAAATCATCATCATCCCCGTGTTTCTCCATCTTGGAGACCAAATCAAATTTTCCCAAGTCAATATAGCATCACATGCATGCTCAAGCAATCAACCCTGCAAGTTAATTACACATACATGTTCAAATACAAGGAAAACATCAACATCCCTATGTTTATCCATCTTGGAGACCAAATCAACTTTTCCCAAGTCAATATAGCATCACATGCATGCCAAAGAAATCAACGCTGCAAGTTAATTACACATAGATGTTCCAATACAAGGAAATCATCAGCATCCCTGTGTTCATGCACATCATCTCATGCATGCATTTCATCCTTCAACTTTCACTTAAGCACACTGTACTTTCAAAGCTGAAATGAACATAATGTTGCAGCAATAAAGTGAGTCTCCTACTCAACTTTTCCATCATTCACCTTCTGGGTAAAACCCTGCAACTTGCATCTCATTAACAAAGAAATGCAAATAGATGCATTATATCAATAAGGAAATGCATTCTATTGATTTGATGCATTTTCAAAAGACATGCAATCTTTAATTGTATAAGAACTCTAACCATTTCTTACCAATCCATTTCAAAGGTCTTTCCTTTGTCTGCACATCAGCATCAACATGTGAATCATCCTGAAACACATCATTCATGGAATCTTCCTTTCCATTCCTGCCATTTTCTCTTTCCACCTTCTTCAACTTTTGTGGAAGCATTGTTGGATTCAAAGTCCAACACTTTGCAGCAATATGTCCTTGCTTATGGTAGTAAGTGCAACACATGTGCATCTTCTTGACAACATGATTTTCCTTTTCCAATGGACCTTTGGCTTCTTGCTTCTTTTCCTTCAAAAGTTTCCTGCATGTGGCCATTTTCTTCCAGCATCTAGAAACATGATGGTTATCTAAACCACAAAAGGAACAAGCAATTCTTTTCCAATGCTTATGTGGAAATTTATCATGCTTAACACAATCAAAAGGAATGTGTTTAGAACTAGATTTATACCTTTCTTTTTCACCTTTATTGCCTTCATGAGGAGGTGAATTGAATGAAGAAGTGGCTCCCTTTGGAACACCATCAATCTCTTCAAGGCTCTCAGAGTTTCCATAACTCTCTAGTTAAAGTGCATGCTTATGAACACCTGCATCCTACAAATGATGTTTCAAGCTATTGCATTCTCCATGAATACAATCTTTACACTCTTGAGGTAGACGAAATGAAATGAAACTCCTTCTTGGAACTATTTTATTGGCCTTCATGGCAGCTTTGGAACTTTCTCCATAAGACTGTCCATAGCCAAGACCCAAATACTTAGGCCTTTCCGCTACCATTATTGGCTCAACAATACCTTGTGCATGTTTTCCCAAGCCTTTTCCTTCATAGCCCATCTTGGACATTAAATTGGAACCTATGCCTCTGGTATGTTTTTCAAAAGAACCAATATAAGCATTCTTAGAGGAATTTGAAGACAAACAGGAATTGTTTACCTCTTCTTCAAGCTGATACTTGGCTAAGGCTTATTTAGCAATAAAGATCTGTGTCTCCAACTCATGCATCCTTTTCAGGTTCATATTTGCAATATGAAGTTGCCTCTCCATTTCCTGCAATTTGTCAGAAAGCAACTGCTTCTCTTCCTCCACGGAATTCAACTGCTCTCTAAGTATGCTGCTCTTCCTTCCATCCTCATACATTTCTCTCACTTTGTCCATCATGATGAACAAGTCTTGCTTCATGTCTCCATCAAAGAATCTTGTGATGAAGGAGGAATTTGAGGATTCACTTGTAGAAGTTGTCATTATGCAAATGAACAAAAGAACTTCAAACAATATTAACAAAGAGCTTATTCAAGCAACCTTTTGCAACAAACCTCTTGTGCTTCAAGGGTTGCCTTGAGGTCCTTTGGGATAGAATAATGCCTTCAGCCCTTCTTCCTTCTTGTCCTCTCCTAGACTTAGCTATCAATAGCTTTCCCTTCACCTCTGCAAACTCAAAAAATAGTCAGTCTGCAACAAGCATACAATCAATCCTTAACTGCCCAAACACCTTTCAGACAAGCAATATTTTGCTCTATCAATCAAGCATTTTGATCTGATACCACTTTCTCTGGTATAACCAGCTTTTATATCACCTTCTTGAAGGTGGGGTTAACAAATCTTAGGCTCTGATACCACCTGATCTGAAATGGGGACCTAAAGGCTTCTTGTCAATCTTACAAGAACCTCTCCCACTCCAAAGCTTATATATTCCCAAGATCTTATGATAAACCAATTGTAGAATTAATAATGCTTGAAAGAGGTGTATGTTTGTGTTTGTTTTTAACTGTTAAGTGCTTTAAGTTTCGTTGCTTATGCTGGTATTTAAATACATGTGACAGTAATACAGCACAGCAAATAACAAACACACATAACAATAAGTTTAATATGGAGTTCACCCAAACCTCTTGGGCTACGTCTCCTTGAGCTCTAGTCAACTCAACTAGGCTCTCTGGGATTATGGTAATATTTCTTTTACAATTTCCACACTCAACTCCATTGGTTTACAAAGAACCTATGGGTTTAGACTACCATCTTACTCCTCTGGCTGTCCATACTCTAATGACAGATCTAGGCCTCTCTGGACTAGATTCCTTCAATCAGTGCTCTGAGCTATCTTGCTCTAGCTTGCACCAACTACCTCAGAATTCTCTCGCTGTCTCTGGAATGCCTTCTTCTATCTTCAACACACTTTGGACACCAGCAATAGCTGGATCATTGGATCTCTTTGTTGTTCTTGGCTCTGGCTCTAGCTCTGGCTCTCCGGCTTTGGCTCTGGCTCTGGCTCTTAAGCTCTCTGAGCTTCTCTCGGCCTTTGTGTGCCTATGTAGTTTGCTTGACCTCCAAGCGACTCTCAGCAACCTTCCAGTGACCTTCAGCAACAACTCGCTGCTATCAATTGAGCTCTCTAGTTGACTCGACCTCTAAGTGACTCCAAAACTCTCTACTGCCCTCTCAATCATGCTCTCTAGTTTTTGTGAGGTAGCCTTCCGGCTCTGCGGCTTCCACAACCGTTCCTCTGTCCCTTCGATAATGAGGAATCATTCTTTTTCCTGGCTCTGCCTCTTCGCACTTCAAAATGCATCCCTGTTACAGAAAAGCCTGCCTGCAGCATGGCACAAGAAATGATGGCTATTTCCAATGGAAAATGAACCGATGGCCTCTTTTTGAATGAAATCCACAAAATCACACATTTCTGGCTCATAATGGAATTACACAGGAAAACACTATCGGGCGCAAAAACCCGGACTTCAAAGTCTATGAAATCACCCCTATAAACCCTATCGGGTCTGCCTTCCATCGACATATCGCAATCACATCATCGCATGGCCAAAACCCAACTACACGGGAATACACAGAAATCCCGAATTCCCAGATTTCAAAACTTATGAAATCAGGTCTATAAACCCATCGGGTCCGGCCCTTATTGGCATATCGCTATCGCAATTGCATTGGCCTTGGCATCGAGGATCGCCGATCGCCGATCACGGATTAAATATGGGCCATTGATCTCTTTTCCTGATCCAATGGCTATCGTGCGATCGCACATCGGCCCATCGCTTTATCGCATATCACATTTGTAACAGCCGGGGGTTCTTCCTTTGGATATGGACTACGTTGGCGCTGATCCGCCAATCTGATAATCGGCAATCGCAATGTCGCATTGTTTGGGGTCCCGATATTGCATACAGCTTGCCTCTGATTACGATATGTTGGGGATCACTGATCGGGGGTCCCTTCCGCCTTGGCCTTAAGTCCACCCTTTGAACCTTTTGCGATGCAATTTCCCCTATAATGCCTTTTGTGTCATTTTTAGAAGAAATGCCTCCTTTTTCAAAGGACAAAGGCAATCTTCCTTTTGTGATAACTTCATCATCTGAAGTCCATTTTAGCCCATTCAAATTGCATCAGATTCAGAATGAAAAGATCTATGAAATGGGACTATCTCCAGGAGCAACCCTTGACTTTCATTTTCCTCTGTGAGGAACACTTTCAGACTTAGAAATCTAATTCAAATCCATTTTGGATCACATAATGACTCAATTCAAGTCACAAGCCCCCCAAGATTCATTTCATTCACCTAAGTAGAATACTGGTTACTAACAGGTGAATGGGATGAAGGTTCATTTATGAGATCAAGTGAAAGACTTGAGTGGGAATTTACAAGATCTAATCAAAGAATCGAATTAGAGGGGGATATGTTTCATTTTTTAACGATATTGACACAGGAAAAGAACTATGCTTAAGGGACTTTGTTTCATTTTTTAACGAGATTGACACAAGAAAAGTAACTCTAATCTGGGAACCTTGTTTCATATTTTAAGTAGCCTGACACAAGAAAAGGAACTATGCTCTGAGACCTTGTTTCATTTTTAACAAGCTTGACATAAGAAAAATAACTCTACTGCAAGACCTTGTTTCAATTCTTAATGAGATTGACACAAGGAAAAGAACTTTGCTCCAGGGACCTTGATCATGACCTGCAAAAGGCCATGGATTCCAAGAGTTTCACATCATATGGGAGAAAAATGCTTTGGAAGGTACCAAAGGATCCAATGGAAATATCAGACTCCATTGCCCCTAGTAAATGATGCATCACATCCCCTACTAGATCATCAATAGATGCAGGAATGGACCAAGTTTCCACATAATTAATCCATGTTGATGGAGATACCATTGCATATAGGACCATTTAGGGAATTTTTTTGATTAGGAGTCAGATTATGACCAATTAATGAAAGCTATTCAATGTTCATAATTCTTCCTTCATGCAGGAAACACATCACACGTAACACTAAAGAGACAAGAGCTCCCATAACATAAACATAGTCATGCCCAAGGAGTAAATTAAAATTCAAAGGGTCTTGGATTACCATGACATCGATATAGAAAGTCTTTTCTCCCAAAGTAATAGGAAACCGAGGAAGGATCCCTTTTGGTTAACTGGTTCCTCTGTTAAAAGCCAACAAATTCTAGATAACAGGCATAAGTTGTGGGGAATCGAATGATTTCCAAATAGTTGAGGATAGAATACTAAAAAATGCGCATTATTCGATGATCATGTCAGTTATAGCCATATTATAAGCATGTACTATGATCTAGAAGGGTACATAAGGAGGAATACGATACCCCACCAGTCAACTCCAATTAAAGGAAGTGACCATACTAATTTGAGGGGGTGCCATGGGAACGAAAGGAATTCCTCCTTATGTTATGGGAACATGATAACTTCTCCTCTATGCTATTAGAATAGGAGGATTTCCCCCAAGTTCATTATAACTTGAAGAAACGAGAAGAACCTGAGCAGTATGAATTTACCTCTCTACAGGAAAGGTAAGATCAACTGAAGGTGGAATCGAGTCAACCATTTTCTCAACCAATGGTTGGTTGGGAACAAACTCATGGGATTCACATTAAGAGAGAGTGGGATTTACTGGAGATGTATTCTAATCAATCACTTCATCAACTTGTGGAGGATTAGGGGAAAGCTTCCACGTTCTCAGTTAGGATATTCCGACACATAGGATATAGTTAAGTTCAACTTGGTCTAGTATAGAGTTAGGTTAGAGTTAGGTAAAGTGTGTTTCTTTACTGTTGTACATTTTGTAACTTACAATCCGAAGGTCACGATATGTAGTGATCCGACGGTTCACTCTCACCTCGGTATTACCGACACTTGATCCGTGGCTTGACACCCGATTGGTCCATGAGTTCTATTTAAAGTGCATGGAGGGTCATTGTTCGGGTAATCCGTGCATGAGAGAAGCTTATGTAAATTTTCATTCTTTGATTAATAAATTGCCTGTAGTACCCACGTTGGGACAGGCCGTGGACTGTTTCCCTCCTTGCACTCTGAGGGTTTTAACCACGTCAAAAATACTGGTGTATTGATTTGAGATCTGGTTGTGAGCAGTGTCCTTTTGGTATTCTTTCTGTGGAACTTACCCTGTAAATTCCTACATGGTATCAGAGCTATTTGAGGGCCGCGTCCGTTGGTGATCCAAATCTGAAGCTGGTAGAACTGCATGCGGCTGTCGTTTCCTAGATCTGTTGTTTCTGACTGCTTTCGGGCCGAGAGGACTGCTCTGTTGCGTTCGGAGCATCTGTTCCAGTGAGGAACCCCTTTCGTTTCACGCGAAAAGGTTTCCGATAGCCCTAGCTGCGTCATTTTTCAGATCGGGAGGTATACAGTGTTTCTTTTGCAGTTTACTGTTATTTTCTCTCTGCTTATTTCGGTCTCAGTTTATTTAGCCTTTTTTTTTAACCGGATCTATACCTTTCATTTCTGCGTATGCTCTTTGCCCTGCGACTCTGTGCGATCTGGGAAAATCAAAAACAGAAAGGAAGGATTTTTCTCATGCGTATGCTCTTTTCCCTGCACCTTAGTGTGATCTCGGAAAATCAGAAACATTGAGAAAAATATTTAGTTTTTCGGCTAAAGCTAACTTTGAGATTTTTTTTTTTAAATTTCTAGTTTTTTGGCTAATGCTAACTTCGAGCCGCAAGGTTCGTTTTTCTTTGCATATTCGTGTTGGGTTTTTTGTTTTGTGTTTTGTAGGGAAAAAGAGCTTTCTCAAGGCAAGCACGCAAACCAAGGCCCCCCCTCTCTTGGGTTCAAGTCTCCATTTTGTGGGGGCGGATTTTTTCATTCCCGCACATTCGCGCACTTTGCCGGCAATGTCAACAATTTTTTTTCAAAAAGCCATAACTTCTTCATCCGGAAGCCTTTTTCAGAGCCGTTTTTTTTAAAACCGCCTATTTTTTCGAGATCTATCTGTTGGAACACTTACTTTCAGCATCTTCAGCTTCAGTTTTTTTTAAATGGAAAGTCCATGCCAAGTCATTCTTGACAGCACTAACTACTTCCAATGGGTAGAATACATGGAAGATTTACTTAGAAGTAAAGGTCTCTTCAGAATAGCCACAAACCAAGAGAAGAAACCAAAAGATGAAGACAAGGCAGCAAAATGGGAAAATAGACAAGATCAAGCACGTGGTTTGATAGGGATGTCTATTTCTCCTGATCTTAGATTCCACATTGCAGGACTTGAGACTCCTCATGAAGCATTAGAAAAACTTGCTAAAGTTTTTGGGATTAAAAATGAAATTAGAGCCCATCAACTTGAAAATGAGCTGCTTACTTTGGATCCTAATAATTTTTCTTGCATTGAAGATTTCTTGTCCAAATTCAAGACCCTTAGATATCTCTTGGAAGGTGTTAAAGTTAAGAAAGAAGATGGTAACCTTATTTATTCCATCCTTACTAAGTTGGGACCAGCCTACTCTGTATTTGTTTCCACTTTCCATTCTACAAGGGAAGCTTTCATTTGTCAAGGACAAGACTACAAGGCCCCTTCCTTTGACTCCTTTTGTGATTCCTTAATAAGAGAACAAGAAAAACTCTTACACCTTGGTCTTCTTAATCTTGGAAACTCTTCCACGAAAGCGTTAGCCGCCCAGCAGCAACCAAATTCAAAGAATCCTAAGAAGTCATATCCTCAAAAGAATGGTCCTAAACCATCTCAGCCTCAAAATGAAAGATCATTTCAGCAAAATGATAAGACCAATAAAAACAAATGGAAGAAGACTGATAGACATTGTAACTTTTGTAATCGAGATGGCCACTTAGAATCTAAATGCTTTAAGAAGATGGAAGCCTTGGAAGCCACAATGAAGAAACATAACATCCATGTGGAGCCTACTTCAACTTCAACTTCCGGAATGGCACTTTCTGCATCTCATTGTCAATCATCTCAGTCTGGTTATGCATTAAATGTATCTTCTTCTTCTTCTCATTCTCATGAGTGGCTCATTGATTCTGGAGCCTCTTGTCACATGGCCAAAAACCAAGCCATGTTTTCTTCTTTAAATGATTGTAACACCAAAAATATATATATTGGTGATGATAGATCTCTTAATGTTGTAGGGACTGGAACTGTTCATCTAGACAATGGTCAGTTTAATGATGTATTATGTGTTCCAACCTTATCCTGCAACCTTCTATCTGTCTATCAGATAACTCATTCAGGTGAAGGTAAAATTGTTGAATTTTCACCTCATGATGTTGTAATCAAGGATCTAAAAGATCCTAAACAGATTCTAGCTACTGGTCTTGCTGATGATTCCAAAAGGTTGTATAAGTTTCACAACTTTGGGTCATCCAATCTTCCCTCAGTATTTGTTGCTCATAATGATGAAGTGAGCAAACTTTGGCATGAGCGATTTGGTCACTTAAACTATCGCTCCCTTCAGCATCTATGTAAAGAAAATATGGTGACAGGTCTTCCTATGGTATCTTGCAGAGATGGTGTTTGTTCCGGATGTGTACTCGGAAAACATCATCGGGACAGTTTTGACAAACGTGCCTCTTGGCACGCCTCAGCCCCTTTACAGCTTGTGCACAGTGATTTATGTGGTCCTCTTCCTGTTGCTTCATTCTCTGGCTGCAAGTACTTCTTAACTTTCATTGATGATTTCTCCAGACGCACTTGGGTATACTTCTTAAAACTCAAGAGCGAAGTATTTAACAATTTTTTGGCCTTCAAAGCCTTTGTTGAAAAACAATCTGGACATCAAATTCTTAAGCTAAGAACTGATAATGGTGGAGAATATGTTAAAAACACATTCATCAACTTTTGCACCGAAAATGGAATTCAAATGCAACATACTGTTCCATACACTCCACAACAAAATGGTGTAGCTGAAAGGAAAAATCGCACCTTAAAGGAAATGGCTAATTGTATGCTGCAATCTAAAGGACTCAGTCTTAGTTTTTGGGCCGAAGCAATTAATTGTGCAAATTATATAATCAATCGCACTCCTACTAAGGTTCTAGAGAATATCACTCCAGAAGAAGCTTGGAGTTCCATTAAACCAGATGTAAGTCACTTTCGTGTGTTTGGAAGTGAAGCATGGGCCCATATTCCAGATGAAAAGCATAAAGCTTTAGAACCTAAAAGTGAGAAATGTACTTTTGTTGGATATTCTGAAGATGTAAAAGGTTATAGACTTATTCCATTTAAGTCCAAAAATGTTATCATTAGAAGAGATGTAAAATTTGATGAAAATAAATCGGCCTGCGAGCCTAGTCCGGCGGATGTGCCACCTCTTCCTATCTCTTCTACTTTTGAAAACATTTCTTCTTCAGATGATGAAAGCGAGGATGATAATCCTCCCCCACCTTCTCAGGATCCTCAACTTCCAAGATGGGTCCGTGCTACTCGGGATGCAGCAGGTGATCTTGCCGGTGATCCTACAGATCAGCGACGTACACGTTCTCAGTTTGAAAGAGCCTCTTCTTTACTGGCTCAAGCTCCAGTAAATCATGATCCTGACACTTTTGCAGAAGCTTCAGGCCATCCACATTGGGAAGCAGCTATGAATGAAGAATATCATTCATTAATGACAAATGATACATGGGATCTTGTTCCTCTACCAAAGGGACGCAAACTTGTTAGATGTAAATGGGTTTACAGAACCAAGTATGGACCAGATGGGAAAGTTGATAAACATAAAGCTCGTCTCGTTGCTAAGGGCTTTTCACAGGTTGAAGGCATTGACTACACTAAAACCTTCTCCCCTGTTGCCAAAATGAACTCTATCCGCCTTGTTCTTTCCCTTGCTGCCTCTTTAAAATGGGAAGTCCATCAGATGGATGTTAAATCTGCCTTCTTGCATGGGGACTTGCAGGAAGAAATCTATATGGAACAACCCATTGGCTTCATACAAACAGACTCCAGCCTTGTTTGTCGACTTAAGAAATCCCTTTATGGCCTCAAGCAAGCTCCTCGGGCTTGGTATGCCAAAATGGATAGCTTTCTTTTAGAATCTGGCTTTTCTAGGTGTCATTCTGACAATACTGTCTACACCAAGAAAGTGGGCAACTCTCTTATCATCCTTGTTCTTTATGTTGATGATCTTATTCTTACTGGTAGTGATCCCAACCTTATAAACCATGTGAAGTCCAGCCTTAAAAAGAAATTTGAAATGACAGACTTAGGACATTTACACTATTTTCTCGGTCTTCAAGTCTTGCAATCCCAAGAGGGTATTTTCCTTTCCCAGTCCAAGTATGCTTGTGATATTCTTCGTCATTTTCACATGGAAGACTGTAAGCCAGCCCCTTCTCCCTTTCAGTCTGGAGTCAAACTTTCAGTCTCTTGTACTTCTCCTGAAGTTGATGCTACCTTATACCGTCAACTTGTCGGAAAACTCTTGTATTTAACCCATACTCGTCCTGATCTTTCCTTTGCTGTTGGCCTTGTTGCTCGTTTTATGCAAAACCCCCGTGAAAGTCATTGGAAAGCAGCTAAAAGAATACTTCGTTATGTTCGAGGTACAGTACAGTTTGGGATTCATTACAGTGCCAAAGCAGCTCCTCTGTTAGTTGGTTTCACTGATTCTGATTGGGCTGGTGACCCTGATGATCGGAAGTCTACTGCCGGTTATGTCTTCACTCTTGGTTCAGGACCTATTACATGGGCTTGTAAGAAACAGGCTGCCATTTCTCTTTCGTCAGCAGAAGCAGAGTATCGTGGTGCCGTGGAAGCTAGTAAGGAAGCCTTGTGGCTTCGTCAGATCCTATCAGAGTTTGGCTTTGAGCAGCAGCATCCAACCACACTTTGGTGTGATAATCAAAGTGCCATTCAGCTATGCAAAGATCCAGTCCAGCATCAGCGCAGCAAACACATTGAACTACACATGCACTTCATCAGAAAGCTCATTCATGACCATGTTCTTGAAGTGCAATATTGTCCAACAGATGATCAGGTTGCAGACATCTTCACAAAGGCTCTCACAGAGGCGAAGTTCACTAAACTTCGATATATGCTTGGAGTTCAGGAAGTTGTCACTAAGGGGGGATAGGCTCTAGTGCCTCCTTCCTTCTCCTATTGTGTCATATTTGTAAATCCTTCAATCCTATCCCAAGTTGTTCTTAAGGGGGGATGTTAGGATATTCCGACACATAGGATATAGTTAAGTTCAACTTGGTCTAGTATAGAGTTAGGTTAGAGTTAGGTAAAGTGTGTTTCTTTACCGTTGTACATTTTGTAACTTACAATCCGACGCTCACGATATGTAGTGATCCGAAAGTTCACTCTCACCTCGGTATTACCGACACTTGATCCGTGGCTTGACACCCGATTGGTCCATGAGTTCTATTTAAAGCGCATGGAGGGTCATTGTTCGGGTAATCCGTGCATGAGAGAAGCTTATGTAAATTTTCATTCTTTGATTAATAAATTGCCTGTAGTACCCACGTTGGGACAGGCCGTGGACTGTTTCCCTCATTGCACTCTGAGGGTTTTAACCACGTCAAAAATACTGGTGTATTGATTTGAGATCTGGATGTGAGCGGTGTCCTTTTGGTATTCTTTCTGTGGAACTTACCCTGTAAATTCCTACATTCTAATCAATCACTTCATCAACTTGTGGAGGATTAGGGGAAAGCTTCCAGTAGCTAGCCGGAAGTTGTGGCTTAGAGACAGTAATATTTCCCAACAATTTGGATTCTTCATCCACATAAGGGAGAAGGTGAATTGGAAAATTCCCTTCACAAAAATTAAATGGAAACTTAACTTTACCCTTCTTCCCATGGACCTTACGATCACTAGTCGATGATTTCTCACCAACATGATCTCTAGAAATTGATGATGAAGGTTGATGTGAGCCTGTGGGCCATACTTCTAATACCTTGGGAATACCAGGAAAACCTCTAAGAAGGTGATCACCCTTACATAAATTCCAAGGGAATTTAAATTTGGATTATTGGAAGGTTCCTCCATAGTAGTTGCAATCATAGCAATATTTTCTTGGTCCCCCGCTACTTATTATGCTTCTTCTTCGTCATCCTTTTCTTGGTTTCCCCCCTACTTTCACCAAGAGATGTGGAAGAAATGGATGAAGAAACAATAGGTAAAGTAGGAAAATGGTAAACTTTAGGATCAACTTGAGGTTGAGGTTGTTTACGTGGAGGAGAACTTGGTTGAGGAGCAATTTGGACATTCAGAACCATAGGGGTAAAAAACAATCAAACTAGTATACCATTGGTAAATCCAAGGAGGGACAACGTTGCCATATAAGGAGCATCAATATTTCCAAAAGAGGGAAAATGACCAAGATTCCCATTAGAGGGGTTTCCCTTATTGGTAGGCTCAGGAACTGTCTAGACCTAGTGGACTAGTCTAGAACAACAGAAGCCAAAGAATATAGAGTTTTCCTTAGAGAATTTAGATAATGGAAAGAGGCCTACCTCAAATGTGTAGCAAGATTTCCTTTACTCCTCACTTGTAAGCTCCAATTATAGCTCAAAGTGCTATAATTAGGACCTGCACACACGACTAAAACAAGCAAAGGATCTATAGCAACCAAGTAGCATAGTCCAACATCTTCATTCAATGAATCGGCAAGGCATTAAAATATATGAGTGCTAACATAACACAACAAATATAGGAAAACAAGATACTCTTTGTATTAATATAAATAGGAGACAATTTAAAACCATAAATAGTAGCTGACTTTGTAGACGTCTCCCCAAGTTTACTTGTCCTTCCCTATCACAAATCATACCTCAATATCAACCCTAATGCATGAATATGGCGACTCCTTTAAGCTCAAAGAAGAAACATAAGGGTACTATCAATCTCCAAAAGCCAACCTTGATGCTATGGATTGAATTAATTTATAGGAGAGGGATGGTAGTTTAGGATTTACCATAATGGGCATACAATCCACATATGATGGGAGGATGAGGTCAAGGGATAAGAGGAAAAGTCCTCAAGATAAGATCATATAGTATTCAAGGATCTTATCCATGGTAAATTGTTAAAACAACCTTGGAATATTTTGTAAGAGGAAGCTTCAAAATTATTGTTAATTTTCCCAAATTTCTAGAATCATCGCACCTTTTGAAGGGAGAAACAAGTGTTGACCAGTGCTAGTGCAGAAGGGAGAAACTAATGCCAAACACAGGTGGCTAATGGGACGGGGTGCACTAGGGATAAAAACATTGACTTTGAGCAAGTAATCCTAGAAACTCAAAATTTTTGGAAAGGTCATGCTTAGGGCATTATGAAGGGATGATGAAAACATTTTCATGGATGTTGATTGATATGGTTTGGAGGCTTGTTGACAAGATGTGACAAAATGGACTATAAGAGATTTCCCCCTAAATTACAAAGTATATAATGATAGTTAATGACTAAAGTGCTTTACCTTGTGACAAGTACAAATAAAAAACAACTGGTCAAGATCATCATTTATTACAATACATTTTTATCATGATATATTTCCTGAGGAAGGCATACATATTCTTAGAACATAAACTAACATTACATGTATAATGATCAAGAAGTCACGTCCAATTATGACAGAGAGTGGACCCATGCTTATATGACTATGTGTATGATCATAGCCATCATACTCTGTAATCTTGTATTAATCCTAAAATCACAGGCTGAATGGATGAAACTAAATCTAGGGTCTTCTATGTCATCCACTTGATTATCCAACATACAGGAATAACCATGCAAATAAATGAGCTGAAGTCGAACATGGTAGACATTGTCTGAATACTAGACAATGATCTAAGTTGGTAACATTCATGAGAGAAACCACCGATGATGTTGATGGTTCTCAAGGTACCATAGTACAATTTGTATGGTGTGAGTGAATGAGTTGAAGTCAAACACCACACAAAATCTTTTAGTCTAAGTCCAATGATGAAATCCTTTTTCCGAGAGCAAGGAAACTTACCATTGATGTATGCAAGCTCCAAGGTATCGAAGGGAGTTTCTAAGTCAACTTCCTAGGTAATGAGTTGATGTCGACAAGAGGAAACCTATCATAGGAGGGCCTTGATGTATCCTCGATCAACGACATGAAACTCATATCAAGGCTCACCATGAATTTCACCTAAATATCCTAAATATGCAATCTAGCATGATAAAATGATTTTTTTTGTTTTCCTTTAACAATGAAAGGCCTAACTAGGTAGGGGAAGAAGAAATCAATCAACAAGTTAAGAAAGAAAGTGATGCAAAATTTAATATCCTCAAATTCACTATTCCAATCAAAATCAAAGCCCTATAAATGCAAATACTTGTTTGTCTTTTCTTTTCTTTTAATGTTTCGAATTCAAAGAAACATATGAATGCAACTTGATCACTGAAGAAAAGAAACCACACAGACTTTAACACTAATGTAAAAGTGACTTTTCAAATTCAACAATCAATATATGCATACAAACCCTAATTGATAAGAAGAAAGAGAGAATGAAAAAAACATATTATCAAAAAGGTGATGGCACTCAGAAGTGATTAACACTCATACACAATTCAACATCACCCCTGCAATTGAGGGGGGATATTTTTTGCAAAAATGAAAGAAAAAACACTACTTTTTTTTTAATGAATCAACAAGAAATTAAAATATATGAGTGCTAACATAACATGGAAAATATACAAAAACAAGATACTCTTTGTCTTAGTAGAAAAAGGAGAGAGTTTACAACCATAAATAGTAGTTGACCTTGTAGAAGTCTCCCCAAGTTGACTTGCCCTTCCTTGTTACAAATCACACCTCATTGTCAACCCTATTGCATGAAGATGATGTTTCCTTTAGGTTCAAGGCAACAACATAGGGGTACTATCAATATCCAAAAACCAACCTTGATGTTATGGATGGCAGAAAATTTATAGGAGAGGGATGGTAGTTTAGGATTTACCATAATGGGATTCAGATCCACGTATGATGGGAGGATGAGCTCAAGGGATAAAAGGTGAAGTATCCAAGATAGGATCAGATATAATTCAAGATTCTTATCCATGGTAAATAGTTAAAAAAACCCTTGGAAGCTTCTGGAAGAGGATGCTTCAGAATTATTTTAAAGTTTCCTGAATTTCTAGATTCAACTCACCTACTAAAGGGAGCAACATGTGCTGGCCACCATTCGTGCAGAAGGGAGAAATCAACGTTGAATGTAGGTGGCTAGAGGGACAAGGTGCGCTAGGGCTAGAAACATTGATTTTGAACCATTAATCCCATAAAATTAGACCTTTTGGAAAGGTAATGCTTAGGGATTTGTGAAGGGATGATGACAACATTTTCACGAATTGTGATTGATATGGTTTACAAGCCTATTGACCAAATGTTATAAAATGGCCTATAAGAATTGTTGATCATTTATTGGATTCTTATTTTGGTTTTCAATACAAGACAAATTTTCCATACTCATTGATACTCTAGTCACTGCATTGGTTGGTTGTGTATGGATTTCCCCTTGATCCTATCTTTGAGGAAGTGTCGTCTCATCCTCCATTTTAATAAGTATTAAAGTTTGTCTTCCCCGAATGTCTTGAGAAAGTGTTTTTTCATATTCTTCTATCATTTTGATAGTTGTATATGGTTTACTAACTCAATAACTATTGAAACCTACATACATACAAATCTTGTCAGTATTAAAATACAAGGTATGCTAACCTCATATTGAGATTTTTTTTCTCAGATATCCAAGCTTATCTGAACTCTCCTTTTGGTCCATGAGACACTCATTCAGTCTCTTCTCCTTATCTCTGTCATGCCTAAGAGTTAAAAAACTCTTATTCAATGCTAGTTCATAAGTTTCTTTATCATCCTACTGGTTACAGTTCACAATTGCATCTTCATCCAATTCCAGTTTAACATGATGAATGCACACCGTTAAATCCATTATCCTTTGTTCCAATTAATATAGTTGTACATCCAAATCAACAAAATTATCTTGAGTTATATTTTCAAACTCCATGCAAGTTTCATCCCTCTTCATCCATTCTTCTGCATCTTCCTCATATTCTAGCTTCCATTCTTCTAGTAATTCAATTTCTTCATTATGCTCCATGAGTATTGCATTTGGAAATTATTCCCTATTCATCTCGTTCACTTGCAAAGATGCTTCTTTTGGAACTGTGTTGTTTCCTCTATCCCCTAGGGAAAATTATGCATTATCCTCTTCCCTCATGACAATTTGTAATAATTGTCCACATTTATGACCTGGACATGAACAAATTTGATTAGTTTGAAAAATATGAGTCTCTTGAACCTCTGCTAATGCTTTTAGAATCATCTAATGTTTTGGAATTTTTACACAATCCATGATACATTTCATCAATCTCTTTTCCTCATCTTTGTCACCATCTTCACCAAGGCATGGTCCTAATTCCAGTTCAGATTGGTAAACATCTTCTCCTTCACACTTAGTTTTCCTAAGTTCTTTCCTCTCTAATGAGGCACTCAAGTTTTGCTTCAACCTCTCTTGAAGAAGAGGCCATTTCACCCTTTTGTTCTACAACACCCAACCATATCTATGGTGTTCTTCCATTTCTTTTAGCAACTGCATCATTATGCTAACTCTCTTCTTTAATTTAACCATTTCTCAGTGAAATTACTCTTGATTCATCGTTCATATTCTTCCCTTCACTCTGGCATCTTCTTTTCTCCTATTGTGACTTTCATTTGAACCTTTGTAATGACTATCAATAGTCATTTTCCTTCCTCTTTTGCGAGCTTCCTCTTGCCCACTATGAGTTGTAATCAAGCCTTGGTAACAAGTCTTCTAAATTAACCTCTCAACCCAATACCTCAACAATATTTCCATGTGGCTTAGCCTTTGGGTATTCCTTCTATGGTTCTCTCCTCTAGAACTAATGAGCACTTCCTTCCTCTTCTGGGCTTCTACACCTACTGCTCACTTCTCTCGAGAACTTCTTTTGTTCTATTTGCTTCTCTTTGAGGAATTCCTTTGTCCCCTTCTCTTTCCAACCTCAACTAGAAATCTTTTAATGCAGGATATATTCTGCAAAGGTATCTGCCATAGTTTCACTAACTCTTATTGCTACCTAAGAGAAAAATTGTGAATGCAATTTAAAATAAAAATTTTAAAGACCAAATTAACTTCCAAGCCTCCTCGAAACTAGGATACTTTTTCATTCAGAAACATCATTGCTTCCTTTTCAGCTATGACCATTTTCACAACTCCTTTTTCACTCATTACTCCAATATGCATGGAATACAATTTCTCCACATTTTCTTATTACTTAGTTGGGAATCTCCTCAATCTAATATGTCTCAATTATGGTTCTTTATCCAATCCTTCTCTTGTAAAAATAACCAAATGTGAATTATTTACTCAGAAAAAACAGAGAAATCATTACCCCATACTCATACGTTTCGATCTTGAATCTCCTACTCATTACATTTAGGTTCTTGTCCCATCCCTTAAATCTTCTGAGTTTTTTTTACCACTAAATTTTATGTTGTCTCCCCAACTATTCCAGGTACTCACTCGCTAGAAAATTCTTACTACACAAACATTTGCCAAGTTTCTTACTTGATAGAGTGTTATTTTTTTCTCATACCACTTGACATAGCCAACTTATAGATTCCCACTTATATTGATTATGTCTTCAATCTAAGTGCTCATCCTTTGGCCTACATTGTTGAACCTTGCAGGAGGGAATCCTTAGAATCTTCCTTACTAAAACTCGTTGTGCAACTACCTAGATACTCTAGATAACTTCCATATTCTATGCAAAAAAAACTCATTTCCTCTACCCTCACACTTTCCATAATTATCACTCTATAGGACAACCCCTAGGAACTTGGGTTCGACTTACTCACACTAGGTGGCCTTGGAAATGACTCATTGACACACGAGATGGGCACTAAAATTTCAACGTTTGTGATTTAAGCAATGAATTAATGGTTTGAATGATGTGTGTTCCTCTATGATCACATGGGCCTCACTTTGACAGCCCTCACGACCCTCCTGACCAAATCAATGATAGTGATTTAAAATTGTAAATCCATAGTGCAAGTGGATTGAGGGGGTCCTCCCCTTGTGACATCGGTGGAGAGGGAGGGGTCCACACTCTTCATTTTGATGTGAGGTTCCACCAACAAATTAAAAAATGAGGGCTTGACAATTGAGATCAATGGCTTGTGTGGGGCACCCCTAGTGACGTAAACAAAAATAGGGGGTTCACACTCATGGTTCCACCTTCCCTATATGTAGTTCAACCCCTCTCAAACAAACAATATTCTAACTCCTTTGATGCAGTTTCTCCTCCTTGGAACCTCACACAAGACTTGTGTGTCGACCTTGAATTTGGTATAAACAATTCTCGCGCCAGGACTCTGCGTTGGAAATCGAACTTTTGGCATTCAATACTAGGGTTTTCTTCCTTTCGGTATCAAAAAATAATCTGGATGGATCCTGACACTTCTCCAAGAGCCATGACACTGACTTCTTGGATCTCAACAAATCCTTTCTTAGCAGGATTTTCTTTCTACTCATGTGTTACTTTTGGGAACGACTATAATCGAATAAAAATTGAGCTCCATAATTTGTAGTTGTAGGTCATAATATTCAACCACACTTGACACATGGACCCACATTATATTCTCTAGGGAAATGATATTAACATAAATGAATAAAACATTATTTCCTTCTATTTAGAGAATTGTTTTGGCCTATTGCAGAGCATTCAAATGGCCAAATCACACAAAATATATATGCAAAACACAAGTTTATAACCGATTCTATTAACCAAAAAAAACATATGTACATAGATTATTCTAACGAGTTTTCTACCTAAGATCTCTTGGCCTCACTGCCACTTGAACTCTATCTCTCATGCTATAAGAACTCTAATTCCTAGGCTCCTCAACACCTACTATACACAAGAATATATCTAATTGTTGGACATAATATCTTCTAACATAATGAAGATACTTTTTGTACATCTATCCCTGATTTTTAAAATTGTCTAACTCAGTTTGGCACTTGTTGATTTTTACAAAGGCCCATTTGGCCATAAAACACTAGCTCACAGAAAAATATAGCCTTATTAGCACAAATTCTATTTAGGTTTGGACACTTGTAATTGTATAAAATTTCCTAATTTTATACAAATTAATATTGGAGAAAATCTCTCCTTGTTGGAGAATCCCATGAACCGTTTAGTCTAGGCAAGAAAAGTTGCTTAGGGGTTGATGATACTGCATCAAAATCCCCAGTTTGAAAATTTTCATAACCTCTTGTACACGTGTCTTCAATTTTTTCACTCTTCGTGGGTCCCACACAAAATGTTGTTGCTGTCCACATATCTAGTTGTATTTTTTCTCCATTCTTGACCTCAGTCTTCCAAGATCACAAATTTGGTTTTGTAATACCCTATGTGCCTTATTGAGGCAAACATGCACAATTTTGTTATTCTACCAGTTGTCCCTCTCTTCTTATTATATCTTCTTTTGGGCATATTTCTCATGAGCAACCACATCGTGTCCTTCTAATCTTCAAGCTCTATCCTCAACATAATTCTATTCTTTCCATCTCTGCTGTTCCAAGCTAGAAACTTCCCATTTTTGTCATCATCCTCCCTCCTTAAATGGAGCAAATTTTTTCTTTTATTAGACATTCTCATTCTTTTCTCATCTCCCTTGATATATGCAAACCCGTAATCAATGTGGAAATCAAATAATCTTTCCGTGTTGTTTCATTTTCAAGTAGTTTGATGTCTTCAAAGTTGAAGGGCGTTGAACATAGATACTATTGTTGAACATCTTATTGATTTTCCTTTTGGTTGTCAACACAAGACAAATTCTCCTTACTCATTGATATTCCAATAACTGCATTGGTTTGTTGTCTATGGATTTCCCCTTGATTATTTCAATGAGACGGTGTTGTCTCATCTTCCATTTTAAAATATTTTAAATTTTGTCTCCCCCCAATGCCTTGAGAAGGTATTTCTTCATCTTCTTCTATCATTTTGATAGTTGTAAATGTTTGTCTACCTCCATCATTCTAGAAACCTACATCCATACACAAATTTTCAGATTTAAAAATACAAGGCCTACTAGCCTCAATTGAGATATTTATTCCGAGCTCTCTAGGTTGATTTGAACACTCCAAGTGACCCTCATTCACTCTCACACTCATTGTCTTCGTATTTCATAAGTGTTACAAAGCTCATAGTCAATGATGGTTCATATGTTTCCTTTTTAGCCTATTGGTTACATTTCATAGTTGCATCTTCATCCAATTCCAATTTAGCATGATGAATACAAAACTTTAAATATATTATCCTTTTTCTAGGAAATTTAGCTCTACATCCAAGTCAACAAAATTATCTTTTGTTGGATTTGTAGACTCCGTGCAAGGTTCATCCCTTATCAACCATTCTTCTCAATCTTCCTCAGATTCTTACTACCATTCTTCTGACAACTCAATTTATTCATTATTCTGCATGAGCATTTCTTTTGGACAAATTTGTATCCACTTTGTTCACTTACAGAGATGCTTCTTTTGGAACTTTGTTGTTGTGTTTATACCCTAGGGATAATTATACATTCTCATCTTTCCTCTTAAAAATTTGTAATAATTGTCCGCCTTCACAACCTACAAATGAACATAGTTGAATAGTTTTAAAAATATGATTTTCTTGAGCCTTTGTTGATGCTCCTCACATCATCTGCTGTTTTGGTATTTACACACAGTCCATGAGACTTTTCACTAGTCTCTTCTCATCATCTCTATCACTGTCTCCACCATTGAGTGGCCCTTATTCTGGTTCACAAATTTAAACATCCTCTCCTTCATACTCATTTTTCTTGAGTTCTTTCCTCTCTATCGATGCACTCAAGTTGCGCTTCAGCCTCTTTTGCAGTAGAGGCCATTTCACCTTTTTCTTCCTCAACACCCAACCATATCTTCGGTCTTCTTCCATTTCTTGTAGTTGCAGAAGCACTATGCTAACTCTTTCCTTTAATTCATTGATATCTTAGTGAAATTCCTCTTGACTCGTCCTTCCTTTTATGCCATTCTCTCTCTCTTCTTTTTTTCTTTTTTTATATATCTTGCTGTGGTTTGCACTTGAATCTTTGTAATGGCTGTCAATAATCATCTTCCTTACTCCTTTTTTTTTTTTTTATCTTCCTTCCTTCATCTTTCTTGTTCTATTTTTTTTTTTTTTTTTTTATCTTGCTATGGTTTGCACTTGAATCTTTATAATGGCTGTCAATAATCATCTTCCTTCCTCTTTCCCACTGTAAGTTGCAATCAAGCCTTGGTAACAAGTCTTCTCCATTAACCTATCACCCTATTTCCTCACCAAGTTTTCCTATTGCTTAGCCTTTTGGTATTCATATGGTTATTCCTCTAGAAATCCTTAGCACTCCCTGCTTTTTTAGGCTTCTACAACTACTCTCATTTCTCTCGAGAACTTCTTTTGTCCTCCTTGTTTTGCTTTGAGCACTTCCTCTATCCCCTTCTCCTTTACAACCTTAGTTGGAACTCTTATAATGCAGTCTCTCTGTTGCTAGGTTCTCTGCCACAATTTCACTCCCTTTTATTACTAACTACAATTATGAGGTCCTTTTGAAATAAAACATTTAAAGACTAGATTACCTTCTAAGTCTCCTCAACATTGGGATCTTTTGTCATTCATGAACTGTTAGGGTCCCACCCTAACCCCCTTATTTATGTCAGGGGATCACGTCATAGTCAAAGAGTCAATAAAGCCCATATTAATAATTGTAAGTGGTTAACCCGCAATTAATGACGGGACCACAGTTAGTTGCAAATGGGCAGTGGTATTAGTTAGATGGTAAATGGGCGGTAGTATTAGATAGATGGTATTAATAAAACCCACGATAGTGGCTCGTGGTATTGCATGTATGAGTCATATATAAAGGATAGAGACTCCCTGCGAGGAGCATTGTGTCTTGTTTTGTAATCGAGCTCTGCTCTATTGGAGGTTGCCCCCTCGAAGAGGCCTGTGAACATTTCTCTCTGGATAATAAAATCATTGCTATTCTGTGCTCTGGGTATATTTTCTTCGCATATTTTGTGTTCTCGGTATCTTTTCTTCACAAATTCTATGTTTGGGTATCGCTTTGCAGGTTAAGAGCATAACAAGTGGTATCAGAGCACTTTCCAGGGCTCGGTGGGATCTCCAAATTTTAGCAAAAAATTTTTAGGCTAGAGACGTGTTCCGGCATCTTTAAACCACGGGATCTGTCGTTAAGCGCATAAACCTGCGGATTTGGGGAGGCATGCACGCAGGAAATACAAGAGGTGGTCACGTCTGTTGGACTCCCTTGTAACCCCTATGGGTACCCCTTCGAGTAGTAGCGCATTAGACAGAACCGCGCACGGACTGTCTTCCACGTACCCTCTGGGTATATAGGAAGCCCCCTAGCTCCCTTGAAACCTCGCCATAGATAAACCTTCGGTCGTCTTGTTGCTACAGTACACCGAGAACAACACTCGGAGAGATTACTCGCCCGTACGATAGGGTAGTCGGGTTGTACGGCTAAGGGTACGGTCGATCCTCCTTAGTTAGAGCCCTGAAACATTGGGCCGAGTACTACTGTCAGACCCTTATGTATATTGCGATCTGTAGCACCTGACACTCCCCAAGACCATAGTTCCCTTTCTCTCGAGGGATCACACATCATCTATTCCAGATCAGCAGCAGCAGTTGTTCCACCATTCAGATCTCTCAGATCCACCAGATCTGATATTCCAGATCAGCAGCAGCAGTTGTTCCACCATTCAGATCTCTCAGATCTGATATTCCAGATCAGCAGCAGCAGTTGTTCCACCATTCAGATCTCCCAGATTCGCCAGATCGGAGTAGTTGGAAAGGGTTCCTGTACCTGGATATAATTTTCGCAGGACTTTTGGTGGCATTGACATTTTGAGGATTTGGCGACTGCAGTATTGATCAGAAAGGAGTAAAACTCCGTTAGGAGTTTTCAAAAAAAAAAAAAAAAAAAACGAGTCTGAGATCTTCCAGGGCGCTTATTGGTGACCTAGCCCATCAGAATCAGGACGACGAGCTGAGCAAGGTGGTACCATTCAATTCTTGGCAAAAAAAAAAATTTCGGCGGTCCCAAATTTTAGTCAGACGGGTGTATGGTAGAAACTCGCGCTCAAGCAATGGCCAATGAAAGGACTCAAGCAATGGCCAATGAAAGGATAGAAAAAATAGAAGAAGAGGTGCACTCCCTCCACTCTGTGGTGGAAAGGATCGAAAATCATCTTAAAGGATTAGAGTGCCTAATACAGGACAAGGGCAAGGAGCCAGCCCACGAGGAGGCGTATAAGGGTCATGAATACCATGAGGGGGAGTCTAGCCACTCTCCTCACGTCTGGCACACCCATCCACCACCATATCAGAGACCTCCCAAGTTGGATATGCATAAATTTGACGGTTCTCACACGTCCACATGGCTAGCACAAATGGAGCAGTATTTTCAATTGAATCATATCATAGATGAGGGGACTAAGCTTATGGTGGGCACCATGTACTTGGACAGTGAACGATGGCAATGGAAGGAATGGTATCAGCGTTGCAATGGACAATTTCAGAATTGGGGCCAATTTACCAAAGCTCTTCGAAATCGCTTTGAACAGGAAGACTCTTTTTTGGGGCGTCTCACTAAGCTCCGACAGACGGGTACAGTGGATGAATATATTACCGCTTTTGAAGCCTTAGCCTTCCGCACTAAGGGTCTCACAGATGAATTCTACATGGAATGCTTTATCAGCGATCTTAAAGAAGCCATCAAAGCTCAGGTTCTACTCCACCATCCCCCCACATGGAACGAGGCTTGCCAGGTAGCCCGTAAGGTGGAACGGGCATTAACAGCTCAATCCAGCCGCCCCAACTTTCCCGCTAAAGGTCGTCCCTCACAGGCTCCTAATATGACCCAAACACTTAAGATTCAAAAGGTGTCACCTGCAGAAATGGCCGAAAGAAGGAAGCAAGGACTATGTTACCACTGTGATGAAAAATATTCCCCGGGTCATAAATGCAAAGAGCACAAGTTTTTTCAAATAGATGCCACTGACTACAGCTCCACCGAGGAAGATCCACCACTTGAGGAACCAGAGGCGACCGAAGAAGATAACCAACAGGAGATGGTATCTGATGAACCAATGATTTCGCTACATGCATTGGCAGGAATTTCTTCACCTCAAACTCTCAAAA
This sequence comes from Pinus tabuliformis, assembly GCA_031772625.1. NCBI lineage: Eukaryota > Viridiplantae > Streptophyta > Pinopsida > Pinales > Pinaceae > Pinus > Pinus tabuliformis. The sequence goes on along the minus strand of CM062807.1, from coordinate 754,954,931 downwards.
TCAGGGGTTTTCTTAAACATCGGCCAGTAATAGTTTTGATTGATAGTGGAAGTACCCATAATTTCATCCACCAAAAGATCGCTGAAGCAGCACATTGTTATGTCCGAGCAGTTTCTAACTTCCAAGTCCAGATTGCAGATGGAGGCACAATGAAATGTGAAGGTCGCTGTGAAAATGTCAAAATTCAAATGGGGGATTATCAATTGAAAACCCACATGTTTGCAATACACATGGGGGGTTGCGACATTGTCCTAGGGGCGGAATGGCTCCACACTCTTGGGCCAATCACAATGGATTTCCAGGAGTTATATATGAGTTTTAAGCAGAACAACTACACACATACCCTCCGTGGGCTACAAGCGGGAGCCCCTTCTATCATAAGCTCGCATCGTATGGAAAAATTGTTAAAAAAGGGCCATCATGGAGTAGTAGCTCAATTTAATGCCATATAGGTAGTAGATACCATGTCTTCGCCAATTCATCCTGAGATGCAACAGATTTTGAATAAACATCGGACGGTCTTTGACAAACCTCATGAACTTCCACCCTCGCGAGGGGAACATGATCATAGCATCACATTGGTCCCAGGGGCCCAACCCCCAAATGTGCGGCCATACAGACATCCGTTCACCCAAAAGAATGAAATAGAAAAAATCATCAAGGAATTGTTGGAAGCATGTGTCATTCGTCCTAGTATTAGTCCTTACTCATCTCCAGTCGTCATGGTCCTCAAGAAAGATGGGGAGTGGCGGATGTGTCCAGACTTTAGGGCCCTCAATAAGTCAACAGTCAAAGATAAATTTCCCATCCCAGTGGTTGACGATTTGCTGGACGAACTCAATGGGGCTCAATTCTTCACTAAATTGGATCTTCGCTCAGGCTACCACCAAATTCGCATGAAGGAAGTTGACATTCCCAAGACAGCTTTCAGAACTCATGAAGGCCATTATGAGTTCTTGGTCATGCCATTTGGTCTCTGTAATGCCCCCTCTACTTTTCAGAGCCTTATGAATCACCTCCTCAGACCATATCTCAGAAAATTTGTCCTGGTCTTCTTCGATGACATCCTCATCTATAGTGGCACTTGGGCGGCACATCTTAAGCATGTAGATATCCTCTTGCAACTGCTCAGCAAGCATAAACTATTTGTCAAAATGTCTAAGTGTGTGTTTGGCATGGAAGAAGTTGAGTATTTAGGCCACATTGTGGGCCGTGAAGGTGTCAAGGTTGATCCCAAAAAGATCCAGGCAATGCAAGAATGGCCTCAACCTAAGACCTTGAAAAGCTTGAGAGGATTTTTGGGTCTCACAGGCTATTATCGTAAATTTGTCCGCAACTATGGCCGCATAGCGAAGCCCCTGACGCAACTTCTCAAGAAAAATTCCTTCTTCTGGAACGAAGAAGCACAACAGGCATTTACCGCTCTCAAAACCGCCATGTGTTCCACTCCGGTCTTAGCACTACCAGACTTCACCAAAACATTTGTCATTGAATCTGATGCTTCGGGAACAGGTATTGGAGCAGTCTTAATGCAGGAAGGACGACCATTGGCCTTCACCAGCCAACAACTAAGTGGGAAGAACTTGGGCCAATCTACCTATGAGAAGGAAATGATGGCCATCTTACATGCAGTTGAGACCTGGCGACCTTACTTGTTGGGGCGACGTTTCCAAATCCGCACAGATCATCACAGTCTTAAATATTTTTTGGAGCAACGCCTATCTTCACCCCAACAAAATAAATGGTTAGCCAAAATGCTGGGTTATGATTATGAGATCATTTACAAGAAAGGGAAAGACAACAGGGTAGCAGATGCATTGTCACGACAATTTGAGGAAAGTACTTTGCTCGCAATATCCCTCCCCATTCCAGACTGGATTGAAGAGGCTCGCGGGGAATGGTTTTCGCATCCTGAGCTCTCCCAACTCATTTCTCAATTACAGGCAAATCCTAATTCCAGCAAGGGCTACTCATGGTAGAATGATATTCTTCGCTACAAGGACAGAGTCGTCATATCACCAACTTCCACCCTCAAAAGTCGCATTTTGGCAGAATTGCACTCCTCTCCCATTGCAGGACATTCGGGCTTTCAGAAGACATACGCTCGCACCAGAAGATCATTTTTTTGGACCGGCATGAAACAAGACATCCTTACTTTTGTAGCAGAATGTGACGTCTGTCAACGCCACAAGGGGGAAACCGTCAACACACCAGGCACATTACAACCATTGCCCATTCCAGCGTCAATTTGGATGGAGGTATCCATGGATTTCATTACAGGTCTTCCAAAGTCTGGGAACAAATCAGTCATCATGGTGGTTGTGGACCGACTATCGAAGTATGCTCATTTCTGCGCTCTACCCCAACCATTCACACCTACTTTGGTTGCTCAAACTTTCATGGATCAAATCTTCAAATTGCATGGCATGCCCACTTCGATTGTGTCCGACCGCGACCCAATCTTCACCAGTAATTTTTGGCAGGAGCTCTTCAGAATACAAGGCACTCAACTCAAACTCAGTACTTCATATCATCCGCAAACAGATGGTCAAACCGAAGCAGTCAACAAATGTCTAGAAACCTACCTTAGGTGTTTCACTTCAGAAAAACAACACCTTTGGGCACAGTGGTTACCTCTGGCGGAATGGTGGTATAACACCAACTATCATGCCACCACCAAAATGACTCCCTATGAAGCAGTCTATGGACAACTTCCGCCGTCCCCTACTTCTTATCTCACGGGGTGCTCCAAAGTACAAGCAGTGGATCAACTCTTACAACATCGTGCAACCATGCTGGCCCACTTGCGCGAGAATCTTCATCAAGCTCAGAACCGTATGAAGCAACAGGCTGACCAACATCGCTCAGAGCGCCAATTTCAAGAAGGGGATCAGGTCTTTTTGAAGTTGCAACCATATAAGCAAACATCACTCAAAGACAAGGGCTGTCAAAAGCTCTCTCCAAAATTCTACGGACCATATCAAGTACTTCAGCGCATTGGAGAAGTGGCTTACAAGCTGGCTTTGCCACCTACAGCAAAAATCCACCCAGTTTTCCATGTATCGTGCCTCAAGAAAGTGATTGGGAACAATTGCCGAGTTCAAACCAGTCTACCTGAATTGGATGAAGAAGGATCAATCTGGCTTCAACCTGAACAGGTTCTAGACACACGAGACAAGCACCTGCGTGGCCGCGTGATTAAGGAGGTCCTAGTCAAATGGAAAGACACCTCGCCGGAAGATGCAACTTGGGAACCAGCCGCTATTCTTCAGCAGTTTCCGCAGCTTCAGCCTTGAGGACAAGGCTAGTCTTAAGGGGGAGGGCATGTTAGGGTCCCACCCTAACCCCCTTATTTATGTCAGGGGATCACGTCATAGTCAAAGAGTCAATAAAGCCCATATTAATAATTGTAAGTGGTTAACCCGCAATTAATGACGGGACCACAGTTAGTTGCAAATGGGCGGTAGTATTAGTTATATGGTAAATGGGCGGTAGTATTAGATAGATGGTATTAATAAAACCCACGATAGTGGCTCGTGGTATTGCATGTATGAGTCATATATAAAGGATAGAGACTCCCTGCGAGGAGCATTGTGTCTTGTTTTGTAATCGAGCTCTGCTCTATTGGAGGTTGCCCCCTCGAAGAGGGCTGTGAACATTTCTCTCTGGATAATAAAATCATTGCTATTCTGTGCTCTGGGTATATTTTCTTCGCATATTTTGTGTTCTCGGTATCTTTTCTTCGCAAATTCTATGTTTGGGTATCGCTTTGCAGGTTAAGAGCATAACATGAACATCATTGGTTCCTTTATGGTTGTGACCATTTTCACCACTTCTTCCTTAACTATTGCTCTAATATGCTTAGACTGTAATTTCTCAACATTTTTCTGATTACATAGATGTGAATCTCCTCAATCTACTCTATCCCGATTCTGGTTCTTTTTCAATCCTGCTCTTATAAAAGTAACCAACATTTAGTTATTTACTCATAATAAACACAACATTCATTACCCCATACTTTAAAATTTCGACCTTGCATCTTCTCCTCTTGTTATATTAGGTTTTGGTCCCTTACTTGAAATATTTGAATTTTTTTGCAACTAAATTTTTTTGTTATCCCTCCAACTATTCCAAATACTCCACTTGCTATAAAATTTCTGCAACATAAGCATTTTTCAAGCTTCTTACTCAAAAAAGTGTTATTGTGCTCTAATACCACTTGACACAACTAGCGTATCTAATTCCGACTTATACCTCGTCCATCTTCAATCGCAGGGCCTACTTGCTCACTTCCATGTTCTAGGTAAAAATGGCACTTACTCTACCGTGCACTTTCCCTAATTATGACTGTCCAAGCAAAACCCTAGGCGCTTGGGTCCCGCTTACTCACACCAAGTGACTTCAACAATGACTTAGAGTATGACTCAGAGTTGTCACTTGAGATGGGCCCTCGAATTTCAGCGGCCGCAATCTAAGCAATTAAACAATGGTGCAAATAACGTGAGTTCCTCCATCATGTGATCGTCGCTTTCATATCCCTAGTGGCCCTCCTCACCAAATCAATGAAAATGACTTAAAATTACAAATCCACGACTGTGGTGAATTGTGGGGGCCCTCCCCTTGTGACATGGGTGGAGAAGGGTGTCTCCACTCTTCATTCCAACGCGATGTCCCACAAACAAATCGAATGACAAGGGTTTGAAACATGAGATCGATGGCATACCATGATGTGGGGGGTTCACACTCGCAGTTGCACGTGCCCTAGACGTAGTCCCACCCCTCTTGACTTGTAACAGTTCTGACACCTTCGACAAACTTTTTCCTCCTTGGAACTTTGCGCGAGACTTATTCGTCAATCTTGAATTTCGTATAAATAATTCCGACGCCATGACTCCGCTTTGGAAATTGAAATTGTAGCATTTAATGTTGGGATTTTCTTCCTTTCTTGGCTCTCAACGAATCTTTTCTCAGCAGGGTTTTCTTTCTACTCACATTGCAGGCTAGAATATTCAACCATATTTGACATAGAGACCCACCATTTATTCTCAAGCAAAGGATATTCACATAAACGAATAAAACACACTTTCCTTCCACTCATAGCATGGTTTGGGCCATTACGGAGCACTGAGACGACCAAATCACAAATACAATATATATCCAAAAACATGAGTTTATAACTCATTCTATTAACCAAAACAAACATATTTACACAAAGGATTCATATGGCCTCTCAGCCTTAGTTCTCTTCGCCTCACCGCCACTTGAGGTCTCGAGCTATAAGAACTCTAATTCCAAATCTCCTCTTACAAATGTACATATCTAATTGTTGAACATAATATCTTTTAACAAATTGAATATATTTTAGGGAGATCCATCCCTTATTTCTAAAACACCACTTCATCAAAACAATTTAATAATCTTAACAACCTATATACTTTTATGGTCGAGACACTTGTAATTACACCAAATTTCCTTATTTTATTGAAGAAAATACCTCCATGTTAGAAGATCTCATAACTTCTTTGGGTCTTATTTTATTGGAGAAAATATCTCCATGTTAGAAGATCTCATAACTTCCTTGGGTCCGGGAAAAACTAGTTTCCTAGTAGTTGATGCTCCTCCATATATCATAATCCCTATACATAAGTTAATTCAATTTTTTCTATGGGATGAATGAGGATGTCCTCCACACCTAATAATTACACCAAATTTCCTTATTTTATTGGAGAAAATATCTCCATGTTAGAAGATCTCATAACTTCCTTGGGTCCGGGAAAAACTAGTTTCCTAGTAGTTGATGCTCCTCCATATATCATAATCCCTATACATAAGTTAATTCAATTTTTTCTATGGGATGAATGAGGATGTCCTCCACACCTAATACTCATTGCGTTCCATTTTCATGGTTTCTTAATTATTTACATATTTTCATTTTCAAATGATGTTGAAATATTAGATGACATATATTTAATATTTATTGTATTGTGAAATAATATTTAGTTTTGAAAAAAAAGATAAATACGATATATTATTTTTTTTTGGTAGATAATGTATGTTTTAAGATAACTTGAATGTCTAATTTATAGTTTGAGTAGCCATAACCAAGGGGCATTTAAGATGTTAAAGTCACACTTTCGACCACACCAACCTTTAGCATGGATGGATATTTTCCCACCACATATTGTCTTAACACAACATCCTCTCACCATGTACTCTACACAACTTGAGTAAATATAATATATTATTAAAATAATTTAGTTATTATTTGTATTTCATAGAGTGCTTTTCCAAAAACATATTTATAATTTGCAAAGAGTTTATCAAATTTTAATTATAATCAATTCATCAAATTTTAATTATAATAAATTCAAGATTAAATATTATGATGGCTTACAATTTAGAGTTGAATTAAATAACATTAATTCACTTGCATTGCAAAAATGATATGTTTCACCTAAAAGATTTTCCTTCAAGAATTTATCCCAAAAATATACAAGAAAATGATAAACAATATATTTATTAAATTCATAATAAATAGACAAGAATATAAAAATTAAAAATGCTCCAAAAACTATGAGAAAATTATAAAATGATATCTGTTGAACTCATAATAGATAAATAAGCCTGCATAAGTTCAATTACTTATCATGTCCTTTCATAATGAAGAAATGTATCATGTATATAGAATAAATCTATTTAAATATTTGTGCATTAATTTCAATAAGAAATGTATCATGTATATGGAATAAATCTATTTAAATGTTTGTGTATTAAATTTAGTGTTTATTTCATTGAATATTTATTTAAGTGTCTACGTATTGCTTTATAAATTTGTTGTATTGATTTCAATATATTATTTTTATTTTTCATATCCATCACATTGATTTCAATATAATTCTTTCATTTCCGTGTTTATGCATTGGTTTCCATGTATGTGGCATTGATTTCATCCATCACCCAAAATGATAGGGTGCATTGGTTTCAATGACACTATTACAAAATATTATTAAAACAAAAAAACAAGAATCATTTCTCTTATTAAGTGAAATAAATCTAACAATAACATAGTGTAAGAAAATTTCAAAAATGTATCTAACAATAATATAGTGCAAATAGATTTCAAAAAGACATATTTTAATATTGTAAGAGATATTTTTAGACATGATAAATTGAAGTCTAATATATTATTTTATTGGAGCGCGTATATATATATATATATATATATATATATATATATATATATATATAACATGTAAAAGAGTAAAATATAATTATGAGTAAAAGATTATATAAAGAAATTGTTAATATTGTAAGTTAAGAGAGACAAGGTATGAAGATTATTATTTGAATGGTTTTCAAAATCAATTACTTTTTTTTTGTCAAGTTGTATGTCTCGTGACTACAGGCTTAACCTTTGGCTTGTGAAACTGGGCATCTAAATTGTGAGAATTACCTTAGGATCACAATTGGTCACACCAACCCTTAACACGACTGGATGTTTTCCCAAGGCTGTGTGACCTTCACATCATAGAGTGACTTAATGATACACCCCATCACCATCTATTCTAAGCCCCGTGGGCTAAATTGTATTCTCATATGATCGAGCCCGAGTTAATGGAAAAACTAGGATTTATGGATAAAAGAAGATATCATCATTTAAAGTTTTGATGCATAAAGTTTTGAAGTGGCCTTCCTGATAATACTCTATATATTAAGAATAGTACTTAGTAAATTTAAAGTGATTAGATTTATTAATGACAATCCTCTATAATTTCCATGGGACTACCTTCCTTTGGAACTTATCTAGATCCATCATAGCTTTAGATTTACCAAGTGTTAAGAGGATCAAATCCATCAAAGTGCGAACTTTTCCTCAAAATTTGCACTCTAGAAAAAAGTTTACACCTCAAGAGATTTAATTTCTTTTGGTGCTTGGTAGAACCACAATGAAAACGGATCTAAATTGGTTATATTGAGAAATGTTTTTTTGTAGCACAATATGTAAGAAATGTGTAATTTCGTCCATTCCCCAATTTAAAATTAGCAATGTTTTTTTCGTAACACAATATATAAGAAATGTGTAATTTCTTCCACCACCACAACCACCCCACCATGCCCATAAACCCATCTCATTAACAAAAACAACATAACTATATAAATTACAAAAATTGTAAAACATGAGCCCATCTCATTATAATATCTTAGATTGGCTGAAGATCTACAAAGGAAAATCTATTGAATATTATCAAACATCTAAAACCCATACCTTGAGATTACAAAGAGACGACGCTCACTATATAATCACTTTCTATTGCCTTAAATGCTAATAATTACTGGTTTTTTCCCAGTTGTGAGCCGAGATTGCTGCGGGATGAGGAACCAGAAGTGTGGAAATATATTATATTACTTTTTACGAAACAAGTGTTTGATGCCAGAATTGGTGCTTCCAATGTTGAAATTGTTAATTTCTCTTGGCCAATTTCTTGTTTTATTTTAAAGAAATTTGAGAAGGGGAAATAAATTCACCACTATTAAAATCTATCCTAAACCTTCAAAATCTTGGATGCTCAAAACCTTAAAGATTAATAATTATAAAAAAGATTTTGTAAAATTTCAGCCAAAATTTAGGCAGAAATTATATTGTTTTTATGGAAAAAAAAGTAACGAGTTTAGAATCAGCTTTTACAAATGATGTGGATGGTTACCAAATTTGATGTGGTAGTCTTACAATTAGACTAATGGTTCACTTAAAAGCCAATCAGCTGCGCATTAATAAGATTATGTACACGTATTTTTCCCGAGGGTCCCACTTGTCCGACCTATCACCGTCGGTCTTACTTTGACTTCTTACCTCCTGAGCACTTCAATATCCACCATTGATCTGACTTCTTTATATCCAATGAATATCGCATCGTATCACGCGCCAATTAGCCCGGATGATCTCCACTATCGATCTGTCCTGTTCGATCCAACAGTTATCGCACAATCTTACGTGAATTCTTGCCTGACCGATATCAGGTTGAGAGTGCACAAGAAAAGTGGTTTTCCCATGCTACGTGTCGACCGCTAAGATTAATATCACGATTTGGACAAACACCATTTACAATTTCTTTAACGCGCGAGATACCACTTACCACTTGGGAATACTGCCCACGTGCCAAATACATAACTTTAAGAAACACGATTTAATAGAGGTTTAGCTTAATCTCGAAATAAAAACTTAATGTTAATTGACAACGATTAACAATAAAACACATAAACAAAAATTGATACCAAATTAGGGTCCAGAACCTTGATACGCAAATTGCAAACGAAATTCTACACCAGAATAGTGCGTGTTAGTGTCAGTCTTTCCAGCCTTCCTACAGTGATCAAATATGCTCTTACAAAGTGGTCTCAGAGTGTCAAGGTCAAATTTTGTCATTTCAAAGAGTTTTCAAGCAAAATTTGGTCACTAGGCATTAGGTCTAGGGTTTGCCCAAATGTTAGTCCATGTCATCATTCAGCTGAGCCTATCATCATTCATAGGGTTGTCATTATCATGTCAGTGTCTAATGAGTCATTTTACATCTTGTTCATGCTTCAGTTGTGCCTTGGCAAGTTCATTTCCTTCTCCTTGGGTTTTGAAGGCAATTTCTCTTGGACGGTCAAATCATCAGCAAAACTTGTTTCCAGATGTTCATACACCTTCCCCTATCCTTAAAGTACCTTATCAAACACTTCCCATCCCTTAGATCCACCAAATTCCTCATTTTTGCACAAACCCTAGTTTTTAGCTACAACCTGGCAATTTTCTAGGTTGGGCCTGTGTTTTGCCATTTTGGACCCCTTCCCCTCACTCAATCTCTGAGATTCCACTTTCCTCTGCTTCCTAACATCCCTCCCCACTCCCAAAAATTTCCCCAAGAATTTAGAAGCCCCCTATCCCCTTCATTTCGCTCCATTTCGACAAAATTCCTTGTTTCACACATCGGGACAAGTCGCACTCAAATGATGTTCCAGAGCAATAAAAGATGAATTTTGGAAACCTGAGAGAGGTTTTTTTCCACAACATGCCAAAGAAGAAAAACCTCCTTCACTTTTTGCACAGGTGTCATGGTTTTAGAGAAATGTCAAAATTACAATCGCCGGATCCAAGGCGGTTGGCCAAGGCACAAAAAAGGAAAAAGAAGACCAATCCACTCCGTATCTTGGCTGAGGCTTCACTCAAGGATCATGGCACTCATTAGCCTAGCCACAGCTCAAATCCCAAAAAAATTTGAGAATTTTGGGTAATTTTGGCAATTTTTGGAAATTTACAGGTTTTGGCTCCTCAACAGGTCTCACCACCGGTGAGACCCTTTGTCATGGCAACTCCTTTTTGCAAAAACTCAGCATTTCTAGATTTTTTATGCAAAGTTACATATGCCCATGGATGGACTTGAGTTTTTATGGAGTTTTGGGCCTCCAGAAGGTCAAAATACATGAAAAATTTGACTTTCTGCCACTTTTTTGAACTGCAGAAGCAGTCTTGGGATAATTGACTTTGACTAGGCAAATGACCTCCAAATCCAAAAATTCCAGTTGGTTTGGAAAGTATACTTAGAGACCTTTCCAACGAGCTATCCTGCACCCAATTCTGACACCGGGAAGACCTCCAAACATAGCTCCAAAGTGCGCGACCCGTTGAGGAAATGTGCGCGACCCGTTGAGGAAACTTTGCCAGATTTGACCAGTTCAGCCCAGAAAACGCAGTTTGGCTCCAGTTTGACTTTTTGAGGTGGATGGTGGTCCTCTTGGATGTAATTGTGACACTTTTGGATACTTTTACTCTTGTTTAACTCTTCTAGAAGTTTCTTTCATGTAAAAGGTAAAAATTGAATGTATGAACTGGTTTCCAAGTTTATAGAGGCAAGTTGTTTTGACTGCCTATTTTGTAGTGCTTAGTTTAGAAGTGGTTCAAACAGCTCCTAGGATAGTGAGCTCGACCCATGGAGGCAGGGAAAGAGGTTAGATCATCTATATTATGTACTTTCTTGCTCATTTTCATGGTTGGACTCTTGAAGGAGCAGCTATCATTGTATATTTTCACTGTATCTCTGCAATTTTTGGCTAAGGAAGACCAGGGTTTTGCAGTCATCTTTGGGATTCTTGTGGACTCATGTGTTGATGGTGTGTTTCTCCATGATATTGTAAGCTTTGTTATGTGATTCATTTCCTTTCTATACTTCTGCATATTAAACAAATGAAGTGTTAAAGTAAGAATTCATGCTTGCCATGCTCCGCTTTTAAGTTTGTTTAATTTCGATGTTTTCTACTGTCTAAAGAGAATTCAAATTCATTGTTTTCTCTCTTTAGCCTTCTTATCTTTCATTCCTAACCATCCACTTCAGTCAAAGACATCAGCACTGTCTCCTACCTCGCCCCAAGGAACCCCCTGCAGAAACTGTGTCCAATCCCCGCACCCAAAATTGCCCTCTCCTCAATTTGCCACCAAAAACCCAAAAACCCCAAAATCAAACTTTTTGATCAGTTTACTAGCCTAATATCAGTGTTACCTTGTTGGTCATCTCATCCCATTGAAGATCTGCCGAGATTGACCGGAGAGAGCCTTCTCCTGCCCCGTAGGGCTAGCTACGAGGCTGAATGGTTTGATGTAGCTTTGAGGTTTGCCTTTCTCAGCATGAGGTGAAATTTCAAGTGCTAGCATACTGGCGACCATACTGGGGAGAACAAACTTGTCTGTTGATTGATGTGTTTGTTTCATAAGTCTTAGACGGAGCCTAAAGTTATGCCAGGTAGCCTTCGAAACGCTTTTGCTTTGCATAAGCGGAAGTAGATAAACGCTGCTTCAGTCAATCTCCGTGAGCTTGTGAATACAGCACTTCACTTGCATTTTACCCCAGTACATGCATCAAGTTCAGATCTGATTGTTGATGGTGAACAACGATCAGACACTTGAAAGGTTGAAATCATTCACTTGGCGACTCTAAATCATTTTCAAGATCAGATCCAAAGATTCCACTGGAGGATGATCCCGACCAGCAAAAACATGAAAGGACAACATGGACAGATCAGGTATTCAAGTTGGAATTTCATCCAAGACATTTTGTTCTTTGTCATAAATTATTTCTTCTCTTTTCCCAAGAATATCAAGAAGGCTTTGCAAAGTATATTGTATTTGAGAAGAGATCCTCGGCCTGCAGTTGATTCTTTCCCATCGAAGATTGTGAATACCAAAGATTTGCGTGCCTTTGAGCTTGATCAAGACCTTTCTTCTAAATTTTGTGATGACCATCTTCAAAATGATGAGCCCCAAGCAACAAAGACTGATTCTATACCTGCTGTACATATCCCTACACCTTGTAAAATTCCAGATCGGTATAAACCTCTTGTTTTACCTTCTGTTCTTCATGCTTTCCCCAAAAACTATGATCTATACTTGCCGAGGTTTGATGGTGAATGTAAGAATGTCAACACTGAGCAACATGTGCAGAATTTTGAGAATTTTCTAGATCTTTTTGAAGTTGATGAAGAAGATGTTAGTATAAGGCTTTTTTCTCTTTCTTTGCAAGCCAAAGTGAAGAGTTGGTTCAAAGCCCTACCTGATGCAAGCATTTCAGATTTCCAGCAGTTTGTCAAAGTTTTTCTCGACAGGTGCATGAGCGGGCAGAACCTTTTCTTGATTGTAGAAGAGTATAACCAGCTGAAAAGATTGCCAGGGGAGACAGTACAACAGTTTTCAGCCAGATTTAATCAAGTTTATTATTCGATCCCAATTGATATAAGGCCTACTCCTAGATCTGCTCTCTTACACTATCCGGGTGCCTTTGATCCGGAGATGGAGTTTCAGCTGAGAGAAAGGGATATTGCAACACTTCACGAGATGCAAAACAGTGCAGTAAATGTAGAGGCTCATCTGCTGATCCGAAGGGCAAGGTTGAAAGAAGAAGAGATGAAAAACATAGATCCGGAAAAATCAACATCTCTAGAGGTGAAGCTTGACATTTTGGTAAGTGCAGTGGAAAAGATGATGGACAAGATCAACTCAAGGAATGATTATGATGTTCATGGCGCGTTGATTGAAGAAGAACAAGTTGCTGATCCAAAACATTTTGTTTCTGATCCCAGTTGTCATAGTGATTGTTTTGTAGATCACCTTGGAGAAGAGAGATCTGTTGATATGACTTGCATGCTTGATGATATGTTTTATACCGATGATTTGCCTCAGTATGATCAGTATGATGATGATTATGTTCTCCAAACAAAAGCTAATCTTGCAGACAAATCAACAGCTCGTTTGTGGGAGGAAGAAGTTCATTTTCAGCAGCTTGAATACAATGTTCAGCCATCACATATCAGCTATGACATTGACGAGGAAAGTGAAGAAAATTTTGAAGTAAGTGAAGGATCTTTGCCTTTTTGCTTTGATTCGTTTCAGTTCATCAGAGATAACTATCATGCAATCAGAAATCAAATGTCAACAAGTCTTGATTTGAAACATATTGAGAGCAATGAAGATTTTGTTCAAGACTTCTCATATTCAGATTTGCAACCCCCGAAAGCCATTGATTGTCAAGTTGCAGCTGAAGACTTGGAAGTGGACACACATGATTTAATGATTCAAGGTGACTCCGTACCATTCTGTTTTGAATCATTTCAGTTTTTGAAGGGTAGATTGCATAGTAAATCTTCAAATGAATAGCCTATAACAAGTCAGCAATCTCTCAGTCGGATGAGACAGATAACAAAATTCTTGAGCAGCTTGTAGCATCAGATTTGCAGCCACCAAATGAACTTGAAGGGCAGATTACAGATGAAGGTATGGTAGCCGAAATACATGATTTAATGATACAGGAAGATTCTATGCCCTTTTGTTTCGAAGCATTTCAGGTTATAAGGCAGAATCTTTGTAAAATCTCTCAAGAAAAAGATGAACAGCTAGAAGGATGTCATGCATTTTCAATGGATACATTACAACAGTCTTTTCAAGTTTTTCATGATCCAATAGCTGATGTTTTGGATGAGGTTTGCAGTCAAAGTCTTTCTCCATTGACCACATGTGAGCTTGAAACATGTGCTGATATGAATTTGATCCGGCAGCCGGTTTCTTTGTCATTTTCAGCAGAGGTCTCATCACAAGGCTTAGATCAAAGTTTGCATTCATGGTATGAGGAGAAAAGTAATCCATTGGATGAGCTAAGTTCCAGTGTGCTTGAATTTCAAGATCCTTATGCAGTGTTTTTGGAGGTGGATAGAGAAGCCATATCATTCAATGGATCTGTTTCTAAGTTGTCATGGGAGTTGCCTTTCAGTAGTTCTCTCTTGTTGTTCATAAGTGAGCACTCGTGGAGAATTCGAACAACAGATGGGATACTTACTTGGTTGCATTGGTTGTTTCATTTCACTTGATCAGGCGATGAATGAAACTGTTAGAGTAGGTTTTGATGAATAAGCTCCACTTTGAGCATCATTTTCAGTTGGTTGATTGTGTTTAAGTATCGAGTCAGTTTTTAGTTGAGTCATGAGTCCTTTATGAGTCAATTTTTAGTCTTGTTGTTAAGTTAGTTTGTGTCAGTTTTCAGTCATGCATTTCAGCTTGAGTTTTTGACTCCATTGCCCAATGATCGAAAGGCACTGGTGTGCTCTCCCAGAGGTCTAAGGTTCTTGGCACCTCCAAGGAGCTACCATCCCCATTGGAGCCAATGTTAGTGTCAGTCTTTCCAGCCTTCCTACAGTGATCAAATATGCTCTTACAAAGTGGTCTCAGAGTGTCAAGGTCAAATTTTGTCATTTCAAAGAGTTTTCAAGCAAAATTTGGTCACTAGGCATTAGGTCTAGGGTTTGCCCAAATGTCAGTCCATGTCATCATTCAGCTGAGCCTATCATCATTCATAGGGTTTTGATTATCATGTCAGTGTCTAATGAGTCATTTTACATCTTGTTCATGCTTCAGTTGTGCCTTGGCAAGTTCATTTCCTTCTCCTTGGGTTTTGAAGGCAATTTCTCTTGGACGGTCAAATTATCAGCAAAACTTGTTTCCAGATGTTCATACACCTTCCCCTATCCTTAAAGTACCTTATCAAACACTTCCCATCCCTTAGATCCGCCAAATTCCTCATTTTTGCACAAACCCTAGTTTCTAGCTACAACTTGGCAATTTTCTAGGTTGGGCCTGTGTTTTGCCCTTTTGGACCCCTTCCCCTCACTCAATCTCTGAGATTCCACTTTCCTCTGCTTCCTAACATCCCTCCCCACTCCCAAAAATTTCCCCAAGAATTTATAAGCTCCCTATCCCCTTCATTTCGCTCCATTTCGACAAAATTCCTTGTTTCACACATCGGGACAAGTCGCACTCAAATGATGTTCCAGAGCAATAAAAGATGAATTTTGGAAAACTGAGAGAGGTTTTTGTCCACAACATGCCAAATAAGAAAAACCTCCTTCACTTTTTGCACAGGTGTCATGGTTTTAGAGAAATGTCAAAATTACAATCGCCGGATCCAAGGCGGTTGGCTAAGGCACAAAAAAGGAAAAAGAAGACCAATCCACTCCGTATCTTGGCTGAGGCTTCACTCAAGGATCATGGCACTCATTAGCCTAGCCACAGCTCAAATCCCAAATTTTTTTGAGAATTTTGGGTAATTTTGCCAATTTTTGGAAATTTACAGGTTTTAGCTCCTCAACGGGTCTCACCACTGGTGAGACCCTTTGTCATGGCAACTCCCTTTTGCAAAAAATCAGCATTTCTAGATTTTTTATGCAAAGTTACATATGCCCATGGATGGACTTGAGTTTTTATGGAGTTTTGGGCCTCCAGAAGGTCAAAATACATGAAAAAGTTGACTTTCTCCCACTTTTTTGAACTGCAGAATCAGTCTTGGGAGAATTGACTTTTTACTATGCAAATGACCTCCAAATCCAAAAATTCAAGTTGGGTTGGAAAGTAGACTCAGAGACCTTTCCAACGAGCTATCCTGCACCCAATTCTGACACCGGGAAGGCCTCCAAACAGAGCTCTAAAGTGCGCGACCCGTTGAGGAAATGTGCGCGACCCGTTGAGGAAACTTTGTCAGATTTGACCAGTTCAGCCCAGAAAACGCAGTTTGGCTCCAGTTTGACTTTTTGAGGTGGATGGTGGTCCTCTTGGATGTAATTGTGACACTTTTGGATATTTTTACTCTTGTTTAACTCTTCTAGAAGTTTCTTTCATGTAAAAGGTAAAAATTGAATGTATGAACTGGTTTCCAAGTTTATAGAGGCAAGTTGTTTTGACTGCCTATTTTGTAGTGCTTAGTTTAGAAGTGGTTCAAACAGCTCCTAGGATAGTGAGCTCGACCCATGGAGGCAGGGAAAGAGGTTAGATCATCTATATTATGTACTTTCTTGCTCATTTTCATGGTTGGACTCTTGAGGGAGCAGCTATCATTGTATATTTTCACTGTATCTCTGCAATTTTTGGCTAAGGAAGACCAGGGTTTTGCAGTCATCTTTGGGATTCTTGTGGACTCATGTGTTGATGGTGTGTTTCTCCATGTTATTGTAAGCTTTGTTATGTGATTCATTTCCTTTCTATACTTCTGCATATTAAACAAATGAAGTGTTAAAGTAAGAATTCATGCTTGCCATGCTCTGCTTTTAAGTTTGTTTAATTTCGATGTTTTCTATTGTCTAAAGAGAATTCAAATTCATTGTTTTCTCTCTTTAGCCTTCTTATCTTTTATTCCTAACCATCCACTTCAGTCAAAGACATCAGCACTGTCTCCTACCTTGCCCCAAGGAACCCCCTGCAGAAACTGTGTCCAATCCCCGCACCCAAAATTGCCCTCTCCTCAATTTGCCACCAAAAACCCAAAAACCCCAAAATCAAACTTTTTGATCAGTTTACTAGCCTAATATCAGTGTTACCTTGTTGGTCATCTCATCCCATTGAAGATCTGTCGAGATTGACTGGAGAGAGCCTTCTCCTGCCCCGTAGGGCTAGCTACGAGGCTGAATGGTTTGATGTAGCTTTGAGGTTTGCCTTTCTCAGCCTGAGGTGAAATTTCAAGTGCTAACAGTGCGAACACACCAAACTTCACCAATTTATTCAATAAACTAGAAATTACAGAGTATTGCCCTCTCGGCTTGATTACAACAATTCGTCTGACCTTTGTTTCACTCCCAAACCCTATCTCTCACTCAATTTCTTGCTTTTCTCACTCTATCATTCCATCTCCCCCATCTATCATTACATTTTTCCTTTCTTTTATGGATCGAATCCTATCCTAACAACATTGACAACTCAATCTCTATTTTTATCAGCTCAACTATTAAATCCCTATTCTCAAGCTCTGATACACACCTAACCTAACAACTTATCTCCTATTCTAAAAATAATACAATAATCCAATTATTACAATAATTGAGATAAAGATCAATTCGAGAGATCTAACCCTCTCTACTAAACTGATTTTAACCATTCAGGTCAATGAAATTCATCTCATGTTAGCCACAACATGTGAACTTATAATCACATTATTGGCTAAGTTTGGATGCTCCTGCATCGGACTCCCAGGGAAGAAAAGAAACATCCATCAAACTTTCAGGGTTTACTCCATACTTATGCAACTCTGTTGTTGTCAACTAACTGGAATCCTCTATTGGTTGTCCCTTCCATTTAACTAAATACTGAAAATAAACCTGTCGTCTGGTTCTTTTAGTTACTCTTTTCTCCAGAACAGCTTCCACCTCTTTCTTAATTGTCTTTAGCATTTGTTCTTCCCAATGTACATTTGGTTCTTCATCTTCTACAGGTTCATTCTATATCTCTGTTTCTGTCTCCTTGTATGAGTACAAATCTGCAACATTGAAGGTAGGTGATATTCCAATCCCTTCTGGAAACTCATTTTCATAAGCATTGGTTGAAAACTTCCTCACAATTTTGCATGGCCCTATCTTTTTCATCTTTAATTTATTATAAGTCCCAACAAGAAATCTTTCTTTCCTCAAGTGTACCATTACTAGCTCTCCCACATGGAATTTTTCTCTCTCCTCTTCATATCAGCTCTCTGTTTGTATTTTCCACTGCTTTCCTGCAATTTGTCTTTCACATCTTCTTGTAGTCTTTTCATCTGCTTTGCAAACTCTTCAGCCTTTGCACTTCTTGTCTCCTGTTTGCTCAAATTTCTGAGCTCATACACACCTCTTGGATTCATTCCAAAAACAATCTGAAATGGACTCATCCTAGTACTATGGTTTGGAGTGTCATTATAAGAAAACTCAACTTGAGCAAGTGCTAAATCCCACTGCTTAGGATTTTGATACACTAAACTTCTCAATATGTTTCCCAAGCTTCTGTTTACCACTTCGGTCTGTCCATCTGTTTGAGGGTGATATGCCGAGCTGAAACTAAGGTTGGTACCTAGTTTCTTCCAAAGAGTTCTCCAGAAATTCCCAACAAACTTTGTATCCCTATCAGACACAATACTTATAGGCAATCCATGTAACCTTACAACTTCTGAAAAAAATAGATTAGCAATATGTGTTGCATCACTAGTCTTTTTGCATGCAATGAAATGTGCCATTTTAGAAAATCTATCTACCACAACATAAATGGAATCATTTCCTCTTTGGGTTCTAGGTAATCCCAAAACAAAATCCATACTAATTGCATCCCATGGTTAGTCTGGTATTGGTAATGGCTGGTACAATCCTGTATTTTGGCTTCTCCCCTTAGCATGCTGACATATCCTGCACTTCTCAACAAATCTCTTAACATCAATTTGCATCTTTGGCCAGTAGTAAAAAGCATTTACCTGAGAAAAGGTTTTGTCTTGTCCAAAATGCCCAGATAACCCTCCACTGTGTTTCTCCTTGATTATGTTTTCCCTCATAGAACATTTGGGAATGCACAGTTTGTTACCTTTAAACAGTAAACCTCCTTGGATAAGATAATCTAACCACTGGCTTCTATTATGAACTGTTGGATTTTGTACAACTGCATAAATATCTTTAAATTTTGCATCATCTTTATACATATCAACCATTTCTTCAAATCCTACAACACCAACTCTTAATTCTTGCACAATGAAATTTACCTTGCTTAAAGCATCAACAACTTTGTTCAACTTACCACTTGTATGTTTGATCACAAAAGTAAAACTTTGTAAAAACTCTACCCACTTGGCATGCTTTTGATTCAATTTTGGTTGATTGTTTATAAACTGCAATGCATGATTGTCAGAGTACAATACAAACTCCTTTGGTAGCAAATAATGTCTCCATTTTTTTAAAGCTTTCACAATAACATAAAATTCTTTATCATAAGAAGAATATTTCTTCTTAGATTCATTTAGTTTTTCACTAAAGTATGCTATTAGTCTCTGTTCCTGACTTAAAACTGCTCCAATTGCAACTCCACTAGCATCAGTTTCAACTTGAAAAACTTTCCCAAAATCAAGAAAAGCAAAAACTAGTTTTTTTGTAATTTTCTTCTTCAGCAGCTTAAAATTTTTGTCTGTTGCATCTGTCCACTTGAATGGTTGATTAGTCTCTTTGATTGTTTCAATAATTGGTGCACAAATCTAACTAAAACTTCCGATAAATTTTCTATAAAAACTTGCATGCAAGACCATGAAAGCTTCTTACCTCAAATATGTTTCTTGGAATAGGCCAGTTCCAAATTGCTTGGACTTTCTCTGGATCCATTTTTAGACCTTCTTTAGAAACTACAAATGCCAAATAGATTAATTCTTCTTTCATGAAACTGCATTTCTTTAGATTTATCACTAATTCCTATTTCTGCAAATTTCTTAGAACCAACTTAAGATGCTTCGGATTTTCTTCTTTGCTTCTACTGAAAACTAGAATATCATCAAGATAAACAATGACAAATTTGCCTGCATAGTCCTTCAAGACTTCATTCACCAATATCATGAATGTGCTGGCTGCATTAGTGAGTCCAAAAGGCATTACTAACCACTCATACATCCCACTGTTTGTTTTAAATGCAGTCTTCCATTCATCTCCTTCTCTAATCCTTATTTGATGATATCCACTCTTCAGGTCTATCTTAGTAAAATACATTGACCCACTTAAACAATCCATCAAATCATCCATGTGTGGTAAAGGAAATCCATAACTGATAGTAATCTTGTTTATGGCTCTGGAGTCTGTGCACATGCGCCACTCACCACCTTTCTTTGGATTGAGTACTATTGGTACAACACATGGATTAATACTCTCTCTGAATAATCCCTTATCCATCAGTTCTTGCACTTGTCTCCCAACTTCTACATTCGCCTAAGGAGTCAATCTATATGCTGCGTTGTTTGGCAAACTTGCTCTAGGTATTAGGTCAATATGATGACTAATACTCCTGATTGGTGGCAATGCATTTGGAAACTCATCCACAATAATATCAGCAAAATCATTCATAAAAGTTTTGATTTCTTCAAGTAAATCATCCAAGTTTGTAGAATTCAAAATTACCTTAGGTCTCCCTATGACAGCAAAATGCATTTCTTCACCTTTTCCAACTTCTTGCAACAACTCCTTTCCACTCATCAACATAACACTATTTCTAGTTGTTCCTTTGTCAGCTTCATCCTTTATTGGAAACAATGTATGCTTCACTCCATTCTTCTCCAAGGTATAGGTGTTTTTTCTACCATCATGAATGGATTTTCTATGAAACTGCCAAGGTCTTCCCAACAATACATGGCATACATCCATCGACATTACATTACATAATACCACATCCTTGTAAGTACCAATTTGAATTTATACTTTGCATTGTTCTATTACAATAAGCTGATGTCCTTTTTGTAGCCATGATAGTTTGTAAGGAGTAGGGTGTACTGTTTTCACTAATCCTAACTTGTCCACCATTTCTGTAGAAACCAAGTTATCAATGCTTCCACTGTCTATTATCACTTTACAACATTTTCCTTTAGACTTGCATGTAGTTCTAAATAAACTCTTTCTATAAGCCGGTTCTCATGTCCCTTTCTCTGCTTTAAGTAATACCCTTTTCAATAACAAAGATTCTCCTACATCACGTGATTCTTCCTTATTTGTAATTTGAGGTTTTTTTCCTTTGTCTCAGCCACATTCACATTCTACTGATTTGTTGCTTTATTATGAGAACAATCTCATGATCTGTGTCCCCACTCTCCACATGTATAACATCAGATTTCTCTTCCTCAGCCTCTTCCTCTGGATGCAAATCTCCCTCTACTAAAATCTCCTCTCTATGGTGGTCTACTACTTGAACCTCCTGCTTCACCTTGAGGGTGCTAAAATCTTGATCTCGTAGTTCCTCTACCTCTTGCTAAACTTTTCCCTCTGTTCCTCTGATTTTGTTTCCTAAACGTCTTCTCCTCTGCTTTCAAAGCTGCTTGATAGGCATCTTCAATTGTTTTCAGACTCAGCAAGTTGATTTCATCCTATATGTCATACCTCAAACCATTGATGTATCTGGCTACCTTTTCTATGTCATCCTTCACATGTCCTTCTCTAATGCTTAGCTTATAAAATTCTTCTGTATATTCCTTGACAGTCATACCCTTTTGTCTCAAATTTCGCAATTGTCTGAAAAGATTTAACTGATAATCTTTTGGCATAAATTTAGCTTTCAACCTACTCACCATTTTATCCCATTGTTTGATCTTGGGCTTCCCCTTTCTTGCTCTGGATGTTTGTAGTTCATCCCACCAGATAGCTGCATGACCCTTCAATCTGGTAACTACAAATTTCACCTTCTTTTTGTCATCAACCTCCTCATAGTCGAAATACTTGTCCAATGAACTGATCCAGTCCATCAAATCTTCTACATTGTGATTCTCGTCATACAAAGGTATTTCCACCTTTGGTCTTCCACTTGATTTAGCCAACATTTTGAGTACTTTGGTAGCTTCGCTTTCATCCTCTTCTTCGTCCTTAGAAGATTCCTCTACAGCACTGGCATCTCCTTCATCAAGTGCACTCCTTTGAGCAGTTTCCATTGTCTCCATCCTTGTGCGCAACTTTCACATCTCTTCTAGCAGAACTGCATTCGCTACAAGTCTCCCGTGACCTATGCCAACTCCTCTCCTAGGTGGCATGTTTACTGTAGCAGACTTAATCCTTGTGCTCTGATACCAAATGATGTGGATGGCTACCAAATTTGATGTCGTAGTCTTACAATTAGACTAATGGTTCACTTAAAAACCAATCAGTTGCACATTAATAAGATTATTTACGTGTATTTTTCCCGAGGGTCCCGCTTGTCCGACCTATCACCATCGGTCTTACTTTGACTTATTACTTCCTGAGCGCTTCAATCTCCATCATTGATCTGGCTCCTTCAGATCCAACGAATATCGCGTTGTATCATGTGCCAACTAGCTCGAGTGATCTCCACCGTCGATCTGTCCCGTTATCGCACAATCTCACGTGAATTCTTGCTCGACCGATATCAGGTTGAGAGCGCACGAGAAAAGTGGTTTTCCCATGATACGTCTTGACCACTAAGATTAATCATGTGACTTGGACAAATACCATTTACAATTTCTTAAGCGCGCGAGATATCGCTTACCACTTGGGAATACTGCGCACGTGCTAAATACATAACTTTAAGAAACACATTTTAATAGAAGTTTAGCTTAATCTCAGAATAAATCCTTAACACTAATTGACAGTGATTAACAATAAAACACATAAATGAAAATTAATACCCGATTAGGGTCCAGAAACTTGCTACGTAAATTGCAAACGAAATTCTGCACCAGAACAATGCAAACACACCAAACTTCACCAATTTATTCAATAAACTAGAAATTACATAGTCTTTCCCTCTCGGCTCGATTACAACAATTTGTCTGACCTCTGTTTCACTCCCAAACCCTATCACTCACTCAATTTCTCACTTTTCTCACTCTATCATTCCATATCCCCCATCTATCATTACATTTTTCCTTTCTTTTATGGATCGAATCCTATCCTAACAACATTGACAAATCAATCTCTAATTTTATCAGCTCAACTATTAAATCCCTATTCTCAAGCTCTGATACACACCTAACCTAACAACTTATCTGTTGTTGGGAAAAGTATCCAATACGGAATGACCCTATCCCACTCTAAGGGTGATAGTACCTCAGCAACAATCAAAGCAAAGCTATTCGAGATTACTTCTTTATGAGATGTAAGAGAGGGGAGAAAGAGATCCACTAACTGTTGTCTTCCGCTAATGATTGATCCAATCTTCTCTCTTTGCTGCTTGCTCCCAGCTCCTTGCTCTTTCACTGGCCCAGCTACACCAAGATCCTGCAAAATCACAAGAAAGGGAAACTACAAGAAGCATACATTCATAATTGATTCAAGGATTAGAATAAATCAAATATACAAGTATCAATACGCCATTGAGACACATGCATATAGAAGAACCTCAAATGCTTTATTAATGGAAGAAGTAAAGTTCAGGAAGTGATACAACCATAAAAGGCCCAATCCAGCATCACCTCCCAGCAGAAAGAAATCTCCTCTTCACATCCTTCAAGCAAATCACCCAATAGTTCTATACTCAAACCAACAGCACTTCCTTACATTCACAAGATTCCAGCCTCCCTAGACCTCATGAGAGAGATCTATATATAGGATTTTTGGAGAAAGGATGAGTCAGCTTGAGCTTGGCATGGAGCTGACTAGTGTCCTCTCCCACTTCAGTTATTCTTCAGTTCTTGAGTCCACTTGGAGGTTCTTGCTTCCACTTGGAGATCTAGACCCTCTTACTCATCACTAGGCGAATTCCCTGATCCAAGTGTCATTTTGGAAGCTTCCTGGGCATTGACACCTTGAGGAATGACTGTGCCACTTGGCCAAACTCGCCCAGCGCAGGTAGCCTTCATTACTGTTGACATTCAGCGCAGGTATAGAGTGGAGCAGTTGACATTCAGCGCAGATGCTCAGTGGAGCAGTTGACATGATCCAGAATTAGCTTGTTTTTGAGTGTTTTCAGGTGGAGAACTGATATTTAGTGCTGTGGTTTGCTGACCTTGTTCCTCTAGGGGTAGGAACAACATGTTTAGGGACTTTGGATCCCTTAGATTATTGACATTTCATGCTTCATGCTGTAAGGCACAAAAATGTCTATAACAGTTGCCCCCTAAAGTATGAGGTCGTTTATCGGGTGAAATGCTTTATCAGGAGGATCCGAAGTTCATTCAATCGCTGAGAGGTGACCTGTAATAAAATACAATACAATACATTATTTTTCATTCTGCTTTCATGATCTAGCTGAGGCGGGCATTCCCATGCTCAGCTTTATAAATTCATTTTGGTACATAGAACAGACGATCGTCTGATGGTAGACTGATAATTCTCTGCTGAAATTATCATCCTTTGAGTAGGATGATCATCTGCTGCAATGATGTACATGTCAAATGTCTTTATGTTTCCTGAATATATATCGCAGCCCGGATGGATGAAACTAGATCCGGGGTCTTCAAACTCGTTCGATCTTCACTCTAAGTACAAGTCGATCCATGTGAGAATTGCGCTGAAGTCGAACATGGAAAGACATCGCTTGATTACCGGTCAATAATGTAAACCGTTAACAAGCGCGAGAGGAATCACCGATAATGATAATGACCCTCAAGGTACTGCAGTACAATTCACGTGGTGTGAATAAAGGACTTGGCGTCGAACACCACGCAAAATCTTCTGGTCGAAGGTCATTGATGTATACCTGTCGCCGGAAGTGAGAAACTTGCCATTGAGGCATGCAAGCTTCAAAGTACTGAGGGGGTGTTCCTAGATCAACTTCTTGGATAATGAGCTGAAGTCGACAAGAAGCGATCCGTCAAAGGAGGGCCTTAATGAATCCCACATCAGTGACACGGAACGGAGCTAATGATTTTAGTGGAGGTGAAAACAATCTGTGAAATATGATTCAGGGTGGCGATCATGGGTGGATGAAGGATAATGTATGGCAGTGGATGGGACACGGTTGACTCTTTCTGAACAACATCTCTTGAACATATAACGACACTGATGTGATGGATCGGTAGCATTACCCCAAATGTGGATGGTTTGGCGAAGACCATGGTGATGAGACCGGTGAATGAAACAACCCAACCCGATGTGATACGGAGGACAAAGTGTCATGTTCAAGAGCGACTTGCTACCATTAAAGCTTTGAGGTTCTCCCAATTTTTCCCCAGTCATTTCTGACCAGTACCTCTTTATTTTTGTCAAGCTTGAGGAGGATAACATATGCTTGTTCTATAACCTGCCCTTCGGGCAAGCCCATCGCTATGTTTTAACGAGCCTAGCGATAGGGAAACTCGTTCTCGTCTAAAGACAAGTTTGTCGCTATTTAATCATTTTAACGAGTCTAACGACAAGGAAAACTCGGTCCTTTTCATTTTTAGAGAGTCTGAAAAGGTACAGAAAGTTAACTCCAAAATTCCTTTTTCGTCATCTAATCCCTTAAGTCCGAAAAAGTATAAAACAATACAGAAGGGATGAGTTTTCGATAATTTTAACGAGCCGAATAAAACAAGCGCTCGACCTTTTTGTGTAATAATCCCTCAGGTCCAAAAAGATTAAAATCTAGAGGAGGGATAGCTCTTCCGGTCACTTTAACGAGCTGGAAGGCCAAAACTCGGCAAACTTTTCATATTTTACGAGTCAGGAGAAAAGAGCTCAAAGAAGACTCGTCTTTTGAGGAACGAGTGATAAACAGGGATAGCAGCAGATTCCAGGTACAGGTTGGAATTTTCCAATCACGGCAGTGTCACAAGGATGGCTAGGTGAAATCACTCTTCGCAGCTGTTCCTCAAAATGGGTAAACAATCATATGGAGGTGAACGATTGGCCAAATGAAATGGAGGTGGCAGGTGCAAAACACGACCAAGGCTTTTTATGGCTAATAAATTTACGATCACAATGGTTATTTACCGGTACTGGGTTCATTTTTTAAAGAGCTTGAATGCGCCAAAACACTGCTCAATCTTATGTTTATTTTTTAACGAGCATGAACTATGTGCTAAAACTGCTCGGATCTCGCTTTTCTATTTTTTAACGAGCATAAATTCCGCGGTAAAACTGCTCGAAATACCAGTCATAAGATAAGAAATGTCTCCTGTGAGATAGCTATTTTTTATGGAGCTTTATCTCACGAAGCTATGCTCCTAATTTGGCAAATTTTGACCTTTGCCCCACATCCTTTCTTTATGCAAGTTAGGAAACGACTAATCCAAAAAACAGATAAATAACCGCTCTTGGCTTGCACTCCAAAAGGTTTGCATGCCCCCAGGTATAAAATACAATTTCAAGGCTGCCCCTCCTCTCCCCCACCTCTGCTTTTCTTTGGGTGTTCACAGCTACTTGTCGTCTTGCTAGTCTAATGTTAACGATACTTGTCTTCTCGTTATTTTTAACGGGTCTTACGCGGTACTTGTCTTCCCGTCGGCCCAACTTTTGACAGCTCTTTTGCAAGATCGCAAGAGAACAGCTACTTGCGACAAGAGAGCAGCTACTTGCGACAAGAGAAGAACACTACTCAAAGACAAAACATTGGTGTTATTGAGGGAGGCTTGCCTCTTTCTGGTTACCCAAAGATTGTTTTGTTAACACCATCAAACGAAAACATCTCCTCGGCACTGTCTACCGAAGTAGACAATGGTGAATGACCTTTGTCAAACAAGTAACCTTGACAAAAGAATCCTGTTCTAGAACAACCCCTCTTCCATCCACGGACGGGGTACGGACTAGTCATATTCTTTCGCGGAAATTCTACCTTATACCCAAGGTTTCCTCTGCCCGAAGCAGACCAGGATGCATGCCCCCTGGGTTCCAGTCCCATCTTTCCGAATCACTCGCACTCATCGGGAAGGAGGACTGGGGGTGGAGACATTTCTTGGGTGAATAGACCATTGAGGGTTGGTATGTGACTATTTGCGATGCGTGATCCCGGAAATGAAAGTTGGTCTACGAGCTTGACCATTCTTCCTTCGTGTGGAAAACACATTACTCTAAAGAGTGAGGAGACTATAGCTCCCATGCAATATATATAGTCTCGTCCAAGGAGTAGGTTATAATCCAAGGGTCCTTGAACGACCATCACGTTCATTTGAACGGTCTTCCCTTTCAATGTAACAGGCACATTGGGGAGGATCCCTAATGGTCGACTGGTTCCTTTATCAAAACCCGAGAGATTTCTTATCTCAGGCAAAAGCTCCGGGGAACCCAGTGCTTTCCAAGCAATAGAGGAAAGGATACTCACAGATGCCCCTTCATCAATGATAGTTCCAGCCATTACCATTCTGTAAATTTGGACTATGATTCTGAATGGTATACTGGCTGGTAACCGGGGTCTGCCTAGTTGGTTCCAATCAAAGGACACAACCAGGTTGCTTGGTGGTGGGACCGAATACACGGCCGGATATGACCCTGACGATGTTCCTTCCTGCGATAAAGGAATGGGCGCATTGCCCTGATGCTCATCAGAGTCGGTGTTGATGAAAAGAATCTGGATGGTGTCATCCTTATTCTCTTCAGTGAGGGTGTCATTTGAAGATGAATCTTCAGTGACGGTGTCATTTGAAGATGAAACCTCTGAAGGCGGAACCGGGTCAACTGCCGTATCGACCTTTAGACTTTCGTCTGGTCTGGATTCAGTAGGTTCATTTTCAATGACTGACGCTTCAGCTGACCACTTGAGCGGGCCAGCTGTATTTTCAACCAACGAAGGACTTGGCACGAGTTTTTTGTATCCAGGAGGAAGTCTCAACGGTGAAACCGGCGATCTTCCAAAACTCTCTTCGCTTCGTCTAAGAAGGGACAACGGTGGATGGCGTGATCGCCTTCACACAGTCTGCAGGGGGATCTTGCTCCCCCTCTTTGTCTTGAACCTTCACTTTCGCTGGTTGACGGTAAGCATTCAACATGGCTATCAGAGGTTGATGCTCCCGAATTGTGCAAACGAGGGGACCAGTCCCTTAGTATCCGGGGAATACAGGGACAATCTCTATGGAAGTGGTCTCCTCTACATATGACACATGGCGATTTAGGCCCGGTCTGTGCTGTGTGTGGATTTTTGTCAGATGTCTTTTGCTTGCCCCCAGTCGCCTTAGGCTCCTTCTTCTTCTTCTCTCTCTTCTTCTTCTCCTTCTTCTCCATGGGAGCTTGGCTTTTGCCGGCTCTACCTTGCGAAGATGAAGGATTGGAGGAAGAGTTATAGGAAGTAGAAGGCTGGTGGGCAGCTCTAGACTGATCTAACTGTTGACTCGACTGTTCAGGAACCATGGTGTTCTGAACTACATTGGTTGAGAATAGCCAAATTGGCAGGCCAATTGTCAGTCCTGGAAGCGACAATGTGGCCATGTGGGGCGCACCAACTTCTCCCCAAGAGGAGAAAGGACTAGGATTTCCATCATGTGGAATTCCTTGGTTGGGGCGTTCCATGTTCTCAACCTAAAGATCAACGCAGGAATAGGAGGTGATTATGTTCCGTTTAAAATAAATTTTATAACGACGCTTTAGACACAACTTGCTTTTTCACTTTTTAAGAGTCGAGAAAAAGCTAAAGATGACTCTAGTCTCCTTCGATGTTTTAACGAGCCCGAAGTGACAAATGCTCGGATGGACTTTTTCAGTTATAGAGTTTGAAAAAGGCCAAAAGAAACTGCTCTGGAGTTCTAGGCAGAGGGTGTGCCAAACTTTTCGCAAAACCACAGAATACGTTTTACGGTACGAGTGGTCGATCTTCGTGAATGCTGTGTTCACTGCATTGCGATCAGTAGGGCGGCCGACACGGTTTCCTATGGATAAAGGCTTTGTTCCTATAGGGGTCTCCCAATATATACGCGACGGTACGTGGGAGCACAAGTCCGTATTGATACTTATCGCTTCACCGTGGAGGAATCACCCAACCACTCAACGCTAAGATATCACGTTTAACGACGCCGGAACACGTCTCTAGCTTAGACCTCTATGTGTTTGCGTTATGTTTCAATGCGTTGTTATGTAAATTCAATTTATTTTAAGGTTGATCTTGTTTAGCAGTTTGCCTTTATGGATCACCACGAGATGTATAGTAACACTCCTAAATGCAGTCTAAGATGATAAGCAAGCTTTTCAATCTTTCAACTTTGAAAATCTTAACTACTGAGGGAAAAGAAAGACAACATCTTTTCACACAGATCATAGAGCACACACTAATGCACTTTTTCCTAAATCAACATGCAAACTGTCATAATGCACATGCACAATGCAAGTATTTCTTTTCTCTTTCTTAATGTTTGTGCAATACAAAAAGAAAGCTGTTGTATAACTTTGAATTCAATTTCAAGTGAAAGCAAACAAGCTTGTCCAAAATCAAAAGACACCTTAAGATTTACTTGTTTCGACACTAGAAATATATAAATTCAAACCATATGACGAAAGCAAAAGCTCAATCAGCTATGAACAGCAAATAAACTAACTCTTAAGATCAAAACGACACTTATCACAGGTCTAGATCTAAGAGGCCACAGCAAGACTAGTTCACTTTCGTTATGGGAAACTGCAAATGATATAAGAAATACACAAAGAACAAATACAGTTTCTTTATACAACCGAGGCGGAATAGTGGCAAGGAAAGTTGGTTTCAGATAGGTACATTGACTGGTAACAGGCTGCAAAAACAAGAGTGAAAACAGGGCAAGAAACAGCAAGAAACCCCAGTAGCACAAGGCAAGACTGGTTCAGCGCAGGTGGTACACTGTCAGTTTGACATTCAGCGCAGGTAGCCCCTTCGGGAACTGCGCTGAAATGCAGACAACCTTCACACAGCCTGCACTGAAGAACGAAACTTTCGTTTCTCTTGGTTTCCGGGTCACAGATTGCTCAAAAATTCACAGTTTTTGGCCAAATCAGAAGCTATCAGTCAAGTACACACTAAGGGATGAAAAGGAGGATGAAAAGCTATCACTAAGAGCTATTAGAGTCCTTGTGGATCAGCTCTTCAAATCATAAACTTGCCCAGAAACTGAGCTAGAGTAGCTGCCCTCTACTTTGCATTTGAAAGATCCAAATGCAGTTCGATTCGGTACTCCCTGTGTTTATGAAATGAATAGCAAAAACACAAACAACCAACAAGATACGATCCCCAGCGGAGTCGCCAATTTGTTGTTGGGAAAAGTATCCAATACGGAATGACCCTATCCCACTCTAAGGGTGATAGTACCTCAGCAACAATCAAAGCAAAGCTATTCGAGATTACTTCTTTATGAGATGTAAGAGAGGGGAGAAAGAGATCCACTAACCGTTGTCTTCCGCTAATGATTGATCCAATCTTCTCTCTTTGCTGCTTGCTCCCAGCTCCTTGCTCTTTCACTGGCCCAGCTACACCAAGATCCTGCAAAATCACAAGAAAGGGAAACTACAAGAAGCATACATTCATAATTGATTCAAGGATTAGAATAAATCAAATATACAAGTATCAATACGCCATTGAGACACATGCATATAGAAGAACCTCAAATGCTTTATTAATGGAAGAAGTAAAGTTCAGGAAGTGATACAACCATAAAAGGCCCAATCCAGCATCACCTCCCAGCAGAAAGAAATCTCCTCTTCACCTCCTTCAAGCAAATCACCCAATAGTTCTATACTCAAACCAACAACACTTCCTTACATTCACAAGATTCCAGCCTCCCTAGACCTCATGAGAGAGATCTATATATAGGATTTTTGGAGAAAGGATGAGTCAGCTTGAGCTTGGCATGGAGCTGACTAGTGTCCTCTCCCACTTCAGTTATTCTTCAGTTCTTGAGTCCACTTGGAGGTTCTTGCTTCCACTTGGAGATCTAGACCCTCTTACTCATCACTAGGCGAATTCCCTGATCCAAGTGTCATTTTGGAAGCTTCCTGGGCATTGACACTTTGAGGAATGACTGTGCCACTTGGCCAAACTCGCCCAGCGCAGGTAGCCTTCATTACTGTTGACATTCAGCGCAGGTACAGAGTGGAGCAGTTGACATTCAGCGCAGATGCTCAGTGGAGCAGTTGACATGATCCAGAATTAGCTTGTTTTTGAGTGTTTTCAGGTGGAGAACTGATATTTAGTGCTGTGGTTTGCTGACCTTGTTCCTCTAGGGGTAGGAACAACATGTTTAGGGACTTTGGATCCCTTAGATTATTGACATTTCATGCTTCATGCTGTAAGGCACAAAAATGTCTATAACATTATCTCCTATTCTAAAAATAATACAATAATGAAATTATTACAATAATTGAGATGAAGATCAATTCGAGAGATCTAACCCTCTTTACTAAAATGATTTTGACCACTCAGGTCAATGAAATTTATCTCATGTTAGCCAAAACATGTGAACATACAATCGCATTGATGGCTAAGTCCGGATGCTCCTGCATCAACAAACATAATACAATCTATCTTTAGAAGATTTATTTTTCAATGTTTTTTGATCTTTTTAACTGCTCTCAAATATTAGATGGATAAATTAAAATAGATTTAGATACATAATAATTAAATATTCAAGTGCTTTAAAAATAAAATAAATTTATATTGATAATAATAAAAAATCATTGAGTGGGAGGCATTTTACATCTTAAAACATGAAAAAAATGTTGTGATTTAAATTTACATTAAATACATTTAAAAAATATAGGTTAGTTATTAAAGAAAAATGAAATATGGAATACATTAATTAATTAGTTTAAAAGAAAACACATATACAAAATAATATTATCAATTATGAAATAAAGTATAATATCTATATATATATAATTTATTTTGTTATAGAAGATAGGTGCTTAAAGGTTTGTTTTGTTCTTAAAAAATTCTTAAACTATATAATTTGTAACCTATAGTGATGAAAAAAAAGTATTTGTCTGTGTATTTGTTTCAAATTTTGAAACAAATTCACCTAGCGATAAAACTTACCAACACCTTATTCCTCAAAAAATATTAAATTAGATTTTATCTGTAATGTAAAAAATAGATAAGATTATATGCCAAAAAGTAAAACTGAATAAACACAATCAACGCTTATTATGTGTGAAATAAAACTTACCAACACCTTATTCCTCAAAAAATATTAAATTAAATTTTCTCTGTAATGTAAAAAAATAGATAAGATTATATGCCAAAAAGTAAAACTAAATAAACACAATCTAACTCTTATTATATGTGAAATAAAACTTACCAACACCTTATTCCTCAGCAAATATTAAATTAGATTTTCTCTGTAATGTAAAAAAATAGATAAGATTATATGCCAAAAAGTAAAACTGAATAAACACAATCAACTCTTATTATCTGTGAAATGTTCTACGAAATTGGAATACTTACAAAAGTAAAATGTTTCCTTTAAAAATCACTTAAATGGACATCATAGTTAAAACTTGTTTCTATGAGATAAATTTTATCAAAGTAAAAAATAATTAATTAATATTTCACAGATATAAATTAAGTAAATTTATTTCATGGTTAAAAAAAATTGTGCGAGTTAAATTTTCTTAAACATTAAGTATTTCTGAAATATAAATCAAACAAATTGATATGATAGTTGAAATACTTTTGTATGATGTAAAAATTCATCTAAGTAAAAATGAATAAATATATGACTTATAAATTATATAAATTGATATTATAGTTCAAAAAAAATTATAAGGTAAATTCTATCCAAATGAAAATTAATAAGTACCATATATATAAATTATGCAAATTGATATCATACTTCAAATGTTTTCATGTAAGTTAAACTTTATCAAAAAGAAAAATATGTTGGAATTAAGGAATTGCTGATAGGGATGAATAGTAATTTAAGAAACTATTTATTTTGTTTTCTTACTGTGCTTATAGTTCTTTTTTATGTTCTTTCATATGTGAAAGTATTCATTCATAAAGAAGTAAATCTTATCAACTTTCAGAACACATACTCAAACAACAATCTCATGACCACCATACATTTGACACAGTGTTTTCACGTGCAAACCTAGAGGGAAAAAAACACCAACTTGTTGTTTGTTTTATGATGTAATTTAAGCACCAAATTAATTACATATGTTCGTTGGTGAGCACCCACTTACTGGAGGCATCAACCCCTTTTGTTTACCAAGCACCAACTTGCCAAGAGGAACCAACCTATTTTGTTTAGCAAGCACCAACTTGCCTAGAGGCACCAACCTCTTAAGTGTGTAGGCACTAACCTATCACTGTCACTGTTTTACTATTTCATATAATTTTCATAATGAAAATAGAGGAATGTAAATTACAAATAAAATACCAACTTAATGGTTGTCTGCAAATTCAACTTCTGCACTCTTCTTTCTGAACACTTGTGGCAGTCTTCCTGTTGCTTCCCACTGCAACACTTGCTCTGTGCTTTTATTTCTCTGCTCAAGGCTATCCACTTTCACCACAACACCATCATTGCAACACTCTACTCCAATTCACAACTCACAACTCTATTCTGTCACAAGTATGCTCCCACACCCCAATTAGCTCAATGGAGGTTCACAATTTTGTTCTTGTGCTGCTCTTGGCTCAATGTAGTCACTGTCATCATCAATTCTACCCATGCATGTACCCTAGGCATGGGACCCCATTCTTTTGATAATTTGCGCAAACTCCAGTTCATTCATCACATTAAACTCATAAGGATGGGCGACAATCACTTCTTTGTCATACAACTGACTCTTCATGTTGTGTATTAACTCTTAGTCCTTCTCACATAATTCACAGATGCTCCCCATGCTTCTTTATGGTTCACCGAGATCTACCTGTACAACGTCATGGAGTCTTTGTTCTGCAATCAAGACCAGAACTATCAATTCATACATATTTAATACACCTATGTATTGTTGTTCCATTGATGGATTTACATTGCAGAACACAATCGAGGCTTTTTCCAAATTGTCGCTTTTACACATAAAAGTCATACAAAACAACAAACTCTGATAGTCCTTATCCCGTTATGTATAAGGCCATTTTTCATGTATTTGTCCATAGGACCAAGGGATATGACCGAGGGATCATCCTCAAGGCGATAAGGCCTCTAGACCCTCGATAGGGGCTATATTTTCTTCGTTAACCCTTTACACACGGTTTCACATGTGTTTCCTGAAACCAACGTAAATACACATGGAGGCCCTTTATCAATGTTTTTCTATGTGTTCATCGATGCCAGCCACTAAGGATCACCAATGTGCCGATTTTCGATATGCGATAGGCACCATATGTTAAGCATTAGCCCTTAGTTCCCTTAAGCCTTCACAACCACCTACTATCTTGCATCCCGATGGAATTTCATTATGGCACATGAGCCAGCCATTGCAAACCTTTCATCCTCGATTGCCGATAGACCCCTCTATTCAGCCGTAGCCCTTGGTTCCTTAACATTTCACAACTGCGTGCTAGCCCACATATCGGAGCCCTCTAATTGGTGATTTCCAAATGTGGACAATGTGCAAACCATAGCAAACCTTTGATCGCCAATTGTCGAAGTGACGTCATTGCATGTCATGTGGAATCTTTTGACCAGTGACATGTGTCACTCAGATATGGCCCATTAGGCCATCCATAAACACAGAAACATCCTACCACTTGTCCCTATATATCATGACATCATCTTCATGTAAGCAGACACGTGTCCCTTATCGAAACCGATCAGATCCTGCCACTTGTCCTCTTTGGAGCCCATCACCAGTTGTCATGTGTCCTTATCAGACCCAATCGAATGCCTCCACATGTCGTCCTAGAGGAGAGAGAAAGAGGCCCACCAACCTTTTTGAAATGAATTCCTTTTTGGCTCTCCTTACTATTTAACACTAGAGGCTAAAATATCTTATTTGCGGGAGTTCTGATATGTGGGAATTAAAATTGTGATTGTAAATTCACCTGGATCATTGATGTGCAATCACCGATATGGCATGCCCTCTAATCTCTGATCATATGATATGTCGGGACCTCTGATTGCTCATATCGCAAGTCATTAATCAGCGAAATGCAGGTGTTGTTGCGCTGCAACTTGGAATCTCCGATCTGGGATATGACGAGAACTCTAATCTTCGATATTCCTCACTACACAAGGCTTGATTCATCCTGAACTTGAACAATCCATATTTCTCGAACCACAAGTCCATTTCTGGACTTCTGCATACCATTGGAAATCTCTTCCAAGGCACTTTCCAATGAAATGAGTTTGATTAACCACTAAGCCTATCTTCTTCCTCTAAAGATGGCTCTAAATTCTCTACCTAAATGGAATCACAACCACCAAGGCATGAAACCCCATCATCAGGCTGAGCCTTATTTGACATCAATGCCAACACTTACACAACCAACCACCTTCACACCAGCAAATGTCCAACAATCCTCCCCTTTGGCATTGATGGAAATACTGCAAACTCCCCCTTGGCTTGGCATGGTCTTCTCCGATCCTAAATTTCTACCCCTTTGACATCAGCGGCAAAGAAAACCTCACTTGCACCCGCCCGAACCAAAGCATCCTACTCTGCCATGAGTTCCTTTTGTTGAGTAGCTACCACCTCCTACCAAAATTAAGTCATTTGGAGGGAGGAGTCACAACTCCTATCTGCTGCCTGAGACACTCAAATGGTGTTCTTACAAGTGGCTTGGTAAAGATATCTACCAGTTGCTCTTTAGGTGGCACATATACAAGTTTAATAGTATTGGTTGCAACTTGTTCTTTCAAGAAATGATACTTCATAGGAATGTGCTTGGTTTTTGAATGGATGACTGGATATTTTGAGATGTTGATTTCACTAGTGTTGTCACACATTATTGGAATGGGATTACAAAACTCTACTTGTATATCTTTTAAGGTTTTCTTAATCCGTAGAATCCATGTATAACAAGTTGCAACAACAATATATTCTGCTTTAGCAGTCGATATAGAGATGGAGCCCTGCTTCTTACTAATGCATGATACCAAGAAGTCACCCAAAAGAAAATATGCACCATAAGTACTCTTCCTGTCATCTAGAATTCTAGCCCAATCTGCATCTGTGTAGGCCTTCAGATTGAAGTCCTTACTCCTGGGATATCACAGGCCATACTTTGTTGTAACTTGAAGATTACTGAAAATCCTTTTAACAATGACCACATGACTTTCTCATGGACAAGCCTGAAATCTTGCCACAATTCCCACTACTTGCATGATATCTAGCCTTGATGTTGTCAGATACAGCAAGCTTCCTATCATCAATCTGTATTCAGTTTGATTTACCTTTGTTGTTGTATCTTCCTTGCACATTTTATAGCCTATAGTCATGGGTGTGCTGATAGGTTTCTAGTCCTCCATTCCAAATTTCTTCAAAGTTTCCTTGAGGTATTTGGATTGAGATATAAAAAATTCTCGTGGGGACTGAGTAATTTGTAGACTCAAGAAGAAGGACAACTCACCAATAATGGACATTTAAAACTCTGTTTGCATACATTTTTCAAACTGATGCCCCAACTTCTCCACATCGCTGCCAAATATGATGTCATCCACATAGACAACCATTATTCGTCCCACTCCAAAGCTTATATATTCCCAAGATCTTATGATAAACCAATTGTAGAATTAATAATGCTTGAAAGAGGTGTATGTTTGTGTTTGTTTTTAACTGTTAAGTGCTTTAAGTTTCGTTGCTTATGATGGTATTTAAATACATGTGACAGTAATACAACGCAACAAATAACAAACACACATAACAACAAGTTTATATAGAGTTCACCCAAGTTTATATAGAGTCAACTCAACTAGGCTCTCTAGGATTATGGTAATATTTCTTTTACAATTTCCACACTCAACTCCATTGGTTTACAAAGAACCTATGGGTTTAGACTACCATCTTACTCCTCTGGCTGTCCATACTCTAATGACAGATCTAGGTCTCTCTGGACTAGATTCCTTCAATCCGTGCTCTGAGCTATCTTGCTCTAGCTTGCACCAACTACCTAAGAATTCTCTCGCTGTCTCTGGAATGCCTTCTTCTATCTTCAACACACTTTGGACACCAGCAACAGTTGGATCATTGGATCTCTTTGTTGTTCTTGGCTCTGGCTCTAGCTCTGGCTCTCCGGCTTTGGCTCTAGCTCTGGCTCTTAAGCTCTCTGAGCTTCTCTCGGCCTTTGTGTGCCTATGTAGTTCGCTTGACCTCCAAGCAACTCTCAGCAACCTTCCAGTGACCTTCAGCAACAACTCACTGCTATCAATTGAGCTCTCTAGTTGACTCGACCTCTAAGTGACTCCAAAACTCTCTGCTGCCCTCTCAATCATGCTCCCTAGTTTTTGTGAGGTAGCCTTCTGGCTCTGCGGCTTCCACAACCATTCCTCTCTCCCTTCGATAATGAGGAATCATTCTTTTTCCTGGCTCTGCCTCTTCGTACTTCAAAATGCATCCCTGTTACAGAAAAGCCTACCTGCAGCATGGCACAAGAAATGGTGGCTATTTCCAATGGAAAATGAACTGATGGCCTCTTTTTGAATGAAATCCACAAAATCATGCATTTCTGGCTCATAATGGAATTACACAGGAAAACACTATCGGGCGCAAAAACCCGGACTTCAAAGTCTATGAAATCATCCCTATAAACCCTATCGGGTCTGCCTTCCATCGACATATCGCAATCGCATCATCGCATGGCCAAAACCCAACTACACGGGAATACACAGAAATCCTGAATTCCCAGATTTCAAAACTTATGAAATCAGGTCTATAAACCCATCGGGTCTGGCCCTTATTGGCATATCGCTATCGCAATTGCATTGGCCTTGGCATCGAGGATCGTCGATCGCCGATCATGGATTAAATATGGATCGTTGATCTCTTTTCCCGATCCAATGGCTATCGTGTGATCGCACATCGACCCATCGCTTTATCGCATATCACATTTGTAACAGCCCGGGGGTTCTTCCTTTGGATATGGACTACGTTGACGCTAATCCGCCAATCTGATAATCGGCAATCGCAATGTCGCATTGTGTGGGGTCCCGATATCGCATACAGCTTGCCTCTGGTTACGATATGTCGGGGATCACTGATCGGGGGTCCCTTCCACCTTGGCCTTAAGTCCGCCCTTTGAACCTTTTGCGATGCAATTTCCCATATAATGCCTTTTATGTCATTTTTAGAAGAAATGCATCCTTTTTCAAAGGACAAAGGCAATCTTCCTTTTGTGATAACTTCATCATCTGAAGTCCATTTTAGCCCATTCAAATTGCATCAGATTCAGAATGGAAAGATCTATGCAATGGGACTATTTCCAGGAGCAACCCTTGACTTTCATTTTCCTCTATGAGGAACACTTTCAGACTTAGAAATCTAAGTCAGATCCATTTTGGATCACATAATGACTCAATTCAAGTCATAAGCCCCCCAAGATTCATTTCATTCACCTAAGTAGAATACTGGTTACTAACAGGTGAATGGGATGAAGGTTCATTTATGAGATGAAGTGAAAGACTTGAGTGGAAATTTACAAGATCTAATCAAAGAATCGAATTAGAGGGGGATATGTTTCATTTTATAACGATCTTGACACAGGAAAAGAACTATGCTTAAGGGACTTTGTTTCATTTTTTAACGATCTTGACACAGGAAAAGAACTATGCTTAAGGGACTTTGTTTCATTTTTTAATGAGATTGACACAAGAAAAGTAACTCTACTCTGGGAACCTTGTTTCATATTTTAAGTAGCCTGACACAAGAAAAGGAACTATGCTCTGAGACCTTGTTTCATTTTTAACAAGCTTGACATAAGAAAAATAACTCTACTACAAGACCTTGTTTCAATTCTTAATGAGATTGACACAAGGAAAAGAACTTTGCTCCAGGGACCTTGATCATGACCTGCAGAAGGCTATGGATTCCAAGAGTTTCACATCATATGGGAGAAAAATGCTTTGGAAGGTATGAAAGGATCCAATGGAAATATCAGACTCCATTGCCCCTAGTAAATGATGCATCACATCCCCTACTAGATCATCAATAGATGCAGGAATGGACCAAGTTTCCACATAATTAATCCATGTTGATGGAGATACCATTACATATAGGACCATTTAGGGAATTTTTTTGATTAGGAGTCAGATTATGACCAATTAATGAAAGCTATTCAATGGTCATAATTCTTCCTTCATGCAAGAAACACATCACATGTAACACTAAAGAGACAAGAGCTCCCATAACATAAACATAGTCATGCCCAAGGAGTAAATTAAAATTCAAAGGGTCTTGGATTACCATCACATCGATATAGAAAGTCTTTTCTCCCAAAGTAATAGGAAACCGAGGAAGGATCCCTTTTGGTTAACTGGTTCCTCTGTTAAAAGCCAACAAATTCTAGATAACAGGCATAAGTTGTGGGGAATCGAATGATTTCCAAAAATTTGAGGATAGAATACTAACAAATGCGCATTATTCGATGATCATGTCAGGTAGAGCCATATTATAAGCATGTACTATGATCTAGAAGGGTACATAAGGAGGAATACGATACCCCACCAGTCAACTCCAATTAAAGGAAGTGACCATACTACTTTGAGGGGGTGCCATGGGAACGAAAGGAATTCCTCCTTATGTTATGGGAACATGATAACTTCTCCTCTATGCTATTAGAATAGGAGGATTTCCCCCAAGTTCATTATAACTTGAAGAAACGAGAAGAACCTGAGCAGTATGAATTTACCTCTCTACAGGAAAGGTAAGATCAACTGAAGGTGGAATCGAGTCAACCATTTTCTCAACCAATGGTTGGTTGGGAACAAACTCATGGGATTCACATTAAGAGAGAGTGGGATTTACTGGAGATGTATTCTAATCAATCACTTCATCAACTTCTGGAGATTAGGGGAAAGCTTCTAGTAGCTAGCCGGAAGTTGTGGCTTAGAGACAGTAATATTTCCCAACAATTTGGATTCTTCATCCACATAAGGGAGAAGGTGAATTGGAAAATTCCCTTCACAGAAATTAAATGGAAACTTAACTTTACCCTTCTTCCCATGGACCTTACGATCACTAGTCGATGATTTCTCACCAACATGATCTCTAGAAATTGATGACGAAGGTTGATGTGAGCCTGTGTGCCATACTTCTAATACCTTGGGAATACCAGGAAAACCTCTAAGAAGGTGATCACCCTTACATAAATTCCAAGGGAATTTAAATTTGGATTATTAGAAGGTTCCTCTATAGTAGTTGCAATCATAGCAATATTTTCTTGGTCCCCCGCTACTTATTCTGCTTCTTCTTCGTCATCCTTTTCTTGGTTTCCGCCCTACTTTCACCAAGACATGTGGAAGAAATGGATGAAGAAACAATAGGTAAAGTAGGAAAATGGTCAACTTTAGGATCAACTTGAGGTTGAGGTTGTTTACGTGGAGGAGAACTTGGTTGAGGAGAAATTTGGACATTTAGAACCATAGGGGTAAAAAACAATCAAACTAGTATACCATTGGTAAATCCAAGAAGGGACAACGTTGCCATATAAGGAGCATCAATATTTCCTAAAGAGGGAAAATGACCAAGATTCCCATCAGAGGGGTTTCCCTTATTGGTAGGCTCAGGAACTGTCTAGACCTAGTGGACTAGTCTAGAACAACAAAAGTCAAAGAATATAGAGTTTTCCTTAGAGAATTTAGATAATGGAAAGAGGCCTACCTCAAATGTGTAGCAAGATTTCCTTTACTCCTCACTTGTAAGCTCCAATTATAGCTCAAAGTGCTATAATTAGGACCTGCACACACGACTAAAACAAGCAAAGGATCTATAACAACCAAGTAGCATAGTCCAACATCTTCATTCAATGAATCGGCAAGGCATTAAAATGTATGAGTGCTAACATAACACAACAAATATAGGAAAACAAGATACTCTTTGTATTAATGTAAATAGGAGACAATTTAAAACCATAAATAGTAGCTGACTTTGTAGACGTCTCCCCAAGTTTACTTGTCCTTCCCTATCACAAATCATACCTCAATATCAACCCTAATGCATGAATATGGTTACTCCTTTAAGCTCAAAGAAGAAACATAAGGGTACTATCAATCTCCAAAAGCCAACCTTGATGCTATGGATTGAATTAATTTATAGGAGAGGGATGGTAGTTTAGGATTTACCATAATGGGCATACAATCCACATATGATGGGAGGATGAGGTCAAGGGATAAGAGGAAAAGTCCCCAAGATAAGATCATATAGTATTCAAGGATCTTATCCATGGTAAATGGTTAAAACAACCTTGGAATATTCTGTAAGAGGAAGCTTCAAAATTATTGTTAATTTTCCCAAATTTCTAGAATCGTCGCACCTTTTGAAGGGAGAAACAAGTGTTGACCAGTGCTAGTGCAGAATGGAGAAAATAATGGCAAACACAGGTTGCTAATGGGACGGGGTGCACTAGGGATAAAAACATTGATTTTGAGCAAGTAATCCTAGAAACTCAAACTTTTTGGAAAGGTCATGCTTAGGGCATTATGAAGGGATGATGACAACATTTTCATGGATGTTGATTGATATGGTTTGGAGGCTTGTTGACAAGATGTGACAAAATGGAATATAAGAGATTTGCCCCTAAATTACAAAGTATATAATGATAATTAATGACTAAAGTGCTTTACCTTGTGACAAGTACAAATAAAAAACAATTGGTCAAGATCATCATTTATTACAATACATTTTTATCATGATATCTTTCCTGAGGAAGGCATACATATGCTTAGCACATAAACTAACATTACATGTATAATGATCAAGAAGTCACGTCCAATTATGACAGAGAGTGGACCCAGGCTTATATGACTATGTGTATGATCATAGCCATCATACTCTGTAATCTTTTATTAATCCTAAAATCACAGGCCGAATGGATGAAACTAAGTCTAGGGTATTCTATGTCATCCACTTGATTATCCAACATACAGGAATAACCATGCAAATAAATGAGCTGAAGTCGAACATGGTAGACATTGTCTGAATACTAGACAATGATCTAAGTTGGTAACATTCACGAGAGAAACCACCGATGATGTTGATGGTTCTCAAGGTACCATAGTACAATTTGTGTGGTGTGAGTGAATGAGTTGAAGTCAAACACCACACAAAATCTTTCTGTCTAAGTCCAATGATGAAAACCTTTTTCCGAGAGCAAGGAAACTTACCATTGATGTATGCAAGCTCCAAGGTATCGAAGGGAGTTTCTAAGTCAACTTCCTAGGTAATGAGTTGATGTCGACAAGAGGAAACCTATCATAGGAGGGCCTTGATGTATCCCCGATCAACAATATGAAACTCATATCAAGGCTCACCATGAATTTCACCTAAATATCCTAAATATGCAATCTAGCATGACAAAATGATTTTTTTTGTTTTCCTTTAACAATGAAAGGCCTAACTAGGTAGGGGAAGAAGAAATCAATCAACAAGTTAAGAAACAAGTGATGCAAAAATTAATATCCTCAAATTCACTATTCCAATCAAAATCAAAGCCCTATAAATGAAAATACTTGTTTTTCTTTTCTTTTCTTTTAATGTTTCAAATTCAAAGAAACATATGAATGCAACTTGATCACTGAAGAAAAGAA
Organism: Pinus tabuliformis; assembly: GCA_031772625.1. Classification (NCBI taxonomy): domain Eukaryota; kingdom Viridiplantae; phylum Streptophyta; class Pinopsida; order Pinales; family Pinaceae; genus Pinus; species Pinus tabuliformis. The sequence continues at coordinate 754,912,383 of CM062807.1, read as the reverse complement.
ACCGCACAGACTTTAACACTAATGTAAAAGTGACTTTTCAAATTCAACAATCAATATATGCATACAAACCCTAATTGATAAGAAGAAAGAGAGAATGAAAAAAACATATTATCAAAAAGGTGATGGCACTCAAAAGTGATTAACACTCATACACAATTCAACATCACCCCTGCAATTGAGGGGGGATATTTTTTGCAAAAATGAAAGAAAAAACACTACTTTTTTTTTAATGAATCAACAAGAAATTAAAATATATGAGTGCTAAAATATAAAAAGTAGGGCAATCTGGATAAAATCTGGGGATGAGAATACTAAGTTTTTTCATAACTTTGCTAAAGGTAGGAAAGCTGCAAATACTATCTGGCGCCTTAAAGACGAAGAAGGGAGGATTGTTAATTCCTTCTCAGAGATCTCTGGGTTAGGGAAAAGACATTTTCAAAATATTTTCTCAGATTCTGGGGAGGCTACTATTGCAGAAGTCCTCCAAACGGCGCAAAGCTTTCCTAGATTCATTGAGGAAGATGAAACAGAAGATCTGTCTTCCCCGGTCTCAAAGGAAGAGGTTGAAGCAGCTATGAAGCTCATGGGCAAGGATAAGAGTCCAGGCCCAGATGGCTGGACAATCGAGCTTTTCCTCCATTTTTTTGATCAAATAGGAACTGAAATAACTGAAGTAGTTGAAGAGTCGAGACAGAAAAGAGCAGTCTATAGACCTTTCAACTCAACTTTTATTGCTCTTATTCCGAAGAAGGATGATCCGGAAAGTTTCGAAGACTTCAGGCCAATATCCTTGTGCAACTGTATCTACAAGATTATAGCAAAGGTTATTGCTCTCAGATTAGCTCCAATTCTATCTCAAAACATATCGATGGAACAATTTGGCTTCCTGGATGGAAGGCAAATACATGAAGCCATTGGTGTAGCCCAGGAGGTTATTCATAGTATCAGAATGAAGAAAAAGAAGGGGGCTGTGCTCAAAATTGACTTATCCAAAGCATATGACCGGATCAGTTGGCTCTATCTGAGGATGCTGCTGACACATCTTGGCTTCAACTATTCCTTTGTTAGCTGGATCATGGGGTGCATCACAAATGTCAGCTTTGCTGTTCTGGTTAACGGTGCTGCCTCCTCTTTTTTCAACAGTCAGAGGGGACTAAGGCAAGGTTGCCCTTTATCTCCCCTTCTGTTTCTTCTTGTGGCAGAAGGGCTAAGCAGACTAATTCATAAAGCCAGAAGAACGGAGAAGGTAAAGGGTATCGAGGTAGCAATCAATCTCTTCATCACACACCTTCTTTTTGTTGATGATATTTTGATTTTCACTAATGGTTCCTCTGATGAACTAAAGGAGTTAAAATGCATCTTTGATCTTTTCTTAAAAGCCACTGGAATGCAGATAAACTCAAGAAAGTCCCAAGCTTGTGTGGCAGATTTTGAAAGAAGGGAAAGGAATAGTCTGGCTAATTTATTCCCATTCCCCATACAGTCTCTGGATATTCCTTTTAAATATTTAGGATTCTGGTTAAAGCCGGTTGGTTACAAAAAAGAGGACTGGAATTGGCTCATTGCCAAGATTGAAGCCAGAATATCACATTGGAGCTTCAGATGGTTATCCAGAGCTGGGAGGCTGACTCTTATTAAATCAGTTCTTCTAGCTATTCCGGTATACTGGGCCGCCCTGACATGGATACCCAAAGGAGTGCTGGAGAAAATCAGGAAAATATGCTGTAGATTTCTATGGGCTGGCACAAAGGAGTACTCAGTGTTACCTTGGGTGGCCTGGGACAAAGTGGCCAGACCAAAAGAATGGGGAGGATGGGGCATTAAAAGACTTCCAGACTTCAGCCTCTCTTTAGCTGCAAAATCCGGATGGAGGCTAATAACTCTGGAAAACTTATGGACAAGAGTGGTAAAAAGGAAATACATAGACCCCATCCCTTTGGAAGATTGGATTCAGAGTCAAAACAAGAAGATTAAAAATGTTTCTGCCATATGGAAGGCCACGGTGGATGCTTTCTCTGTAATTGAACAAGGCCTAGCTTGGAAAGTTGGTGATGGTAGACTTGTCAGGATTGGCAGAGATCCTTGGGTAGGCTGCAATGAGGACTTTGCCTTATCACCTGGACTACTCAGACATCTGGACAGTAAAGGTATTACAGCACTAAATCAGGTGGAGAAGATCGGACAGTCTACTATTTGGGGACAGGCGTGGAAGGATGATGTCGATCTGGGAATAAATGTCAGATGGAAGGCTGAGTGGGAGGGTTTCATTAAAGGTTTACAACGTTCAAATGTCAGGATAAAAGATGAACCTGACTGCTTGATGTGGGCCCAGAGTAAATCAGGGGAATACTCGCCTAAAGATGGTTATCTCTTCTTGATGGGAAAGAAAGGCTGGGGTGTTCCGGATTGGTGGGCCAAAAATCTGTGGAAACTCAAAAGCCCAGCAAAGGCCAGGCTTTTTCTCTGGTGTATCTTAAAAAGGAAGGTTCCAACTTGGGAAATTTTACAGGCAAGATTCTTAGTTGGGCCTGGTAGATGTCCCCTATGCAAGTCTGAAGACGAATCCATAACTCACCTTTTCATTACTTGTGCTGTCACAAGACAGATTTGGGAGGAGGTCACTGTGCTGCTCAAGATTAAAGCTCAGTGGGGACATGATTCTTTGGAGACAGCTTGGAGAAAATGGTGGCAAGACTTTCCAGAAGGAAACTTGAGGAACTTGCCGCTCATATTTTGCTGGGGAATATGGCTTGCCAGGAATAAAAGCATATTCCAAGATAAGGATACTCCTTCTTCCGTCACTGCCATTAACATAGCTGCCATCTACACTGCCTTACCGCCCCCTGAGCCTAAAGATCCTAACCCAAAGCAAAATCAAATCAACATTCAGGAAGGCATCCCCTGTGGTTTCTTTGATGGGGCTTCACAAAATAACAGGGCTGGAGCTGGCTTATGCATACATATCAATCTGGAACACACTTTGAAAGCTTCTGTTGGGTTGGGTTCTGGCACTAATAACTATGCGGAATTATCAGCTCTTCGCTACCTCTTATGCTGGCTTCTTCACAGAAACATAAACACGATACAGATTTTTGGGGACTCTCTAAATGTCATAAATTGGGTCAATGGAAAGGCATCTTGTCATAATCAGATTTTGAGGACTCTTGTGGAAGAAATCTCTTTATTAAAGGCATCTTTTAATATTTTTTCTATCTGCCACATTTACAGGGACAAGAATGAAGAAGCAGACCAGCTATCTAAGGCTGGTGTACAACAGGATATGGGCAGCTGGACCATAGAGGAGATCAGACAGGGGCATTCAGTCATATCAAATATGCCTCCCTATGCACAGTCTCTTTGACACCTGACTTTCTTCATCTTTTTTGACAGCAGTTTTTGTAGCGGCTCTATATAGCTTCTGTTTATTTTTGTATTTTCCAGCTTCGTATAAATTAGTTTTTTGTTATCAGTTTCAGTATTTTTAGACACAACATACAGACTCTGTTTTTTTTCTTTCCGTTTGATACTTACACCGGGATTCAAAACATTTCTATTTTTTGATGATTGGGGTTGTTTTCCTTCTGCTGAAGGAGACCCCAGGTTATGGCTTCGCTTATAGTTTTTCATGGTTTCCATGGTGCCTCCTTTGGAAGGTTGCTTGTATAGGTTCCGTCTCCAATAGAACAGAAGAACATCTCCTTAAATGTTGAGCAGAACAGCAGTTTGCTGAGCCAAATGAGATGGCATGTGTCACAATTGCTTGTAAAACTTTTTATATCTTAATAAAAAGTTTTGATTTTTCCCCCGGAAAAAAAATAACATGGAAAATATATAAAAACAAGATACTCTTTGTCTTAGTAGAAAAATGAGAGAGTGTACAGCCATAAATAGTAGTTGACCTTGTAGAAGTCTCCCCAAGTTGACTTGCCCTTCCTTGTTACAAATCACACCTCATTGTCAACCCTATTGCATGAAGATGATGTTTCCTTTAGGTTCAAGGCAACAACATAGGGGTACTATCAATATCCAAAAACCAACCTTGATGTTATGGATGGCAGAAAATTTATAGGAGAGGGATGGTAGTTTAGGATTTACCATAATGGGATTCAGATCCACGTATGATGGGAGGATGAGCTCAAGGGATAAAAGGTGAAGTATCCAAGATAGGATCAGATATAATTCAAGATTCTTATCCATGGTAAATAGTTGAAAAAACCCTTGGAAGCTTTTGGAAGAGGATGCTTCAGAATTATTTTAAAGTTTCCTGAATTTCTAGATTCAACTCACCTACTAAAGGGAGCAACATGTGCTGGCCACCATTCGTGCAAAAGGGAGAAATCTACATTGAATGTAGGTGGCTAAAGGGACAAGGTGCGCTAGGGCTAGAAACATTGATTTTGAACCATTAATCCCATAAAAGTAGACTTTTTGGAAAGGTAATGCTTAGGGACTTGTGAAGGGATGATGAAACATTTTCACGAATTGTGATCGATATGGTTTACAAGCCTATTGACCAAATGTTATAAAATGGCCTATAAGAATTGTTGATAATTTATTGGATTCTTATTTTGGTTTTCAATACAAGACAAATTTTCCATACTCATTGATACTCTAGTCACTACATTGGTTGGTTGTGTATGGATTTCCCCTTGATCCTATCTTTGAGGAAGTGTTGTCTCATCCTCCATTTTAATAAGTATTAAAGTTTGTCTTCCCCCAATGTCTTGAGAAAGTGTTTTTTCATATTCTTCTATCATTTTGATAGTTGTATATGGTTTACTAACTCAATAACTATTGAAACCTACATACATACAAATCTTGTCAGTATTAACATACAAGGTATGCTAACCTCATATTGAGATTTGTTTTCTCAGATATCCAAGCTTATCTGAACTCTCCTTTTGGTCCATGAGACACTCATTCAGTCTCTTCTCCTTATCTCTGTCATGCCTAAGAGTTACAAAACTCTTATTCAATGCTAGTTCATAAGTTTCTTTATCATCCTACTGGTTACATTTCACAATTGCATCTTCATCCAATTCCAGTTTAACATGATGAATGCACACCGTTAAATCCATTATCCTTTGTTCCAATTAATATAGTTGTACATCCAAATCAGCAAAATTATCTTGAGTTATATTTTCAAACTCCATGCAAGTTTCATCCCTCTTCATCCATTCTTCTGCATCTTCCTCATATTCTAGCTTCCATTCTTCTAGTAATTCAATTTCTTCATTATGCTCCATGAGTATTGCATTTGGAAATTATTCCCTATTCATCTCGTTCACTTGCAAAGATGCTTCTTTTGGAACTGTGTTGTTGCCTCTATCCCCTAGGGAAAATTATGCATTATCCTCTTCCCTCATGACAATTTGTAACAATTGTCCACATTTATGACCTGGACATGAACAAATTTGATTAGTTTGAAAAATATGAGTCTCTTGAACCTCTGCTAATGCTTTTAGAATCATCTAATGTTTTGGAATTTTTACACAATCCATGATACATTTCATCAATCTCTTTTCCTCATCTTTGTCACCATCTTCACCAAGGCATGGTCCTAATTCTAGTTCAGATTGGTAAACATCTTCTCCTTCACACTTAGTTTTCCTAAGTTCTTTCCTCTCTAATGAGGCACTCAAGTTTTGCTTCAACCTCTCTTGAAGAAGAGGTCATTTCACCCTTTTGTTCTGCAACACCCAACCATATCTATGGTGTTCTTCCATTTCTTTTAGCAACTGCATCATTATGCTAACTCTCTTCTTTAATTTAACCATTTCTCGGTGAAATTACTCTTGATTCATCGTTCCTCTTATTCCCTTCACTCTGGCATCTTCTTTTCTCCTATTGTGGCTTTCATTTGAACCTTTGTAATGACTATCAATAGTCATTTTCCTTCCTCTTTTGTGAGCTTCCTCTTGCCCACTATGAGTTGTAATCAAGCCTTGGTAACAAGTCTTCTAAATTAACCTCTCAACCCAATACCTCAACAATATTTCCATGTGGCTTAGCCTTTGGGTATTCTTTCTATGGTTCTCTCCTCTAGAACTAATGAGCACTTCCTTCCTCTTCTGGGCTTCTACACCTACTGCTCACTTCTCTCGAGAACTTCTTTTGTTCTATTTGCTTCTCTTTGAGGAATTCCTTTGTCCCCTTCTCTTTCCAACCTCAGCTAGAAATCTTTTAATGCAGGATATATGCTGCAAAGGTATCTGCCATAGTTTCACTAACTCTTATTGCTACCTAAGAGAAAAATTGTGAATGCAATTTAAAATCAAAATTTTAAAGACCAAATTAACTTCCAAGCCTCCTCGAAACTAGGATATTTTTCATTCAGAAACATCATTGCTTCCTTTTTAGCTATGACCATTTTCACCACTCCTTTTTCACTCATTACTCCAATATGTATGGAATACAATTTCTCCACATTTTCTTATTACTTAGTTGGGAATCTCCTCAATCTAATATGTCTCAATTATGGTTCTTTATCCAATCCTTCTCTTGTAAAAATAACCAAATGTGAATTATTTACTCAGAAAAAACAGAGAAATCATTACCCCATACTCATACGTTTCGATCTTGAATCTCCTACTCATTACATTTAGGTTCTTGTCCCATCCCTTAAATCTTCTGAGTATTTTTTACCACTAAATTTTATGTTGTCTCCCCAACTATTCCAGGTACTCACTGGCTAGAAAATTCTTACTACACAAACATTTGCCAAGTTTCTTACTTGCTAGAGTGTTATTTTTTTCTCATACCACTTGACATAGCCAACTTATAGATTCCCACTTATATTGATTATGTCTTCAATCTAAGTGCTCATCCTTTGGCCTACATTGTTGAACCTTGCAGGAGGGAATCCTTAGAATCTTCCTTACTAAAACTCCTTGTGCAACTACCTAGATACTCTAGATAACTTCCATATTCTATGAAAAAAAAAACTCATTTCCTCTACCCTCACACTTTCCATAATTATCACTCTATAGGACAACCCCTAGGAACTTGGGTTCGACTTACTCACACTAGGTGGCCTTGGAAATGACTCATTGACACACAAGATGGGCACTAAAATTTCAACGTTTGTGATTTAAGCAATGAATTAATGGTTTGAATGATGTGTGTTCCTCTATGATCACATGGGCCTCACTTTGACAGCCCTCACGACCCTCCTGACCAAATCAATGATAGTGATTTGAAATTGCAAATCCATGGTGCAAGTGGATTGAGGGGGTCCTCCCATTGTGACATCAGTGGAGAGGGAGGGGTCCACACTCTTCATTTTGATGTGAGGTTCCACCAACAAATTAAAAAATGAGGGCTTGACAATTGAGATCAATGGCTTGTGTGGGGCACCCCTAGTGACGTAAACAAAAATAGGGGGTTCACACTCATGGTTCCACCTTCCCTATATGTAGTTCAACCCCTCTCAAACAAACAATATTCTAACTCCTTTGATGTAGTTTCTCCTCCTTGGAACCTCACATGAGACTTGTGTGTCGACCTTGAATTTGGTATAAACAATTCTCGCGCCAGGACTCTGCGTTGGAAATTGAACTTTTGGCATTCAATACTAGGGTTTTCTTCCTTTCGGTATCAAAAAATAATCTGGATGGATCCTGACACTTCTCCAAGAGCCATGGCACTGACTTCTTGGATCTCAACAAATCCTTTCTTAGCAGGGTTTTCTTTCTACTCATGTGTTACTTTTGGGAACGACTATAATCGAATAAAAATTGAGCTCCATAATTTGTAGTTGTAGGTCATAATATTCAACCACAATTGACACATAGACCCACATTATATTCTCTAGGGAAATGATATTAACAGAAATGAATAAAACATTCTTTCCTTCTATTTAGAGAATTGTTTTGGCCTATAGCAGAGCATTCAAATGGCCAAATCACACAAAATATATACGCAAAACACAAGTTTATAACCAATTCTATTAACCAAAAAAAACATATGTACATAGATTATTCTAACGAGTTGTCTACCTAAGATCTCTTGGCCTCACTGCCACTTGAACTCTATCTCTCATGCTATAAGAACTCTAATTCCTAGGCTCCTCAACACCTACTATACACAAGAATATATCTAATTGTTGGACATAATATCTTCTAACATAATGAAGATACTTTCTGTACATCTATCCCTTATTTTTAAAATTGTCTAACTCAGTTTGGCACTTGTTAATTTTTACAAAGGCCCATTTGGCCATAAAACACTAGCTCACAAAAAAATATAGCCAGATTAGCACAAATTCTATTTAGGTTTGGACACTTGTAATTGTATAAAATTTCCTAATTTTATACAAATTAATATTGGAGAAAATCTCTCCTTGTTGGAGAATCCCATGAACCGTTTAGTCTAGGCAAGAAAAGTTGCTTAGGGGTTGATGATACTGCATCAAAATCCCCAGTTTGAAAATTTTCATAACCTCTTGTACACGTGTCTTCAATTTGTTCACTCTTCGTGGGTCCCACACAAAATGTTGTTGCTGTCCACGTATCTAGTTGTATTTTTTCTCCATTCTTGACCTCAGTCTTCCAAGATCACAAATTTGGTTTTGTAATACCCTATGTGCCTTATTGAGGCAAACATGCACAGTTTTGTTATTCTACCAGTTGTCCCTCTCTTCTTATTATATCTTCTTTTGGGCATATTTCTCATCAGCAACCACATCGTGTCCTTCTAATCTTCAAGCTCTATCCTCAACATAATTCTATTCTTTCCATCTCTATTGTTCCAAGCTAGAAACTTCCCATTTTTGTCATCATCCTCCCTCCTTAAATGGAGCAAATTTTTTCTTTTATAAGACATTCTCATTCTTGTCTCATCTCCCTTGATATATGCAAACCCGTAATCAATGTGGAAATCAAATAATCTTTCCGTGTTGTTTCATTTTCTAGTAGTTTGACGTCTTCAAAGTTGAAGGGCGTTGAACATAGATACTATTGTTGAACATCTTATTGATTTTCCTTTTGGTTGTCAACACAAGACAAATTCTCCTTACTCATTGATATTCCAATAACTGCATTGGTTTGTTGTCTATGGATTTCCCCTTGATTATTTCAATGAGACAGTGTTGTCTCATCTTCCATTTTAAAATATTTTAAATTTTGTCTCCCCCCAATGCCTTGAGAAGGTATTTCTTCATCTTCTTCTATCATTTTGATAGTTGTAAATGTTTGTCTACCTCCATCATTCTAGAAACCTACATCCATACACAAATTTTCAGATTTAAAAATACAAGGCCTACTAGCCTCAGTTGAGATATTTATTCCGAGCTCTCTAGGTTGATTTGAACACTCCAAGTGACCCTCATTCACTCTCACACTCATTGTCTTCGTATTTCATAAGGGTTACAAATATCATAGTCAATGATGGTTCATATGTTTCCTTTTTAGCCTATTGGTTACATTTCATAGTTGCATCTTCATCCAATTGCAATTTAGCATGATGAATACAAAACTTTAAATGTATTATCCTTTCTTCTAGGAAATTTAGCTCTACATCCAAATCAACAAAATTATCTTCTGTTGGATTTGTAGACTCCATGCAAGGTTCATCCCTTATCAACCATTCTTCTCAATCTTCCTCAGATTCTTACTACCATTCTTCTGACAACTCAATTTATTCATTATTCTGCATGAGCATTTCTTTTGGACAAATTTGTATCCACTTTGTTCACTTATAGAGATGCTTCTTTTGGAACTTTGTTGTTGTGTTTATACCCTAGGGATAATTATACATTCTCATCTTTCCTCTTAAAAATTTGTAATAATTGTCCGCCTTCACAACCTACACATGAACATAGTTGAATAGTTTTAAAAATATGATTTTCTTGAGCCTTTGTTGATGCTCCTCACATCATCTGCTATTTTGGTATTTACACACAATCCATGAGACTTTTCACTGGTCTCTTCTCATCATCTCTATCACTGTCTCCACCATTGAGTGGCCCTTATTCTGGTTCACAAATTTAAACATCCTCTCCTTCATACTCATTTTTCTTTAGTTCTTTCCTCTCTATCGATGCACTCAAGTTGCGCTTCAGCGTCTTTTGCAGTAGAGGCCATTTCACCTTTTTCTTCCTCAACACCCAACCATATCTTCGGTCTTCTTCCATTTCTTGTAGTTGCAGAAGCACTATGCTAACTCTTTCCTTTAATTCATTGATTTCTTAGTGAAATTCCTCTTGACTCATCCTTCCTTTTATGCCATTCTTTTTTTTTTTTTTTTTTTTAATATATATCTTGCTGTGGTTTGCACTTGAATCTTTGTAATGGCTGTCAATAATCATCTTCCTTACTCTTTTTCTTTTTTTATCTTCCTTCCTTCATCTTTCTTGTTCTATTTTATTTTTTTTTTGTTTATCTTGCCGTGGTTTGCACTTGAATCTTTGTAATGGCTGTCAATAATCATTTTCCTTCCTCTTTCCCACTGTAAGTTGCAATCAAGCCTTGGTAACAAGTCTTCTCCATTAACCTATCACCCTATTTCCTCACCAAGTTTTCCTATTGCTTAGCCTTTTGGTATTCATATGGTTATTCCTCTAGAACTCCTTAGCACTCCCTGCTTTTTTAGGCTTCTACAACTACTCTCATTTCTCTTGAGAACTTCTTTTGTCCTCCTTGTTTTGCTTTGAGCACTTCCTCTATCCCCTTCTCCTTTACAACCTTAGTTGGAACTCTTATAATGTAGTCTCTCTGTTGCTAGGTTCTCTGCCACAATTTCACTCCCTTTTATTACTAACTACAATTATGAGGTCCTTTTAAAATAAAACATTTAAAGACTAAATTACCTTCTAAGTCTCCTCAACATTGGGATCTTTTGTCATTCACGAACATCACTGGTTCCTTTATGGTTGTGACCATTTTCACCACTTCTTCCTTAACTATTGCTCTAATATGCTTAGACTGTAATTTCTCAACATTTTTCTGATTACATGGATGTGAATCTCCTCAATCTACTCTATTCCGATTCTGGTTCTTTTTCAATCCTGCTCTTATAAAAGTAACCAACATTTAGTTATTTACTCATAATAAACACAACATTCATTACCCCATACTTTAAAATTTCGACCTTGCATCTTCTCCTCTTGTTATATTAAGTTTTGGTCCCTTGAAATATTTGAATTTTTTTGCAACTAAATTTTTTGTTATCCCTCCAACTATTCCAAATGCTCCACTTGCTGTAAAATTTCTGCAACATAAGCATTTGATGTTGCATTTTTCAAGCTTCTTACTCAAAAAAGTGTTATTGTGCTTTAATACCACTTGACACAACTAGCGTACCTAATTCCGACATATACCTCGTCCATCTTCAATCGCAGAGCCTACTTGCTCACTTCCATGTTCTATGTAAAAATGGCACTTACTCTACCGTGCACTTTCCCTAATTATGACTCTCCAAGCAAAACCCTAGGCGCTTGGGTCCCGCTTACTCACACCAAGTGACTTCAACAATGACTCAGAGTTGTCACTTGAGATGGGCCCTCGAATTTCAGCGGCCGCAATCTAAGCAATTAAACAATGGTGCAAATAACGTGAGTTCCTCCATCATGTGAGTGAGCCTCGCTTTCATATCCCTAGTGGCCCTCCTCACCAAATCAATGAAAATGATTTAAAATTACAAATCCACGACTATGGTGGATTGTGGGGGCCCTCTCCTTGTGACATCGGTGGAGAAGGGTGTCTCCACTCTTCATTCCAACGCGATGTCCCACAAACAAATCGAATGACAAGGGTTTGAAACCTGAGATCGATGGCATACACGGGGAACGCCCATGATGTGGGGGGTTCACACTCGCAGTTGCACGTGCCCTAGACGTAGTCCCACCCCTCTTGACTTGTAACAGTTCTGACACCTTCGACAAACTTTTTCCTCCTTGGAACTTTGCGCGAGACTTATTCGTCAATCTTGAATTTCGTATAAATAATTCCAACGCCATGACTCCGCTTTGGAAATTGAAATTGTAGCATTTAATGTTGGGATTTTCTTCCTTTCTTGGCTCTCAACGAATCTTTTCTCAGCAGGGTTTTCTTTCTACTCACATTGCAGGCTAGAATATTCTTTCTACTCAGGCTAGAATATTCAACCATATTTGACATAGAGACCCACCATTTATTCTCCCAGTTGTCTATAATGCGACTTTTTGAAAGCCTTTTCAGCGGGTTTTTCCGGTCGAAATCTGGCAGGAATTTATTGGAATCGCAAGTTTGATAGCTAGTTTCTGCACAATGAAAGCGTCCCAGGGGTTTTTCAGGGTGCTGAATCCAAATATGTAGTTAAAAAACCATTTTAACTGCAACAAATCAAGATTTAACCTCAATTTCTTTCGCTGGATTCCGTCACCGGAATCTCCAAAAAATCACATTATAGACAACTCCTTTATTCTCAAACAAAAGATATTCACATAAACGAATAAAACACACTTTCCTTCCACTCATAACATGGTTTGGGCCGTTACGGAGCATTGAGACGACCAAATCACACATACAATATATATCCAAAAACATGAGTTTATAACTCATTCTATTAACCAAAACAAACATATTTACACAAAGGATTCATATGGCCTCTCAGCCTTGGTTCTCTTCGCCTCACCGCCACTTGAGGTCTCGAGCTATAAGAACTCTAATTCCAAATCTCCTCTCACAAATGTACATATCTAATTGTTGAACATAATATCTTTTAACAAATTGAATATATTTTAGGGAGATCCATCACTTATTTCTAAAACACGACTTCATCAAAACAATTTAATAATCTTAACAACCTATATTCTTTTATGGTCGAGACACTTGTAATTACACCAAATTTCCTTATTTTATTGGAGAAAATATCTCCATGTTAGAAGATCTCATAACTTCCTTGGGTCTGGGAAAAACTAGTTTCCTAGTAGTTGATGCTCCTCCATATATCATAATCCCTATACATAAGTTAATTCAATTTCTCCTATGGGATGAATGAGGATGTCCTCCACACCTAATACTCATTGCGTTCTATTTTCATGGTTTCTTAATTATTTACATATTTCATTTTCAAATGAGGTTGAAATATTAGATGACAAATATTTAATATTTATTGTATTGTGAAATAATATTTAGTTTTGAAAAAAAAAGATAAATACTATATATTATTTTATTTTTGTTTTGGTAGATAATGTATGTTCTAAGATGACTTGAATGTCTAATTTATAGTTTGAGTAGCCATAACCAAGGGGCATTTAAGATGTTAAAATCACACTTTCGATCTATCCTGACCACACCAACCTTTAGCATAGATGGATATTTTCCCACCACATATTGTCTTAACACAACATCCTCTCACCATGTACTCTACACAACTTGAGTAAATATAATATATTATTAAAATAATTTAACTATTATTTCTATTTCATAGAGTGCTTTTCCAAAAACATATTTATAATTTGCAAAGAGTTTATCAAATTTTAATTGTAATCAATTCATCAAATTTTAATTATAATAAATTCAAGATTAAATATTATGATGGCTTACAATTTAGAGTTGAATTAAATAACATTAATTCACTTACATTGCAAAAATGATATGTTTCACCTAAAAGATTTTCCTTCGAGAATTTATCCCAAAAATATACAAGAAAATGATAAACAATATATTTATTGAATTCATAATAAATAGACAAGAATATAAAAATTAAAAATGCTCAAAAACTATGAGAAAATTATAAAATGATATCCGTTGAACTCATAATATAAATAAGCCTGCATAAGTTCAATTACTTATCATGTCCTTTCATAATGAAGAAATGTATCATGTATATAGAATAAATCTATATAAATATTTGTGCATTAATTTCAATAAGAAATGTATCATGTATATGGAATAAATCTATTTAAATGTTTGTGTATTAAATTTAGTGTTTATTTCATTGAATATTTATTTAAGTGTCTGCATATTGCTTTATAGATTTGTTGTATTGATTTCAATATATTATTTTTATTTTTCATATCCATCACATCGATTTCAATATAATTCTTTCATTTCCGTGTTTATGCATTGGTTTCCATGTGGCATTGATTTCATCCATCACCCAAAATGATAGGGTGCATTGGTTTCAATGACACTATTACAAAAAACTATTGAAACTATTAAAACAAAAAAAAAGAATCATTTTTCTTATTAAGTGAAATAAATCTAACAATAACATAGTGTAAACAAATTTCAAAAATGTATCTAACAATAATATAGTGAAAATAGATTTCAAAAAGACATATTATAATATTGTAAGAGATATTCCTAGACATGATAAATTGAAGTCTAATATATTATTTTAATGGAGCATATATATATATAAAACATGTAAAAGAGTAAAATATAATTATGAGTAAAAGATTATATAAAGAAATTGTTAATATTGTAAGTTAAGAGAGACAAGGTATGAAAATTATTATTTGAATGGTTTTCAAAATCAAATTACTTTTTTTTTGTCAAGTTGTATGTCTCGTGACTACATGCTTAACTTTTGGCTTGTGAAATCGGGCATCTAAACTATGAGAATTACCTCAGGATCACAATTGGTCACACCAACTCTTAACATGACTGGATGTTTTCCCAAGGAGATGTGACCTTCACATCATAGAGTGACTTAACGATACACCCCATCACCATCTATTCTAAGCCCCGTGGGCTAAATTGTATTCTCATATGATCGGGCCCGAGTTAATGGAAAAGCTAGGATTTATGGATAAAAGAAGATATCATCATTTAAAGTTTTGATGCATAAAGTTTTGAAGTGGCCTTCCTGATAATACTCTATATATTAAGAATAGTACTTAGTAAATTTAAAGTGATTAGATTTATTAATGACAATCCTCTATAATTTCCATGGGACTGCCTTCCTTTAGAACTTACCTAGATCCATCATAGCTTTAGATTTACCAAGTGTTAAGAGGGATCAAATCCATCAAAGTGCGAACTTTTCCTCAAAATTTTCACTCTAGAAAAAAGTTTACACTTCAAGAGATTTAATTTCTTTTGGTGCTTGGTAGAACCACAATGAAAATGGATCTAAATTGGTTATATTGAGAAATGTTTTTTTGTAGCACAATATGTAAGAAATGTGTAATTTCTTCCATTCCCCAATTTAAAATTAGCAATGTTTTTTCGTAACACAATATATAAGAAATGTGTAATTTCTTCCACCACCACAACCACCCCACCATGCCCATAAACCCATCTCATTAACAAAAACAACATAACTATATAAATTACAAAAATTATAAAACATGAGCCCATCTCATTATAATATCTTAGATTGGCTGAAGATCTACAAAGGAAAATCTTTTGAATATTATCAAACATCTAAAACCCATACCTTGATATTACAAAGAGACGACGCTCACTATATAATCACTTTCTATTGCCTTAAATGCCAATAATTACTAGTTTTTTTCCCAGTTGTGAGCCGAGATTGCTGCGGGATGACGACCCAAAAGTGTGGAAATATATTATATTGCTTTTTACGAAACAGGTGTTTGATGCCAGAATTGGTGCTTCCAATGTTGAATTTGTTAATTTCGCTTGGCCAATTTCTTGTTTTATTTTAAAGAAATTTGAGAAGGGGAAATAAATTCACCACTATTAAAATCTGTCCTAAACCTTTAAAATCTTGGATGCTCAAAACCTTAAAGATTAACAATTATAAAAAAGAATTTGTAAAATTTTAGCGAAAATTTAGGAAGAAATTATATTGTTTTTATGGAAAAAAAAGTAACGAGTTTAGAATCAGCTTTTACAAATGATGTGGATGGTTACCAAATTTGATGTGGTAGTCTTACAATTAGACTAATGGTTCACTTAAAAACCAATCAGCTGCGCATTAATAAGATTACGTACATGCATTTTTCCCGAGGGTCCCACTTGTTCGACCTATCACCATCGGTCTTACTTTGACTTCTTACTTCCTGAGCGCTTCAATCTCCACCATTGATCTCACTCCTTTATATCCAATGAATATCGCATCGTATCACGTGCCAATTAGCCCGGATGATCTCCACTGTCGATCTGTCCTGTTCGATCCAACAGTTATCGCACAATCTCACGTGAATTCTTGCCTGATCGATATCAGTTTGGGAGCACACAAGAAAAGTGGTTTTCCCATGCTACGTGTCGACCGCTAAGATTAATATCATGATTTGGACAAACACCGTTTACCATTTCTTAAGCGCGTGAGATACCACTTACCACTTGGGAATATTGCCCACGTGCTAAATACATAACTTTAAGAAACACGATTTAATAGAGGTTTAGCTTAATCTCGAAATAAAGACTTAATGATAATTGACAACGATTAACAATAAAACACATAAATGGAAATTAATACCCAATTAGGGTCCAGAACCTTGATACGCAGATTACAAACAAAATTCTGCACCAGAACAGTGCGAACACACCAAACTTCACCAATTTATTCAATAAACTAGAAATTACAGAGTCTTGCCCTCTCGGCTTGATTACAACAATTCGTATGACCTCTGTTTCACTCCCAAACCCTATCTCTCACTCAATTTCTCGCTTTTCTCACTCGATCATTCCATCTCCCCCATCTATCATTACATTTTTCCTTTCTTTTATGGATCGAATCCTATCCTAACAACATTGACAACTCAATCTCTATTCTTATCAGCTCAACTATTAAATCCCTATTCTCAAGCTCTGATACACACCTAACCTAACAACTTATCTCCTATTCTAAAAATAATACAATAATCCAATTATTACAATAACTAAGATAAAGATCAATTCGAGAGATCTAACCCTCTCTACTAAACTGATTTTGACCATTCAGGTCAATGAAATTCATCTCATGTTAGCCACAACATGTGAACATACAATCACATTGCTGGCTAAGTCTGGATGCTCCTGCATCAGACTCCCAAGGAAGAAAAGAAACATCCATCAGACTTTCAGGGTTTACTCCATACTTCTGCAACTCTGTTGCTATCAACCAACTGGCATCCTCTATTGGTTGTCCCTTCCATTTGACTAAATACATAAAATAAACCTGTCGTCTGGTTCTTTTAGTTACTCTTTTCTCCAGAATAGCTTCCACCTCTTTCTTAATTGTCTTTGGCATTTGTTCTTCCCAATGTACATTTGGTTCTTCATCTTCTACAGGTTCATTCTGTATCTCTATTTCTGTCTCCTTGTATGAGCACAAATCTGCAACATTGAAGGTAGGCGATATTCCAATCCCTTCTGGAAACTTAATTTCATAAGCATTGGTTGAAAACTTCCTCACAATTTTGCATGGCCCTATCTTTTTCATCTTTAATTTATTATAAGTCCCAATAAGAAATCTTTCTTTCCTCAAGTATACCATTACTAGCTCTCCCACATGGAATTCTTTTTCTCTTCTCTTCATATCAGCTCTCTGTTTGTATTTTCCATTGCTTTCCTGCAATTTGTCTTTGACATCTTCTTGTAGTCTCTGCATCTGCTCTGCAAACTCTTCAACCTTTACACTTCTTGTCTCCTGTTTGCTCAAATTTCTGAGCTCATACACACCTCTTGGATTCATTCCAAAAACAATCTAAAATGGACTCATCCCAGTACTATGGTTTGGAGTGTCATTATAAGCAAACTCAGCTTGAGCAAGTGCTAAATCCCACTACTTAGGATTTTGATACACTAAACTTCTCAATATGTTTCCCAAGCTTCTGTTTACCACTGCGGTCTATCCATCTATTTGAGGGTGATATGCCGAGCTGAAACTAAGGTTGGTACCTAGTTTCTTCCAAAGAGTTCTCCAGAAATTCCCAACAAACTTTGTATCCCTATCAGACACAATACTTATAGGCAATCCATGTAACCTTACAACTTCTGAAAAAACAGATTAGTAATATGTGTTGCATCGCTAGTCTTTTTGCATGCAATGAAATGTGCCATTTTATAAAATCTATCTACCACAACATAAATGGAATCATCTCCTCTTTGGGTTCTAGGTAATCCCAAAAGAAAATCCATACTAATTGCATCCCATGGCCAGTCTGGTATTGGTAATGGCTGGTACAATCTTGTATTTTGGCTTCTCCCCTTAGCATGTTGACATATCCTACACTTCTCAACAAATCTCTTAACATCAATTTGCATCTTTGGCCAGTAGTAAAAAGCATTTACCTGAGCAAAGGTTTTGTCTTGTGCAAAGTGCCCAAATAACCCTCCACTGTGTTTCTCCTTGATTATGTTTTCCCTTATAGAACATTTGGGAATGCACAATTTGTTACCATTAAACAGTAAACCTCCTTAGATAAGATAATCTAACCACTAGCTTCTATTATGAACTGCTAGATTTTGTACAACTACATAAATATCTTTAAGTTTTGCATCATCTTTATACATATCAACTATTTATTCAAATCCTACAACACCTACTCTTAATTCTTGCATAATGAAATTTACCCTGCTTAAAGCATCAACAACTTTGTTCAACTTACCACTTGTATGTTTGATCACAAAAGTAAAACTCTGTAAAAACTCTACCCATTTGGCATGCTTTTGATTCAATTTTAGTTGATTTTTTATAAACTGCAATGCATGATTGTCAAAGTACAGTACAAACTCCTTTGGTAGCAAATAATGTCTCCATTTTTTTAAAGCTTGCACAATAGCATAAAATTCTTTATCATAAGAAGAATATTTCTTCTTAGATTCATTTAGCTTTTCACTAAAGTATGCTATTGGTCTCTATTCTTGACTTAAAACTACTCCAATTGCAACTCCACTAGCATCAGTTTCAACTTGAAAAACTTTTCCAAAATCAAGCAAAGCAAAAACTGGTTTTTCTGTAATTTTCTTCTTCAGCAGCTTAAAATTTTTGTCTGTTGCTTCTGTCCACTTGAATGGTTGATTAGTCTCTTTGATTGTTTCAATAATTGGTGCACAAATCTGACTAAAACTTCCGATAAATTTTCTATAAAAACTTGCATGCAAGACCATGAAAGCTTCTTACCTCAAATATGTTTCTTGGAATAGGCCAGTTCCAAATTGCTTGGACTTTCTCTGGATCCATTTTTAGACCTTCTTTAGAAACTACAAATCCCAAATAGATTAATTCTTCTTTCATGAAACTTCATTTCTTTAGATTTATCAGCAATTCCTCTTTCTACAGAGTTCTTAGAACCAACTTAAGATGCTCTGGATGTTCTTCTTTGCTTCTACTGAAAACTAGAATATCATCAAGATAAACAATGACAAACTTGCATGCATAGTCCTTCAAGACTTCATTCATCAATATCGTGAATGTTCTAGCTGCATTAGTGAGTCCAAAAGGCATTACTAACCACTCATACATCCCATTGTTTGTTTTAAATGAAGTCTTCCATTCATCTCCTTCTGTAATCCTTATTTGATGATATCCACTCTTTAGGTCTATCTTAGTAAAATACTTTGACCCACTTAAACAATCCATCAAATCATCCATGTGTGGTAAAGGAAGGAAATCCATAACTGATAGTAATCTTGTTTATGGCTCTAGAGTCTGTGCACATGCGCCACTCACCACCTTTCTTTGGACTGAGTACTGTTGGTACAGCACATGGACTAATACTCTATCTGATTAATCCCTTATCCATCAATTCTTGCACTTGTCTCCCAACTTCTACATTCTCCTGAGGAGTCAATCTGTATGCTACTTTGTTTGGCAAACTTGCTCCAGGTATTAGGTCAATATGATGACTAATACTCCTGATTGGTGGCAATGCATTTGGAAACTCATCCACAATAATATCAGCAAAATCATTCAACAAAGTTTTGATTTCTTCAAGTAAATCATCCAAGTTTGTAGAAGTCAAAATTACCTTAGGTCTCCCTATGACAGCAAAATGCATTTCTTCACCTTTTCCAACTTCTTGCAACAGCTCCTTTCCACTCATCAACATAACACTATTTCCAGTTGTTCCTTTGTCAAATTCATCCTTTAATGGCAACAATGTATGCTTCACTCCATTCTTCTCCAAGGTATAGGTGTTTCTTCTACCATCATGAATGGATTTTCTATGAAACTACCAAGGTATTCCCAACAATACATGGCATACATCCATCAGCATTACATCACATAATACCACATCCTTGTAAGTACCAATTTGGATTTATACTTTGCATTGTTCTATTACAATAAGTTGATATCCTTTTTGCAGCCATGATACTTTGTAAGGAATAGGGTGTACTATTTTCACTAATCCTAACTTGTCCACCATTTCTGTAGAAACCAGGTTATCAATGCTTCCATTGTCTATTATCACTTTACAACATTTTCCTTTGGACTTGCATGTAGTTCTAAATAAACTCTTTCTATAAGTTGGTTCTCATGTCACTTTCTTTGCTTTAAGTAATACCCTTTTCAATAACAAAGATTCTCCTACTTCACGTGATTCTTCCTTATTTCTAATTTGAGGTTTTTCTTCCTTTGTCTTAGCCACATTCACATTCTGCTGATTTGTTGCTTTATTATGAGGACAATCTCATAATCTATGTCCCCACTCTCCACATGTATAACATCAGATTTCTCTTCCTCGACCTCTTCCTCTGGATGCAAATCTCCCTCTACTAAAATCTCCTCTCTATGGTGGTCTACTACTTGAACCTCCTGCTTCACCATGAGGGTGCTGAAATCTTGATCTGGCAGTTCCTCTACCTCTTGCTAAACTTTTCCCTCTGTTCCTCTGATTTTGTTTCCTCAATGTCTTCTCCTCTGCTTTCAAAGTTGCTTGATAGGCATCTTCAATTGTCTTCAGACTCAGCAATTTGATTTCATCCTGTATATCATACCTCAAACCATTGATGTATCTGGCTACCTTTTCTATGTCATCCTCCGCATGTCCTTCTCTAATGCTTAGCTTATAAAATTCTTCTGTATATTCCTTGACAGTCATACCCTTTTGTCTCAAATTTTGCAATTGTCTGAAAAGATTTAACTGATAATCTTTTGGCATAAATTTAGCTTTCAACCTACTCACCATTTTATCCCATTGTTTGATCTTGGGCTTCCCCTTTCTTGCTCTGGATGTTTGTAGTTCATCCCACCAGATAGTTGCATGACCCTTCAATCTAGTAACTACAAATTTCATCTTCTTTTTGTCATCAACCTCCTCATAGTCGAAATATTTGTCCAGTGAATTGATCCAGTCCATCAACTCTTCTCCATTGATATTCCCGTCATACAAAGGTATTTCCACCTTTGGTCTTCCACTTGCTTTGGCCAACATTTTGAGTACTTTGGTAGCTTCGCTTTTATCCTCTTCTTCGTCCTTAGAAGATTCCTCTACAACACTACATCTCCTTCATCAGGTGCTCTCCTTTGAGCAGTTTCCATTGTCTCCATCCTTGTGCACAAATTTCAAATCTCTTCCAGCAGAACTGCATTCGCTACAGGTCTCCCGTGACCTATGCCAACTCCTCTTCTAGGTGGCATGTTTACTGTAGCAGACTTAATCCTTGTGCTCCAATACCAAATGATGTGGATGGCTACCAAATTTGATGTCGTAGTCTTACACTTAGACTAATGGTTCACTTAAAAACCAATCAGTTGCACATTAATAAGATTATTTATGTGTATTTTTCTCGAGGGTCCCGCTTGTCCAACCTATCACCGTCGGTCTTACTTTGACTTCTTACTTCCTGAGCGCTTCAATCTCCACCATTGATTTGGCTCCTTCAGATCCAATGAATATCGCGTCGTATCACGTGCCAACTAGCCTGGGTGATCTCCACTGTCAATCTGTCCCATTATCGCACAATCTCATGTGAATTCTTGCTTGGCCGATATCAGGTTGAGAGCACACGAGAAAAGTGGTTTTCCCATTATACGTGTCGACCACTAAGATTAATCGTGTGACTTGGACAAATACCATTTACCATTTCTTAAGCACGCGAGATATCGCTTACCACTTGGGAATACTGCGCACGTGCTAAATACATAACTTTAAGAAACACAGTTTAATAGAGGTTTAGCTTAATCTCGGAATAAAGCCTTAACACTAATTGACAGTGATTAACAATAAAACACATAAATGAAAATTAATACCCGATTAGGGTCCAGAACCTTGCTACGCAAATTGCAAACAAAATTCTGCACCAGAACAATGCGAACACACCAAACTTCACCAATTTATTCAATAAACTAGAAATTACATAGTCTTTCGCTCTCGGCTCGATTACAACAATTTGTCTGACCTCTGTTTCACTCCCAAACCCTATCACTCACTCAATTTCTCGCTTTTCTCACTCTATCATTCCATATCCCCCATCTATCATTACATTTTTCCTTTCTTTTATGGATCGAATCCTATCCTAACAACATTGACAACTCAATCTCTAATTTTATCAGCTCAACTATTAAATCCCTATTCTCAAGCTCTGATACACACCTAACCTAACAACTTATCTCCTATTCTAAAAATAATACAATAATGCAATTATTACAATAATTGAGATACAGATCAATTCGAGAGATCTAACCCTCTTTACTAAACTGATTTTGACCACTCAGGTCAATGAAATTCATCTCATGTTAGCCAAAACATGTGAACATACAATCACATTGCTGGCTAAGTCTGGATGCTCCTGCATCAACAAACATAATGCAATCTATCTTTATAAGATTTATTTTTCAATGTTTTTTGAGCCTTTTAACTGCTCTCAAATATTAGGTGGATAAATTAAAATAGATTCAGATACATAATAATTAAATATTCAAGTGCTTTAAAAATAAAATAAATTTATATTGATAATAATAAAAAATCATTGAGTGGGAGGCATTTTACATCTTAAAACATGAAAAAAATGTTGTGATTTAAATTTACATTAAATACATTTAAAAAATATAGGTCAGTTATTAAAGAAAAATAAAATATGGAATACATCAATTAATTAGTTTAAAAGAAAACACATATACAAAATAATATTATCAATTATGAAATAAAGTATAATATATATATATATATATCTATATATATATATATATATATATATATATATATATATATATATATATATATATATATATATATATTTATTTTGTTATAGAAGATAGGTGCTTAAAGGTTTGTTGTGTTCTTCAAAAATTCTTAAACTATATAATTTGCAACCTATAGTGATGAAATAAAAGTATTTGTCCGTGTATTTGTTTCAAATTTTGAAACAAATTCACCGAGCGATAAAACTTACCAACACCTTATTCCTCAAAAAATATTAAATTAGATTTTATCTGTAATGTAAAAAATACATAAGATTATATGCCAAAAAGTAAAACTGAATAAACACAATCAACTCTTATTATGTGTGAAATAAAACTTACCAACACCTTATTCCTCAAAAAATATTAAATTAGATTTTCTCTGTAATGTAAAAAAATAGATAAGATTATATGCCAAAAAGTAAAATTGAATAAACACAATCAACTCTTATTATGTGTGAAATAAAACTTACCAACACCTTATTCCTCAGCAAATATTAAATTAGATTTTCTCTGTAATGTAAAAAATAGATAAGATTATATGCCAAAATGTAAAACTGAATAAACACAATCAACTCTTATTATGTGTGAAATGTTCTACGAAATTGGAATACTTACAAAAGTAAAATGTTTCCTTTAAAAATCACTTAAATGGACATCATATTTAAAACTTGTTTCTATGAGATA
Source organism: Pinus tabuliformis (assembly GCA_031772625.1). NCBI lineage: Eukaryota > Viridiplantae > Streptophyta > Pinopsida > Pinales > Pinaceae > Pinus > Pinus tabuliformis. Next base: position 754,888,692 of record CM062807.1, on the reverse strand, counting down.
AATTTTATCAAAGTAAAAATTAATTAATATTTCACAGATATAAATTAAGTAAATTTATTTCATGTGTAAAAAAAAATTGTGCGAGTTAAATTTTCTTAAACATTAAGTATTTCTGAAATATAAATCAAACAAATTGATATGATAGTTGAAATACTTTTGTATGATGTAAAAATTCATCTAAGTAAAAATGAATAAATATATGATTTATAAATTATATAAATTGATATTATAGTTAAAAAAAAAATTATAAGGTAAATTCTATCCAAATGAAAATTAATAAGTACCATATATATAAATTATGCAAATTGATATCATACTTCAAATGTTTTCGTGTAAGTTAAACTTTATCAAAAACAAAAATATGTTGGAATTAAGGAATTGTTGAGAAGGGATGAATGGTAATTTAAGAAACTATTTATTTTGTTTTCTTACTGTGCTTATAGTTCTTTTTTATGTTCTTTCATATGTGAAAGTATTCATTCAGAAAGTAGTAAATCTTATCAACTTTTAGAACACATACTCAAACAACAATCTCATGACCACCATACATTTGACACAATGTTTTTACGTGGAAACGCAGAGGGAAAAAAACACCAATTTGTTGTTTGTTTTATGATGTAATTTAAGCACCAACTTAATTACATATGTTCGTTGGTGAGCACCCACTCACTGGAGGCGTCAACCCCTTTTGTTTACCAAGCACCAACTTTCCAAGAGGAACCAACCTATTTTGTTTAGCAAGCACCAACTTGCCTAGAGGCACCAACCTCTTAAGTGTGTAGGCACTAACCTGTCACTGCCACTGTTTTACTATTTGATATAATTTTCATAATGAAAATAGAGGAATGTAAATTACAAATAAAATACCAACTTAATGGTTGTTTGCAAATTCAACTTCTGCACTCTGCTTTCTGAACACTTGCGGCAGTCTTCCTATTGCTGCCCTTTGCAACACTTGCTCTGTGCTCTGCTTTCTCTGCTCGAGGCTATCTACTTTCACCGCAACACCATCATTGCAACACTCTACTCCAATTCACAACTCACAGCTCTATTTTGTCACAAGTATGCTCCCACACCCCAATTAGCTCAATGGAGGTTCACAATTTTGTTCTTGTGTTGCTCTTGGCTCAATGTAGTCACTGTCATCATCAATTCTACCCATGCATGTACCCCAGGCATGGCACCCCATTCTTTTGCTAATTTATGCAAACTCCAGTTCATTCATCGCATTAAACTCATAAGGATGGGCGACGATCACTTCTTTGTCATACAAATGACTCTTCATGTTGTGTATTAACTCTTAGTCCTCCTCACATAATTCACAGATGCTCCCCATGCTTCTTTATGGTTCACTAAGATCTACCAGTACAACGTCATAGAGTCTTTGTTCTGCATTCAAGACCAGAACTGTTGATTCATACATATTTAATACACCTATGTATTGTTGTTTCATCGATGGATTTACATTGCAGAACACAATTGAGGCTTTTTCCAAATTGGCACTTTTACACATAAAAGTCATACAAAACAACAAACTATGATAGTCCTTATCCCGTTATGTATAAGGCCATTTTTCTTGTATTTCTCCATAGGACCAAGGGATATGATCGAGGGCTCATCCTCAAGGCAATAAGGCCTCCAGACCCTCGATAGGGGCTATATTTTCTTCATTAACTCTTTACACATGGTTTCACATGTGTTTCCTAAAACCAACATAAATACACATGGAGGCCCTTTATCAATGTTTTTCTATGTGTTCACCGATGCCAGCCACTAAGTATCACTGATGTGTTGATTTTCAATATGCGATAGGCACCATATGTTAAGCATTAGCCCTTAGTTCCCTTAAGCCTTCACAACCACCTACTATCTTGCATCCCGATGGAATTTCATTATGGCACATGAGCCAGCCATTGCAAACCTTTGATCCTTGATTGCCGATAGGCCCCTCTCTTCAGCCCTAGCCCTTGGTTCCTTAACATTTCACAACCGCGTGCTAGCCCACATGTTGGAGCCCTCTAATTGGTGATTTCCAAATGTGGACAATGTGCAAACCATCGCAAACCTTTGATCGCCAATTGCTGAAGTGACGTCATCACATGTCATGTGGCATCTTTTGACCAGTGACATGTGTCACTCAGATATGGCCCATTAGGCCATCCACAAACATAGAAACATCCTACCACTTGTCCCTATGTATCGTGACATCAACTTGATGTAAGCAGACACGTGTCCCTTATCAAAACCAATCAGATCCTGCCACTTGTCTTCGTCGGAGCCCATCACCAGTTGCCATGTGTCCTTATCAGACCCAATTGAATGCCTCCACATGTCGTCCTAGAGGAGAGAGAAAGAGGCCCACCAACCTTTTTGAAATGAATTCCTTTATATTTTCCTTTTTGGCTTTCCTTACTATTTAACACTAGAGGCTAAAATATCTAATTTGCGGGAGTTCTGATATGTGGGACCTACAATTGCGATTGTCAATTCGCCTGGATCACTAACGTGCAATCACCAATATGGCATGCCCTCCGATCTCTGATCATCTGATATGTTGGGACCTCTGATTGATAATATCGCAAGTCGTTAATCAGCGAAATGCATATGTTGTTGTGCTGCAACTTGGAACCTCCGATCGAGGATATGACGGGACCTCTGATCTTCGATATTCCTCACTACACAAGGCCTGATTCATCCTGAACTTGAACAATCCATATCTCTCGAACCACAAGTCCATTTCTGGACTTCTGCATACCATTGGAAATCTCTTCCAAGGCACTTTCCAATGAAATGAGTTTGATTAACCACTAAGCCTATCTTCTTCCTCTAAAGATGGCTCTAAATTCTCTACCTAAATGGAATCACAACCACCAAGGCATGAAGCCCCATGATCAGGCTGAGCCTTATTTGACATCAATGCCAACACTTACACAACCAACCATCTTCACACCAACAAATGTCAACAATCCCCCCTTTGGCATTGATGGAAATACTGTAGACTCCCCCTTGGCTTGGCATGGTCTTCTCTGATCCTAAATTTTTACCCCTTTGACATTAGCGGCAAAGAAAACTTCACTTGCACTCCCCCTAAACCAAAGCATCCTACTCTGCAATGAGTTCCTTTTGTTGAGTAGCTTCCACCTCCTACCAAAATTCAGTCATTTGGAGGGAGGAGTTACAACTCCTATCTGTTGCCTGAGATACTCAAATGGTTCTCTTACAAGTGGCTTGGTAAAGATATCTGCTAGTTGCTCTTTAGGTGGAACATATACAAGTTTAATAGTATTGGCTGCAACTTGTTCTGTCAGGAAATGATACTTGATAGGAATGTGCTTGCTTTTTGAATGGATGACTGGATATTTTGAGATGTTGATTTCACTAGTTTTGTCACACATTATTGGAATGGGATTAGAAAACTCTACTTGTATATCTTTTAAGGTTTTCTTCATCCTTAGAATCCATGTACAACAAGTTGCAACAACAATATATTCTGCTTTAGTAGTCGATAGAGAGATGGAGCCCTGCTTCTTGCTAATGCATGATACCAAGAAGTCACCGAAAAGAAAATATGCACCATAAGTACTCTTCCTGTCATCTAGAATTCCAGCCCAATCTGCATCTGTGTAGGCCTTCAGATTGAAGTCTTTACTCTTGGGATATCACAACCCATACTCTGTTGTAACTTGAAGATTACTGAAAATCCTTTTAACAATGACCACATGACTTTCTCATGGACAAGCCTGAAATCTTGCCACAATTCCCACTGCTTGCATGATATCTAGCCTTGATGTTGTCAGATAGAGCAAGCTTCCTATCATCAATCTGTATTCAATTTGATTTACCTTTGTTGTTGTATCTTCCTTACACATTTTATAGCCTATAGTCATGGGTGTGCTGATAGGTTTGTAGTCCCCCATACCAAATTTCTTCAAAGTTTCCTTGAGGCATTTAGATTGAGATATAAAAAATTCTCGTGGGGACTGAGTAATTTGCAAACCCAAGAAGAAGGACAACTCACCAATAATGGACATTTAAAACTCTGTTTGCATACAATTTTCAAACTGATGCCCCAACTTCTCCACATCACTGCCAAATATGATGTCATCCACATAGACAACAATTATTCGTAGATGATCATCTTCAGATTTTACATAGAGATTGTTTTCAACTGAGCCTTTCTTAAAAACTTATTGTTGGAGATACTTATCGAGCCTTTCATATCGGGATCTAGGGTCTTGTTTCAAACCATACATAGCCTTCTTTAATTTTCATACAAGCCCTTCATCATAGGAGAGTAGAAAACATTCATGTTGCTCAATGTAAACATCTTCTTCTAAGTCTCCATTGAGAAAGGTAAACTTTACATCCATCCGCTAAACTTTGATGTTCTTGTGAATGACAAGGGCAAGGAAGATTCTTATGGCTTCTAGTCAGGCTACTGGTGCAAAGGTTTGTCCAAATTATACAGCTTCTATCTGGGCATACCATTTGCAAACAAACCGATCTTTGTTCCTGATTACTTGACCTTTTTCAGTCAACTTATTCTTCAAAACCCACTATGTTCCAATAACATTTTTATCTTTTGGTCTAGGGACAAGATCCCATGTGTCATTCATTTCAATTTGGTCTAGCTCTTCATTCATCTCTTTCACCCAAAACTTATCTTCACTTTCTTGATCGAGGTTTTTGGGTTCTATTTTTGATAGTAGAGCCAAATTTGCATATCTTGTATTTCTCACAAGTCTCCTTTTGGTATGGACACCATTTCTTTGATCTCCAAGAATCTGACTCTCAGGATGTTACTTTTTCACATACCTAGAAGGCATTCTTGGCATTGAAGATGTGCTTGCTTCCTCACCTTCATTGTCTAAATTTGTTTCATTCAGATCTACGTCCCTCAACTCTGAACTCTCTTCATCATCTAAGTCCAAGTTACTTTCAGAGGGTTCAGGTTGTGAGCCTACTTCATCAACCACTATGTCAATGCAGTCTTCTATCTTCCTTGTCCTCTTGTTGTAGCATCTATGCCCTTTTCTTCGAATACAATATCCAAGTAGTATTCCTTCATTAACGCATGAATCAAGATGCCCAAGTTTATTTTCATTTCTTTTAATGAAGCACTTTCTCCTAAACACCTTGAGGTGTTTAATTGATGTAGGTCTAACCTTCCATAACTCATATGGATTTTTGTCACTGTCAGGCCTGAGATGAGTTTTGTTTGACAAGCATATTGCTACCTGAGATGCTTCTCCCGAGGTGAGCCACCTTCTTCATCTAACATCGCTTTGGACATTTCATGGCTTGAATTGCAGATGGTTTTATCAGGCCTTGACAATCTAGGTAATACTTTTACCGCGCATCTTATGCCATAATCATGCTTCATTTGTTTTTCTCAGGTAACTACTCACCCTTGAGTCATCGAACACATAAACGTTATTATGAGTCCTGACTTCCTTCCCCACTAGTTTTCCATTTTTTATATTCTGGATCTCACAATATTTAGACCAGAAGGTCACATCATAGACGTTGTCACACATCTCACTAACACTTAGGAAGGGTTTGCGGCCTTCGACATACAACACATTCTGTTCATTTTTCTTCTGATCAATATTGACCACTCCGTTTGTTTTGATTCTTGTTGTAACATTGTTGCCAAAGGTGAAATTGCCTCCTCTGTCTCTTTCTTTTAGTGTCAGAAACTTTTTCTTGTCTCTAGTCAAGTGTTTTGAGCAACCACTTCCTACATACCTTTTGTTTTCTTTATCATGCACCTATAAGATGAGCCCACATGGCATGCTCTTTTTGGTATTTTGTTTCTAGCTTCTTTTATCCTTTGTATGTGAGCCTGTCTGTTAGTTTGAGATTTAGACAAGTATTCAAACATGCTTCTACACTCGATGGCCTTGTGCTCGAAATTATTACATTTAAAACATTCAACTTCACTTTGTAGGAGAGTGAAGGCATTCTAATTGCTAAAAGAGGAATCTTCTGACTTAGCAGTCCAGTGTGAATTAAACCTGAGATTTTCATCTCTTTCAACTTTGGCACTTCTACAATTAATAGATTTGTGTCCAAATATATGACACTTGTAGCAGTGACCATAAAATAAGTAGGCACGCCTATTGTCAAAAGCATTATGAGGTTGTTGTAGTAGTTGCAACACCCTCCAAAATTTTGGCTTGCATCCAAATTTCAGAGCCTTCCTTGATTTTTCCTTTGATGGTTACAAACACTCAAGCTCACCCCATGAGCTCTTGCAAAGTGTTTTCATATTTTTGCTTATTTGACCAGCAGTCGTCTTTCGACATGTTGATTGCTTTGTCATGCTTGCGATCATATTCTGGTGAGTTTGAAGGTTTTTCTTTGTGTGTTTGGTTTGTCTTCACTATGTGAACACCTTTTGTACTCACACACAAGGTTGTAAGCACTATCGCAAAAGTGTCCTCACAGTCCTCCGAAGGTCTATCACAAGTGTCGTGCTTTCCTCTCTCAACTCCAAGACAGTCTCAAAAAGGGAATGTTTTATCTGGTTGTCATGGTGTTCTATGTTGTCTCATCGTCAAGTATGCTAAGTGTATGATCAAAATGTCAGTTTGCACAAGTTCACCTGCTTTTGACACTTAGCCATTTTCATGAAAATATGTCCAACCGGACAGCCCTCTTCCACCGGACCCTGACTGCACTGCACTTCGTAGTCTCACACCTCAGTGACCCTGCTCTACTACCTGGAACTGTGCAGTGCTTTAGGCTATCCTCCAAGTTAGTTGCATTGTGCAATCCCGAAGGTGACCAACCTCTTTTCCTCCTAGAATTGCGCAGAGACCGCCTCCATGACAAACCTGAACTACACATTTCTCAAGCACAGTCATCAACCCTCCTTCTCGCCTGCCAGAAGCATACAATTCTCTGAGACTTGGGCCTGCACTATTCTCCAAAATTGCATAGAACTGCCCAGCTAGTCCTCTGCTACCTTGCTCTGCACTATTCCCCAAAATTGCGCAGACATGCCTAGCTGACCCTTTTCTTCCTATCCTACATTGTTCCTAGAAATTGCACAGTCATGCCTTAGCAAGTCCTTTGCAACCCTATTTTTCACTGCTCTCAGAAACTGCACAGAGCTGGCCAATTGTCCCTCTACAACTCTGCTCTATATTCCCTCTGGAAACTGCGTAGAACTGCCCAATTGTACCTCTACAGCCCCACTTTGTATTCCCTATGGAAACTACACATAAGTGTTTCCCTTGAGGTTCCCACCTTGCAATTGACACTAGTTACTTTCACTACGTAATTTTGCCTCCCAGTGGTCACTGGACAATTTTTCCTGATAGTGTAGGTTGTCCTCCCAGAATTCCTCATTATAGCCTGAATTGTTCTCTGCGCTATCTAAGTGAGTTTTCCTCCCTCCCTGTCAATCAGAACAAGAGAATAATGCATCATGCTAGACTAGGAGGTTTTGTATTTGATGTTGTCTTGTCATGAGTGAATTGGAGGAACAGGTACATTAGTAGATGATGGCGAGATGACGAACAAGATGAAGAATGAGCGCACATGCTATGAGACTTGCTTGCATCTTAATGGATATACCAAGCATAGCAAGCAACAAGCGAAAGGAACACATGCATTGAACCATGAAGCAATACCAAGACCATCGAAGACCTAGCAACACTATACCATGCAGAGGAGAACACAAAGCACATCAAGAGTACATCCATCACTCAGCAACATAGTAGCTTGACATGGATACCACAGTCAGCCAATACATGTTGCATCATGAGATGTCTCATCCATATCAGCATTATGGGCCATGTCCATTGTAACCGAATGTAATGTAAAGTGAAGTCTAGTGAATAGTCACAAGGGTAGTCCAAGAGTCACAAGGGTCAAACATCATGCTTGGCTATATATAGCCCTCCCATTGTATGAGCAAGGTTGTTTCACCTTGGCTCCTCCAACAAAGCCTTGAGAGTCTATATTCTATTCTTTGAGGAGCGAGGAGTAGATCCAATGCCCCACTACTGGGACTAGTGATATATGGTGTATAGATGTGTCTTGCGAAATTTTCTTAATTCAGAAGCCTATTAAGGGCAACAGGTTTTCACACATGTTTTGTAGATGTTTCTAAGACTACTCTTTAAACATTTGTAATGCATGTTTGCTTAACCTATACTAAGATAGTAGAACTACATTGATTATTTTAGTGCTTACATTGTTGAAGATGTGTTGAAATGTTTATCATTGTTGTCTCATACGTGTGGACTACTCCGTAGGACATTAGACAAACCATTCTTGTTTATTGGTTATAACGACCGTCACCTCCATATAGACTACTCTTCTGGATGGTGTAGGTGTTTTCCCTTGCACTTTGGTTTTAATGATTACCGCATCTGTTGTGGACTACTCCACTAGATGCTAAACAGACCCTTTTTGGCTTGCATTTGTCTCTCCCTAGATGTTACTACTACCTATCATCTAGAGGCTCACTTTACTCTCTCCCCTTACAGTAAGAGAATCCAGACACAAGTTACATTACACACTCACGAGGCACACTCACCTTTATTTTGAAGATACAGGCATAATACTCTCATGTGCTGAACAACTAGAGCTAAGGAAAATCTCTAAGATAATGGAAACTAGGCCATTGTACCAAATGTGACTCCTACACCAAACGGTGTGAGGTCTAGTTGGGACTTCCTACCAGGGAGATCCCCTAAATTTTGTGGGGTCCAACACCGTTAACATTTTTGGTTCTAGAAGGAGGATCGCTAGGAGTTTATGGTTGAATGTCCTACCAACCCCACTTATCTATCACCTGGTCAAGGTAGTAACATGAACTCCCTCTCCCCTACGCGCAACTCTGAAGTTGGTTATTCCTCACCTCCCAGACCTGAACAAGAAATTTTGTATCATCACATCCACGTTGTACGTCCCATCACCCGTCAATTTTCTAAAGTTTTTGGACTCATTCCATGAGTACACACTCTTCCCTATTCACAGAAGAAGCAAAAGACTACTCCCATAAGGGTGGTAGTCTAATCTATGGAAGAAGAAATCCTCACCATAGTCTCTTTAAGAGCTGGCACAAGCTGTTGAAAATGAAGAGGAATTTCCAGTCTTCCGAATGGGAGAAAAAGATAACCTCTTACTCTTGGGCTCAGGTTCGGGTGCAGGAGGCGCAGAGGAAGGCGTCGGAGGAGGTGGAGGTGGGGACGAACGAATAGATTGAGAGGTAGAATCATTAGATTCAGAAGAAGAGGAGGACTAAGAAGAGGAAAACATGGCTGGCCAAAATCTCGAATGGATGGCCCAGGGCCCATTGGCACTCCCGAGTGTCTTGCACAAGATTCAAATACATGTAGAGAAGTTGTTAATGAAGTATGACCCTGACACGGTAGTGAAGGCAAAAGATCACTTAGAAACATTCTACCTACATCTGCAGACAGTTGAGGTACATTATGACGATGTTTCATGTAGATTGTTTCCATGTACCTTATGTGGCAGAGCAGTTGTATGGTACCACAACCTTCCTGTGAACTCCATTCAGAACTAGGGGGTGTTCAAGAGAATTTTCCTTGAGAATTTTTCTAAAGAAAAAACCCTTGCCATGTTGCTAAAAGAGTTGGGTAATGTGAAGATGGAGCAGAAAGAAAAAGTCAAAGACTCCACCACTATTGACTACTACATGTCTGAAATTTTTTACCAGAATTTTGCATTTCATCGAGAGAGCTTCGAAACCAACACTATTAGAAAATTTCCAAGATGAAATTCCTGTGGCGAAAGACCTGCACACTATTGGAGTCATTGTAGATGACGAAATATCTAAGGACTCCAAAGACATGGGAAGGAGGTCTCAGACTACTGTGAGTAAGGCAAAGGAAAAGGAAGAAAATGAAATTAAGAGCCTTACTCGTCTCGTCAATTCCTTGACAACTGAAGTTTTCGAACTCAAATAATGGAAGAGCCAGACAACTTGACCAAATATGTGCAGAGATCTAACCTTGTGCTAAACCTAATTGCGATCTCAATAGATCATTACTCAAAGTTCCATGATGAACAAAATTCAGGAAAGACTTACCCATGATGGTACCAAGGAATGAGTGCTCTCAATACACAGTTGACTGACCGATTTGCGACTAGTGAGAAGGCTCGACCTGAGGATGAAGATGAAAAAGAAGCTACTGCATCTGATGAAGCTCCAAGTGTTGGGCATATAATCAACACGTATCAATGTGCTCACACTTCTTAGAAGACGACCACTGAGAAGGAGCCTCTGAGCGACCAGCTGATGCCAAAGAAAGACAATTGATACAACTTGAGAAGTTCAAGGGGCCCCACTATGTTTGAGATACTGAAAGAAAAGGTAAGACAACATCTTCTCAAAGCAATTGATCTGTTGGTCAACTCAACACAGAAAAGTCAAAGAAAGTCTAGCAAGATAGCTACAACAAAAATTATGGCCGTGAATAGCAAAGACAAGAGCAACCCACCAGATAACATGAACACAAGTCTATCCCAGAACATCTCGGTGAGTCTGTTGGGTTGTGTTATATTCTTTCCATGACTAGCCACATAGTTAACCGAGGGGTTAGAAGGGGGTCGAGCCCCACCTTCATTGTGCCAATTGTGTAACAAGGGGAGGGGGGTCACAGGGGGTTTGAGGGGTGCAGGTAACCCCACTCTATGGGGTCCGGGGTAGCGCCATAGAAAATTTTGTTTTTGGACCCTATATTAGGTTGGCCGGACCTGCCTATGGTTTTGTGCATGATTTTTCACACATGGTTTTGGACGCGATCGTTTTCGGTCCATGGTTTTGGACGTGATGGTTTTCGGTCCGTGGTATTTGATGCTTTGGCATGTATAAATATGTATTGTAACATTGAAAGGAACATAATGAAAAGTCAAGCTGGTAGTCCCAGTTTTGGGATCCAGGGGAAAATCTCTGTGTATATGTGTTTAATGTGTTATGCTCTCGCATTGTTTATTTTCTGTGTTTCAAAATTCGTATGCAGGTAATTTCCGTACAGGGTTAAAACCTACAGAGTCTTCCCACTCTAGACTACAACATTGTTGAATACATGAAAAATACCCGTGTATACATATCTATGTATGAGTTAACCAAGATCACTGGTCAGCGGGACATTCTTTTGTGTGCATTAGGGCAAATTTTCGGAGACAGTTTTTCCTCATTCAGCAAGAGATCAAGAAAGTCTCCCAACCCACTTGCATTCATGCTCAACGCACTCCTTATGAAGGAATAAAGCTCACTCTGCCTACCGTTTTTGTTGTCATTCGAAATATTTAACTTCAATATCCACAACTGTTTGGTTGATTTTGGTCCGTCAGTCAATGTCATGCCACTCTCCATGGCTAAGAGGATCAATGTTCATTGGAGTAGCACAACTGCACTGATTATCCAACTTGACAAAACATGTGTGCCAATCATTGGTGAACTCCAAGAAGTGATCATCTGGTTATCATCTGATGAACAAGTTCACCAGTGCATTAACATTGTGATTATGAACATCCTAGAAGTGTATGGCTTATTTCTCAACAAATATTGTTCTAGCAAGCTACAAGGATACTTTGCTATGGACTAGTCACACTAATGGCTTCCGTACAAGGGTAGAAACAACTAGATTTGGGTGTTGTCGGAAAGATACATGAAACATAACGTGACTCTGTTGGATGGTTAAAATGAACCATTGGCTTTTGAAGAACTCATGTTCGACAATTTATTTCTGGAAACACAACTAGGGTGTTATCTTACACAGCCAACCCCCACCTGACCATACACACAATCGGGTCTCCTTCCTTGCCCAATTGGTGAAAATGAAACTTGTACCATAGATTGTAACAATAATAGCAGCAGAGATACTAGTACTAGTGTGGCAAGTGGCCCTTGTACAGATAATATGTGAACCTTATACTTCTACGAATCCAAGACACAAGAGGGCTCTGGAGCTGGTTGTTCTTTCATAGAACCATTGCAAAGGAAACATTTAGTCTCAAACTTCTTGGAGTTCAAGTGCATAAACAACACGGTCAAGTATGAAGCCCTCATTTTGGGCTTTAAGAAAGTCATCAGCCTCAATGTTGTTGTGCTAAAAGTGTTTAGTGACTCAAATATTATGGTGCGTCAGGTACGTAACATTATACACTATGTGTCATGTCATCTTAAGAGTTATCAACAAGAGGTATGGCGACTTAAATCTAACTTCCAAGCTTTCAATATTATTTCTATACCAAGAATGTGTAATGTAGCTGCAAATGCTCTAGCGAATACAACTGCTAGGAGGAAACCCTTGAGGGGTATATTTTCTATTGAAATTTTGTATAAGCCATCTATCCTTGATAACATCACTAATTTACATGTTTTTGATGATGACCAACAGATATTGCATTTCATGGTAAACACTGACGTCTTCAAAGACACAGTGATAAATTAAGACGAGCACGAGCAGTCTCTGCAGAACACAACTAATGATAGCAAAGGCAACCTCAGGTGTGGTATCACTCGAAAAGTTGTATGACCTATAGAACCACTTTCAGGGGCTCGTGAATGCGACAACCCACAGTTCCACAATGTTGTATGAACATATCAACTTGCGAATAGACAAATATCTGAAGTTCGTAAATCTCGGTACATGTGGTACACCAGAAGAGAAACAAGATTTTATCTGCCTGTTTAGACAGTATCATGATGTGTTCCCATGGATGTACACTGACTTGAAAACATATGATAGGTGAATAATCCATCATGTCATTCCAATCAAGGAAGGGGCCAAGATGTTTCAGCAGAAGCTAAGGAGAGTGCATCCATCACTTGAGCCCCTCATTAAAAAAGAATTGACTAAGCTGTTCGATGCTCGGATCATTTACAAAGTTCTTCATTCCACGTGGGTTTCAAATTTGTTACCTGTTAGAAAGAAGTCTAGGGAGATCCACCTTTGCATTGATTTGTGAAATCTGAATCGTGCCTCAGACAAAGATAACTACCTAGTGTCATCTATGGATCACATATTGCAGATAATATATGGAGCAGAGATGTTCTCTTTGCTAGATGGTTTCTCAGGATACAATCAGGTTTTGGTAGAAGATCCTGACAGACTAAAGACAACATTTTGTACCAAGGGGGTACGTTCGCTTATCATAGAATGTTGTTTTTGTTGGTAAACGTAGGAGCTACATTTCAGCGTGCAATGGACATCACTTTCAATGGGCTTGTTGAACAGAGCGTAGTGGTCTACCTTGAGGATCTGATCATCTTCTCTGGACAACGATTAGACCACCTCTGTCATCTAAGGAAAATGTTTGAGCAATGTTAGAAGTACAAGATATTCTTGAATCCCAAGAAGATTGTTTTCATAGTGTCTGAGGGTAACCTCCTTGGGCACATCATTGCTAAGAGTGGGATCGAGGTAGATCTGAATAGAGTTCGGACCATCACACATATTCCTTATCTCGTGAACAAGAAAGCTATGCAGTCTTTCCTGGCAAGGTCAACTTCCTCAGAAATTTCATCTCTGATTATGCGCAAATTGTCAAACCCATTCAAGAGATGACCAAGAAAGACGTAGTGTACAGTTGGGAAAAAATGGAAAAGGAAGTGTTTGCTTGGATTAAGCAAGCTACAGCACAGGCACCTACACTGTACAACCAAAACTTCAATAATGATTTCTTGATCTACACGTTTGCTTCCGATAATTCACTCACTAATGTGCTCACTCAGAAAGAAGAGTTCAACAATGAACAACTGATCTCTTTCATGAGCAACCATTGCATTATCTTTGTGCCACACCTAGCAATCAGATCATTGCTTGTTCAATAGGATTTGGGTGAGAGAAGGGCGAACTGGATGACATGATTCAAAGAGTATGACCGTAACATCAAGCTAGTTCACACTATTAAGGGTCGCGATATTTGCAAACTAGCAACGGAGGCAGTACATGTGCAAGAGGAAGAAGGAGAGCTCACTGGCTGGGAGAAAGAAATTGAAATGTATAATGTTGAGCGAGCCACCCCCCCCCCCCCCCCCCCCACAACTTCATATGAAAACTCTTGGTACACAAACATGCGCCAATACCTTGAGCATGGCACCATGCCCTCTCACTTATTTATGTAGAAGAAGAGGGCACTCCGACTAAAAGATCTATCTTAATAGTTGGTGCATGGAGTGCTTTACAAAAAATATCACAATGATGTTTTTCTCAGGTGCCTGGACACATATGATTCGAAATGCGTGTTACATGATCTCCATGATGGACCAACATGGGGTCTTCACGGGAAATACAACATAGCATAAGATCATGCGGACTGGTTTCTACTGGCCTACATTATTCAAATATGCACATGCCTATGCCCACAAGTGTCTGGTCTGTCAAAGATGTACATGAAGAAAACAAAGGTCAGCAGGCCCACTGTAGCCTATTGCAGTGGATGAACCATTCCAATAGTGGGGCCTTGACATCAATGGGGATATTTTCCCACATTTCTCAAAGAATCACCACTACATCTTAACTACTATAGATTACTTCATGAGTGTTATGAAACCAGCTCAAGAAAAGATAGAAAAGATAGATCAATGCCTTAGAATTCAGCCTCTTCGAGGGGGCAACCTCCTTTACATTACATAAATGAACAATTCTTGGATGATTCAAATGACAAAACCTCCTTTCTATATATAGGAGTCTAAGGAGTCACAATATAATCCAGCCGACCTAACAATAATAATATAAAGCCACAAAAATAACAATAGAGGGATTCTATGGGGCACAGTAATAACAATATGGGGGCAATAGGGGCACAACAATATTAATAAGGGGTATAACTACAATAGTAATGGGGTAATCACTAGTATTATAGGGACCCAACATGCCCCTCTCCTTCAAAAAAGTGTTGTCCTCAACGCTTGAGTAGTTCTGGATACTTCTGCATAAAATTCTCATCCTCCCATGTGGAATCTTCAGCGGATAAGTTCTTCCACTTGATAAGATACTCTGAAATTGATCGATTTCGTAGCTGTCGAGTTCTTGTTTCTGTGACTGCTTCCGGTTCCAATATAATTTTTCCTTCCTCGTCAAGTTCTGGCAATATTGTTTGAACTGGGAGCTTGTCGCCTATAACCTTCTTTAAACATGAAACATGGAAAACTGGGTGCAATCGAGAAGCTGCAGGAAGCTCCAATTTGTATGCCATAGTACCAATCTTTTGCAACACCTTGTACGGACCATAATACTTTGGTGATAATTTATTATCCTTCTTAGCTTGCTTGAGGGACATTTGCTTATATGGTTGTAGCCGTAGGAATACCCAATCACCTACATCAAAACTTCTTTCACTGCGATGTTGATCTGCCTGTTGTTTCATTCTATTTTGTGCCAACACGAGGTTATCCTTTAAGAGTTGGAGGACTTGTTGTTGATGTTCGATGTGATGTTCCACTGCCTGAACCTTAGAATTTTCTCTTAAATATGATGTGATGGATGGTGGTTGATACCCATAAAGTGCCATAAATGGGGTCATTTTTGTTGCTGTATGGAAGGAAGTGTTATACCACCATTCAGCCAGAGGCAACCATTTGACCCATTGTGTCTGTTTATCAGATACAAAGCAACGAAGATATCCTTCCAAACATTTGTTTACTATCTCAGTTTGCCCATCAGATTGAGGATGATAAGATGAGCTATGAGCTAACTGAGTACCAAGACAAGAAAATAATTCTGTCCAAAAATTTCCAGTGAAAATGGGATCTCTGTCACTTACAATAATCTTTGGGTTTCCATGTAGCTTTTGAATTGTTTCCATAAATGCAGTAGAAACTGTACTGGCTTTAAATGGATGTGATAATGCACAAAAGTGTGCATACTTGGTAAGTCTGTCAACTACCACCATGATGACACTCTTTCCCTCAGACTTGGGTAAACCTGTGATAAAATCCATTGAAACCTCCTCCCAACGTTGGCTTGGAATGGATAAAGGTTGTAATAGACCCGGTGTCTTAATTGTTTCAACTTTATTTTGTTGGCAAACCAAACATTCCGCCACAAACTTTTGAATATCTGATTTAAGGCCATCCCAAAAAAATTCCTTCTTAACCCTGTGGTAAGTTTTTAAAAATCCTGAGTGCCCTCCTAAGGGAGAAGTGTGCAATTCCATAAGAATCTTTTGTTTTAGCTGGGAATTCTTACAGAGGTATAAGCGATCTTTGTACCATAACGAATCATTTTGCCAGCTAAATGTATCAGACGTACTGGAATCTTGTTGTAGCTTTCGAATAAGTGCCCACACTTCTTCGTCATTCTTCCATTCCTCCCTTGCTTCGTTTATCCAATCTGGTTGGATAATAGAAATGGCGCACAACAATGCTTCCACATCCTCATCCTTTCTTGAGAGTGCATCTGCCACCACATTTTGCTTCCCTTTTTTGTAGATGATTTCAAAGTCATAACCCAACATCTTTGTGACCCACTTTTGTTGCTCTTCAGAGGATAATCTTTGTTCTAAAAAGTATTTAAGGCTATCATGATCCGTTTTTACCTTGAAGTGTCTTCCCATTAGGTAGGGTCGCCATTTCTTAAGTGCATGGAGTATTGCCAACATTTCCTTCTCATAAATAGCTTTGCTTAAAAACTTTCCCTTGATTGGACGACTTTCAAAAGCAATGGGTCTTTCATCTTGCATTAGAACAACACCAATTCCATTTCCTGAAGCATCACATTCCACAATAAAGGTTTTTGTGAAGTCCGGTGTAGCTAAGACCGGTGCTTGGCACATTGCCTCTTTAAGATGTTCAAAGGCCTTTGTTGCTTCCGGAGTCCATGAAAATGCATCTTTCTTCAATAATGTTGTTAGAGGTGCTGCTATTCTCCCATAATTCTTAACAAACTTGCGATAATACCCTGTCAACCCAAGAAATCCTCGCAGATGCTTTATGGATGTGGGGATTTTCCATTCCTTAATGGCTTTAATTTTGCTAGGGTCTACCTTAACTCCTTCATGAGATACAATATGACCCAAATATTCCACCTCCTGGACTCCAAAGAAACATTTGGATCTTTTTGCATATAATTGTTTCTCCTCCAATAGTTGTAGCACCCTGTCAACATGTTCAACATGATCCTTCCAAGACTTGCTGTAGATTAGTATATCATCAAAAAATACTAACACAAATTTTCTAAGGAATGGTTTGAAAATTGAATTCATCAAACCTTGAAATGTTGAAGGTGCATTGGTAAGGCCAAAAGGCATGACCAAAAATTCATAATGACCCTCATGAGTTCTAAATGTTGTTTTCGGAATGTCTTCAATCTTCATTCTGATTTGATGATATCCTGAACGAAGATCCAACTTGGTGAAGTAAATTGATCCATGCAATTCATCCAGTAATTCATCAATGACAGGAATGGGGAACTTATCTTTAATAGTGAGCTTGTTGAGCTCCCTATAATCCGGACACATGCGCCATGATCCATCCTTCTTGTGCACCAATACTACTGGAGCAGAGAAAGAACTTTGACTCGGTTGAATTATACCAGCCTCTAGCATTTCTGCAACCATACGTTCAATTTCACTCTTTTGGACATAGGGATATCTGTACGGCCTGATGTTTGGAGGAACACTTCCTGGAATCAGATGAATAGCATGATCATGATCACGCATAGGTGGGAGACCTTTGGGAGTCTCAAATACCTTGGAATGATTGTCCAAGACTTTTTGGAGATCTGGAGAAATAGATGATTCCAATGTGGAAACATCTAGCGAACATAATTGTGCAATTACACCTCTTTGCTCCTTTTTTAGAAGCTTTGTCATACCATTAGAGCTGATTATCTTTCCTGGTTTCCCTGCAATACCCCTTAATTCAACTTCCTTTCCTTCCGTAGAAAATTTGATGAAAAGTTCTTGAAAATTAAAAGCTATTGTACCCAAGGATTGTAGCCATTGGACTCCTAGTACAACATCAGCACCTCCCATTGGAATGGAAAGCATTGGGCTAGTCAATACATATTCTCCCATGGATAGCTTGATATTATGGCACTTTCCAGAGCAATTTATTGTTCCTCCATTTGCAATCATCACTTGACACTCTGGTGCTGGATATAGGAAGCAATTCAATTCTTTTGCTACCTTACAATGAATAAAATTGTGGGTGCTTCCTGAATCAATCAACACTATTACCTTTTTCTTCTTGATTTGTCCTTCTATCTTGATGGTTTGAGGAGTGGTAATTCCCGCCAATGCATTACAAGATATGGTCGGATTTATTTGTTCTTCATCTAGGCTTTGTTCCTGGAGTATATCCTCTTCTTTTGACCTTTCTTGCTCCTTTTCTTCTTCCTCTTCACAATCTATGTAGAATAATTTCTTCTCAGCACACTTATGACCTTTAGTGTATTTGCTATCACAACTGTAACAAAGCCCTTTTGCTCTTTTTTCTTCCAATTGTTGTGGTGTCAACCTTATAGGTTGTGGAAGACTAGGGGCAACAACACTTCCGTCTTTATAGTTGTGAGTGGTATGCTTCCTGGTTGCCATAATTTTGCTTTCCATTTTTCTTGCTAACCTGAATGCCTTCTCTAATGAATCAGGTTCCCAAAGGCGAACATCATGTTGGATATTATCCTTTAAAGACCCTATGAACACATCAATCCTATGCTCCTCTGGAATATCTTTTACCCTTATGTTCAATTTTTGGAACTCCTCAATGTGCTCCATTATTGAACCCTTTTGTTTGAGACTTATCAATTGGCTAAAAAAAGTGTTGCTTTTTGTATCCTCATAATGTGCTATCAATTCTTCCGTAAAAATTGCCCAAGTGATAAATTGTTTACGAGAGCAAAGCCATTGATACCATACAAACTGATTTGGTTCCAAATATAAAGTTGCCATACGTACCTTTTGTGTGTTTTGCACATTATTGAGATCGAAGAATTGCTCCATCTGTAATATCCATGTGGCGGGATCCTTGCCATCAAACTTCCTCATATCGATTTTTGGAATATGGTGAGTCTTCGATCCAACATTAGAGTCTATGGAATCATGATTAACATTTCTTTTGTTCTCATCATGAGTTTCCTTTAGTACCCTTTCACCCTTAGTGACCATTTCTTGTAGCAACTTATTCATATTTATCTTCAATTCTTCCATCTTATCATCCATGCCATCAATTTTAGCGTCCATGCCATTCACCTTAGCTTCCATGCCATCCATCTTAGCTTCTACGCCTTTCTTTAAACAATCCATCTTATCTTCTACACCTTTCTTTAAACCATCCATCTTAGCTTCTACATCTTTCTTTAAACCATCCATCTTAGATTTTGTTCCTTTTTGTGCAAGGGACAGTTGTTGCACTTGGTCTTGTAATTTTGATATATCATGTTGCATTTCTTCCTCTTCTTCATGAGTCATGCTAGAGCTTTCAGGTTCCTTACTAGGTGTTTGCATTTTCTTTCCTCGGGGCATCAGTTACCGATAATAATGCTCTACTATGCCCTTTGAATTCCTTCAAAATAAATTTTCAAACCAAGCTTAAGCAAAAATTTAAGAAAATCTACACACCTTTTTTCACTTTGTAGGAGCTTGATATTGCCTCTGATGTATCTCTGTACTTTCCAATCATCTAGTTCTGAATTTCTGACCTGTAGTAGCCCTCTGTGTCCTCTTTCCAATGCCACAAGTCTGACCCAAATTGGATTCTCCAAGGAAGAGTTATGTGAAATCTCCCACAGTGACTTGCTTATAGACTAGTTCAGTAGAGTGAAATTGTACGACGTGCCACGAGTCACTGTTTCGACCTTTGGATCTGAAACATGCATACAAGAAACTACAGTCCGTCCTCTTTCTGTACCTTCTTACGAAATTTCAATCCGATCCCCAGAGAGAAAGTTATGACGATTTTCCCTAGGTCACCTGTTTTGAATGTAATTCAGGAGTCTGCAAAAAGACCAACTTCCTCAGATCATATCTCCGCAAATATCTCGCGAAAAGCTCTGAAATTCGGACCCAAGGTTCAGCGCGATTTCTTCTCAAATGGGTTTTTTTTGCGACTTCTGAAACGTCACAAAAAAAAGTTATAGCGAAAATTCCACGATGACCTGTTTGGAGCAGCGAAACCCTAGAATCCAAAGCTCTGATACCAAATGTTATGAAACCAGCTCAAGAAAAGATAGAAAAGATAGATCAACGCCTTAGAATTCAGCCTCTTCGAGGGGGCAACCTCCTTTACATTACATAAATGAACAATTCTTGGATGATTCAAATGACAAAACCTCCTTTCTATATATAGGAGTCTAAGGAGTCACAATATAATCCAGCCGACCTAACAATAATAATATAAAGCCACAAAAATAACAATAGAGGGATTCTATGGGGCACAGTAATAACAATATGGGGGCAAAGGGGCACAACAATATTAATAAGGGGTATAACTACAATAGTAATGGGGTAATCACTAGTATTATAGGGACCCAACAATGAGTTGTATAGAAGCAGTTCCGCTGAAACAAGTGAATGACCAGGAAGTCATGAGCTTCCTAAGACAGAACATCATATTGAGGTTTGACATTCCTATTTCACTTATTTTTGACAAGGAAACATACTTTTCTTCATTAAAAATTTATGAATTTTCATTGAAAAATGGTATTGTGTTAAAGCATTCAGCTAACTACTACCCGTAGAGAAATGGTCTTGCCGAGTCTATTAAAAAAAAACTTATTCACATCATAAAAAAGACAATTTACTCTAAATAGCGAAATTGAAACTCCACTCTGGTGAATTCTCTATGCGCTGACCGAGTCACACCCAAACCCTCTCTGAATACCTCCCCCTACATCCTGGTATATGGAAAACAATCCATCCTCCCATCAAATATCTACTTTCTTGCTCTCCAATTGTCCCAAGAATCCCAAGGCAAGCCATGTCTATTAGTTTAGCATAGGATGGACACATTACACAAGCTACAGGAAGAAAGGGTGAAAGAAAAATAAAATATTATACTTCAATAGAACCGTATCAAGAGATGGTTCGACAGAAAATCTGTAGAGAGTACTAGTTTCGTTGTGTGTGACTTATTCTTGAAGTGGGATAAACCCCGTGAAGACAAAGGAAAACACATGAAGTTTCAATCCTTGTGGATTGTCCCATTCATTGTTCACGAGAAGCTTGGCCAACACATGTATCATTTATAATCACTTCACAGGAAAATTATCACTCTCCCTATCAATAGCCAAGACTTAAAATATTATTTTCAATGATCTGGGGCCGCAACTTGAATTGTGTACATACTCTTTTCATTGTTGTTATGTTCGTTGCTTTGCTATTGTGCTTTGATTTATTTCTTTGTTCTTTTACTTTTCTTTTCTTTTTTTAGTTGTTTTTTTTGTAAATAAGTGTTGTCTTGCACTACATTCTAGCTTCTGAATGTGTATGTGGCTAGAGTTTAAAGAGTCTTGTGAGACCATAGTGCTTGGCCAGTCTCGTGTCCATCTTCTTTGTGCTTGTTTGTAACTTTTGGCTAATGAAGTCTTGATGAAAAATACGATCTGTCTCTAAGGAAATTTTTGGTCAAACCATGAACCTGTGTCAAGTTTGGGAAACCTCATGCCTATACTCAACTTTCTACGATGTGTGTTCAATCTTATCCAACTAGTAGAAACAGAGAGGGGGAAATCTAAACGAGCAAACTTGAATCAGAGGTATTTACATATTTCTTTGAATGAACAACCTATTCTTATCTCAATAAGTCGGGATCACTCTTCTACCCCAAAAATAAATAAGTGCCTATGCATAGTCCTCTTTCAAAAAATAACAAAAGCGAAAGAAGAGAAATGTTTCCTGCGTAGAGAGGTGAAGCAAGCAACTCCACTGGGGTACTGTCTTGGCTCACTGGAAGTGGAGCAATTTTTGTGTTCCTGTGTGACTTCGTTGGGGTATTGTTCAGGCCTACTCACAGTGCGACAACACCAGAGATGAAAACTTATACTCTGAAAATCTTAAGTTCACAGGCCAAATTACCCTTCCTGATTTGAAACATTATGATTTGGCTAAATTTTGTGTTGTGTTCAACTGAGTCAGTACAAGGTGAACATTGTTCTTTCATGGGGTAAGTGGGGAAGCCTAAGAAATTTGCACAATGAATCAATACTCCCCAAAAGTCTAAGGCCCTACACTGAAAATAAACCAAAACAAAGAAGCTGGTATTCAACGAGTGTGTTGCCAAGTGTTGTAGCAGCTGCAACACCTTCCAAAATTTTTTCTTGCATCCAAATTTCAGAGACTTCCTTGGTTTTTTATTTGATGGTTGCAAACACTCGAGCTCACCCAATGATATCTTGTGAAGTCTTTTCCCATTTTTTCTTATTTGACCAAAGGTCATCTTTCGGCATGTTGATTTCTTTGTCATGGTTGTGATCTTATTCTGGCAAGTTTGAAAATTTGTCTCTATGTGTTTGGGTTGTCTTCACTATGTGAACACCCGTTGTACTCACAGAAATTTTCTTAAGAATTGTTATGGTTGTCCAAAGGTTTATCACAAGTGTCACGCTCGTCACTCTCAACTCCAAGACAGTCTCACCGAGGGCATGTTTTCTCTAGTTGTCATGGTGGTCTATTATGTCTCGTCATCAAGTATGATAAGTGTATGATCACAATGTCAATCTGCGCAAGTTCACCTACTTTCGATACTTAGCCATTTTCCTACAAATATATCTGACCGGACAACCCCCTTCTAGTAGACCTCGTCTAAGATATGATACACAGTCTTAGCCCTCATTGAACCTGCTTTGCCGCTTGAAACTGTGCAGTGCTTGAGGTTGTCTGCTAGGTCAGCTGCACTATGCAATCCCGAAGGTGAGAAACATGTATACCTCCCAAAATTGTGCAGAGACTACCTCCATGACCACACTAAAATTTTCATTTCTCAAGCACAATCATCAAACCTCCTTATCGCCTGCTGGAAGCATGCACTACTCTAAGACTTGGGTTTGCACTATTCTCCAAAATTGCATAGAACTACCCAGCTAGTCCTCTGCTTCCTTGTTCTACATTGTTCCCCAAAAATGCGTAGACATGCGTAGCTGACCCTTTGCTGCCTATCCTCCATTGTTCCCAAAAATTGTGTAGTCATGCCTCAGTAGGTCCCTAGTAGCCATGTTTTGCACTAGTCATAGAAACTACACAGAGCTACCTAATTATCCCTTTGTGGCCCCGCTATGTCTTCCCTCTAGAAACTACGTTGAACTGCCCAGTTGTCCCTCTACAACCCTACTTTTTCTTCCCTCTGGGAACTGCAAAGAAGTGTTTCCCCTCAAGTTCCCACCTCGCAGTTGACACAGGTGACTTTCACTGTGCAATTATACCTCATAGTGGTCACTGCGTATTTTTTCCCGATAATGCAAGTTGTCCTCCCGGAATTCCTCATTCTAGCTTGAGCTACACCCTGAACTGTCTCAGTGAGTTGTCCTCCCTCCATGTCACTCGGAACAAAAGAAAAATGAATCATGATAGACTAGGAGGTTTTTGATTTAATGTCATATCATCATGAATGAATTGCAGGAACAGGTACATTGGTAGATCATGGCAAGACGACAAACAGGATGAAGAAGGAGCGCATGTGCTAGAAGACTTTCTTGCAACTGGACAGACCTACCAAGCATATCAAGAAATAAGTGAAAGGAACACATCCATTGAATCATCAAGAAATACCAAGACCATCGAAGGCCCTGAAACACTAAATGCTGAGGAGAAGACAAAACACACAATGAGTACATCCATCATTCAACAACGCACTAGCTTGACATGGACACCACAGTTAGCCAATACATATTAGCAATATCATGTTGAGTTGTGTCCTGAGCTCTCTCGGCCACATCACCGTTATGGGCCATGTCTGCCATAACTGAATTTAATGTAAAGTGAAGTGTAATGAATGCACACAAGAAGTTGAAGAGTCATGTGAGTTGAAAATTCATGGGAATTTTAATAGTCACAAGGGTAGTCCAAGAGTCACAAGGGTCAGGCATCACCCTTGGCTATATATACCCCTCCCATTATATGAGCAAAGACTTTTCACCTTGGCTCCTCCCATATTTCCTTGAGAGTCTATAGTCTATTATTTGAGGAGCGAGGAGTGGCTCCAATGTCCCACTATTGGGAATAGTGATGTATGGTGTACAAATGTGTCTTGGGACTTTTGCTTAATTTAGAAGCCTATTAAGGCTAGTACTTTTTCACACATGTTTTGTAGATGTTTGTAAGACTACTCTTTAAACATTTGTAATGCTAGTTGAACTACTTTGATTATTTTAGTGCTTACATTGTTGAATATGTGTTGTATTGTTTATCACTGTTGTCTCGTCCATGTGGACTAATCCGTAGGACATTAGATAGACCATTCTTGTTTATTGGTTATAATGACCATCACCTCCATGTGGACTACTCTACTGGATGGTCTACATGTTTTCCCTTGCACTTTGGTTTTCAAAACTACCGCATCCACTATGGACTACTCCGTTGGATGTTGGACAAACCAATGTTGGCTCACATGTGTCTCTCCCTCGGTGGTACTACTACCTCTCATATAGAGGCTCACTTTAATATATCCCCTTACAGTAAGACAACCCAGACAGAAGTTACATTATGCACTCACCAGGTATACTCACCTCACTTTTGAAGATACAATCGTAACACTCCCATGTGATAAACAACAAGAGATAAGGAAAATATCTAAGATAATGGCAACTAGACAATCATACCAAATGGGACTCCTACACCAAATGGTGTGAGGTCTAGTTGGGACTTTACACTGGGGAGATCCCCTAAATGTTGTCAGGTCCAACAACGTCAACAGAGGTTTAGTAGAGAAACACCTTGGTCAACTGTCAGTTTTACTCATCCTACATTGATGGTCTCCTCTTTATTCGACTACTCTTTTGTCTTCATGAACACTTTCATGATGATTCCTCCTATGACTATGTGGTACTTCAACTCCTGCAGACCTGAAGTTTATCTCCTTCTTCCCGATAGAATATTCTTGTTCCTTTGAGTAACCCAGTCTGGTTTTGATTCCTGAGGGCCTTTGATAGTTGAGAATATGATTTAGTCTTATAGTCCCTTCAATAAATCTCTCACTTAGACCCTTCTTGGTCTTTTCTTTCTCAAGTTCACATCTTAGAGAGACCACCTCTGCGTCAAGATAGTGACAGTTTTCTTCCCATTCTTGAATCATACCTTGAAGTACCTCTTATTTTCATCTGGCTTCCTCCAACTCAACCTTTAAAGACAAAAAATCATCTTTGCATATTTTTGAGGTCATTTCCCTTTTCATCTTGGGTAGCTCTTATTTCAGCTACTTGTTCTCATCTTCTAGCTTCTCGTGATTTCCTTGTTCTCCTTTTAGCAGAAGAGCTAGACTACCCTTGCTCTTGATAACCTCTTCAATTTCTTCTTTCTGATATGAAAACTCTTGATTATCTAAGTTATACATTCCTTCTTCCTCATGTTGAAACTGTTCCTTCAACTTCTTGTTTTTCTTCCTTGTTTTCTTCAAACTCATTAAGGGCACTGATGAGTTCTCCCTCAAGATCTACCACTCCTTCATCTTCTTCCTCTTTAGAGTCCATAAGACCCTGTTTCTTGAGTCTATTTTGAGGGCCATAAGAAGATACTCATTCGACTCATTTTCCAATGAGTCTTCACAGTCTGATTCCGGGTCCGAATTATCCTCTTTGGTATAGAACCCTTCTTCTTGTAGGGTTTCTTCTTCTGAAATGTC
The DNA here is from genome assembly GCA_031772625.1 of Pinus tabuliformis. Lineage (NCBI taxonomy): Eukaryota > Viridiplantae > Streptophyta > Pinopsida > Pinales > Pinaceae > Pinus > Pinus tabuliformis. Next base: position 754,862,927 of record CM062807.1, on the reverse strand, counting down.
TGAGACTTATTTATAAATTTCAAATATTGTTCTCTTTCAGTCCCCTCTTTGTAAGGGAATTTGGAAGAGAAATGTTGAACTCTTCCACAGTCGAAACACTTAAAGGGAAACCTCCCTTTATATTTACCAGAGCCTCGCTTCAGTTTTTTAGTTAGTTGAGCCAAATACTAATCAAATTCACTGCTAGAGCCATCTTGATGAACTCCATGTTTCTTTCTATTATTAGATACTCTAAATGGAGCTTCCTTTTGTTCATATTTCTCCATTCATACTCTCATCTCATGGGTTGTCAGAGTACCATGTAGCTGATCCATCTTGAGATCCTTTAGGTTGACCATCTCCTCTATAGGTGATATTTTGGCATTAAATCTCAGGGGTAGAGATGTTAATACCTTTTGAATGATCAATTCTTCCTTGACTTCCTCACCAAGTCCTGTAATCATATTAACTACTTCATGAACTCTGAGAGTGTACTCAGCTATGCTTTCATTCTCAGTAATTTTCAAGCTTTTAAACCTCATTCTGAAAGTCTGAAGTTTTGCTTGCCTCACTTGGTCATCTCCTTCATGACACTGATTAAGCTTGTCCCACATCTCAGAGGCAAACATACAATGCATAACCTTCACAAGTTCTGACTGATTGAGACCAGCAAGAATGACATGCTTGGCTATATCATTGCTTAGATGTAGTTTATTGCCATCTGCTTATGTGGGGGGAATATCTGGGACATTGTAATCTACTAGTACTGAGGTCCAAACATCCACCCCGAGGGACATAAGATATGCCTCCATTGTTCCTTTCCAAAAGGCATTATTGCCTCCATCAAAGATCGGTACCCTAATCGACTAAACTTCTTGACTCTCTTGCCTATTCATAATTCCTTAAGGGTCTCCCTTATAGTGGTTAAACTATTACTGAAGGAACTTGGCTTTGATACCAATTGTCAAAATTAAGGAATTATTGAGAGGGGTGTGAATTGGTAATTTAAGAAACTCTTTATTTTCTTTTCTTACTATGATTATAGTTCCTTCTTATGTTCTTTCATATGTGAAAGAATTCATTCATAACGCAGTAAATCTTATAAACTTTCAAAACACATACTCAAACAACAATATCATGACCAACATACATTTGACATAGTGTTTTCATGTGGAAACATAGAGGGAAAAAACCACCAATTTGTTGTTTGTTTGTGAGCACCCACTCACTGAAGGCACCAACCCCCTTTTGTTTAGCAAGCATCAACTTTCCAAGAGGCACCAACCTATTTTATTTAGCAAGCACCAACTTGCCTAGAGTCACCAACCTCTTAAGTTTGTAGATCCCAACCTGTCACTGCCAATGCTTTACTATTTCATACAATGTTCATACTGAAAAAATAGGCATACAAATTACAAGTAAAATACCAACTTAATGGTTGTGTGCAGATTCAACTTCTCCACTCTTATTTCTAAACACTTGTGGCCATCTACCTCTTGCTGCCCACTGCAACACTTACTCTGTTCTCTGCTTTCTCTTCTTAGGGTTCTCTATTGTTTCACCACAACACTACCCTTGCAACACTCTGCTCCAATTCATAGCTCGCTGCTTTCTTCTCTCGCAAGTATGCTCCCACACCTCCATTAGGTAAATGGAGGTTCATAATTTTCATCGTGTGCTTCTCTTGGCTCGATGTAGCCAATGTCATCATCAATTCTACCCATGCATGTACCCCAAGAATGGAACCCCATTCTTCTACTAATTTACACAAACTCCAGTTCAGTCATTGCATTAAACTCATAATGATGGGTGACGATCACTTCTCTATCATACAACTAACTCTCTATGTTATGTAATAACTCTTAGTCCTTACATAATTCATAGAGGCTCCCCATGCTTCTTTATGGTTCATAGAGATCTACCTGTACAATTTCATGGAGTCTCTTTTCTGCATTCAAGACCAGAACTGTCGATTCATACATATTTAATACACCTCTATACTACTGTTCTATCGATGGATTTACATTGCAGAACACTATCGGGGTTTTTTCCAAATTGACACTTTTACACATAAAATCCATAAAAAACAATGAACTGCGACAGTCCTTAGCCCCTTATGTATAAGCCCCTTTTTCCCACTTTTCTCCGTAGGACCGAGGTCTATGACCGACAGCTCATCGTCAAGGTGCTAAGGCCTCTAGACCCTTGATAGCGACTATATTTTCTCCCTGAACCCTTTACACACATTTAACATGTGTTTCATGAAACCAATGCTAAATACACATGGAGGCCCTTTATCGGCATTGTTCTATTTGTTGCACCGATGCCAACCACAAAGGATTGTTGATGTGTCAATTGTCAATAGGTGATATGCACCTTTTGTTAAGCCTTGGCCCTTCATTACCTTAAGCCATCGCGACCACCCACTATCCCGCATCCCAACAAAATTTCATTGTGGGACACGAGCCAACCCTTGCAAACCTCTGATCGTTGATTGCCGAAAGGCCCCTATATTAATTACTATCCCTTGGCTCCTTAACACTTCGTGACTGCATGCTAGCCCCAATGTCATAACCCTCTAATCGGTCATTTACAAATGTGGCCAATGTGCCAACCATCACAAACCTATGATTGCCAATTGCTGAAGTGATGTCATCTCATGCCATGTGGCATCTTCTAACCAGTGACACATGTCACTCAGATATGGCCCATTAGGCCATCCATAAACAAAAAAACATCACGCCATGTGTCCCTCCATATCGTGACGTTATTCTGACATAAGCGGCTACATGTCCCTAATCGGAACCAATCAGATCCTGCCACTTGTCCTCATCAGAGCCCATCACTAGCTACCATGTGCCCTTATTAGAGCCAATCAGATACCTTCCACGTGTCCTCCTGGAGGATAGAGAGAGAGAGGCCCTACAACCTTTGTTTTGCAGTGAAATCCTTTATATTTTCCCTTTTGGCTCTCCCAACAATTTAACACTAGAGCCTCAAATCTCTGATTTGCTGGAGTTCCATTGTGAGGGATTTCTGATTGCGATCACCGATATGACATGCCCATAGATCTCCAATATACGGTATGTCGGGACCTTTGACTGCCAATATTGCAAGTTGTTAATCAACAAAATGAATACGCAGTTATGCTGCAACTTGGAACCTCTGATTGCCGATATGTCGAGACCTCTAATCTTCGATATTCCTCATTACACAATGCCTAAATCATCCTTGACTTCAATATGCCATACCTCTCGAACCACAAATCCATTTCTGGACTTCCACATGCCATTAGAAAGCTCTTCTAAAGAACTTTAGAATGAAAGGAGTTTGATTAGCCGCTAAGCCTATCTTCTATCGTAAAATATGGCTCCAAAGTCTCTATTTTTGGACATTTGATGGTATGAAGGTGGCTAGCTGTGTAAGTGTTGGCATTAATGTCAAACAAGGCTCAGCCTCATGATGGGGCTTCATGCCTTGGTGGTTTTGATTCTAGCTAGGTAGAGACTTCGGAGCCATATTTTAAGGTAGAAGATAGGATTAGCGGCTAATCAAACTCCTTTCATTCTAAAGTCGATATCATAATTGATAAATATATTTGACTTTTTTTTTTTATTTAAGATAAAAATAAATGCTTAATGATAATAATATTTAAAATGAAAAATAACGTTACAATAAATTACATATATTATAGTTAAATGTGTTTGTGTGTTTGTTTGAGGATAATATGGATGTATAATTTAATTGAACTTAAACTATTTAAATTTGTAAATTATAATCCATTATAAGAAAAGAGGAAAACAAATGAAGAATAATTTATATGTAAAACAAAGTTATAGTATTTTAGATAATTTAAATCAATCTAGATCCATATTAAACATGTATTTATCAAACATTTAGAGGATCAAATCTCTCTAGATACAAATCTCCTTTTGAGTGAAAATATTTCAAGTACAAGATTTCAAGAAATGTTTGCACCTTAAAAGATTTGATCTCTCTCAACACTTGATAGAGCAAGGTTTAAAATGGATCTAGTCTAGTTTTATACCATTCAAAACTATTTATTCAAAATTTTTTTTAAGAGTAACCATCCACAGTCACATAGGAATGTTATCAAAATATAATTTAAACTTTATAGATAATTAAATTTAATCCAATAATAATTAAAACCCATTTTACAAGATTCTCATGACTTTTAACTAGAAAATGTTAATAGAGACTCTTATGTGTTTCAAGTGGATAAATGGCTACTTTGAATAAATAAACATGTTTTAGTTGTATTTCCAAGATGTTATCTTATTATATCATTGAAGTGTACTTTGTGGTTGGCATGGTAGGTTCTTTTGTCTAGTATTTGGTTTGAGAAATGGTTGGCTAAGAAGTAAAGTAATTTTATAAAATAAAGTTTTTTTATAATTTTTTATTGAATTTTATTTAAATTTAAAATAAAATATATTGTGCTTGAATTAATTTTGTATACTATAATATTTTGTAAAATTGGATGAGCTTGAGAGAAATATCATGTAAAATATAAGTAATGGATGGAAATGATAAAATTGGATGAGCTTGAGAGAAATATCATGTAAAATATAAGTAATGGATGGAAATGAGGAGATATTATAACATGTTCTGCATAATAACTCCCACATCCTCATTATTATGATCCTTTATTATTATATATTTACATAAGATGGGGGAAAATATTATACAATATTATGTTCCTTCATTATTATATTTTGCATCAAGGTGCGGGTATAAATTATAAAACTTTATTTTCCTTCTTCATTATTATATTTTGCATGAAGGTGTGGTAGATATTATGCAACTTTATGTTCTTTCATTATTATATTTTACATCAAGGTGTGAGTATAAATTATACAACATGTTATGCGCACAATGCATAACCTCATCCCCACATTCTGTATTATTATTTGCATAATAATTTCAACACCACACTTGTTATTTATTATGATTTGCATAATATTCACCTCATTCCCACTCCCACCTTTAGTATTATGTTCCCTCATTATTATGTTTTGCATTATGGTGAGGATGGAGACAAATATTATGAAAAGCATATTATGAGCATAAGGGTGCATACCCCAACCTCATTACGTATTATGATTTCCATAATATCTACTCCCATCGCCACCCTCACTATATTTTTTGCATAATATTTTTCACAACCCCACTCCCACCATTATTATTATGTTTAATATCAAGGTGGGGGTGTTGGGTATATATTATGTAAAACATATTATTAGGGTGGGGATGAAAACCTCCTCGGCGATGATATATTATGATTTGCATAATATCTCCTTCCATCCCCAACCTTACCCTTTTTTATTATGTATTATGATATACATAATATCTTCGGCCACCCTCAATCTCTGGGTAGTGGTTGGAGAGGAATACTATATAAATCACAATACATAATGAGGGAGGGTGAGATTATAGGTTGCCACGGGGAGGAGGAGTGTGGTGAGATTATGAAAATCATAATAGTTCATGAGAGTGATGATCGGGCACTAGAAATATATTATTAAAATGATAACACATAATAAGGGAGGATGGGGTTGGGAGTAGAGAGAGTTATTATATAAATCATAGTAAATAATGTGGCTGAGGTTGGGTTGGAGAATATTATATAAAGCATAATACGTAATGAGGGAGGCTAATATGAGGGAGGGGATGAGGGTAGTCATTGGTGATATTATGAAAATCATAATAAATAATGACAACGAGGGTAGGGGTGTTGCTTAGATGATATGAAAATCATAATAATAATAAGGGTGGGTGAGGTTTGGGGTACGGGGAGATATTATGAAAACCATAATACATAAGGTTTGTGGGTATACACCCCCACCATCATAAACAATTTGTTCAAAGTTATTTTTTTTAAAGAGTATCCATCCATGGTCACATAGGAATGTTATCAAACTATTATTTTAAATTTATAGATAATTAAATTTAGAATGATAATAATTAAAACTCATTTTACAATAATAATAACTATTTGTTCACAATGACAATGCTTCTAATATTAAGTATTCAAATACAGGATCCTCATGGAACTAAAAGGAAGTTTTATTAGACTCTCACAACTTTTAACTAGAAAATGTTAATGAAGAATCTTATGTGTTTCAACTCAACGCAAGGATTTAATGAATAAAACAATAGGTATTAGTTGTTTTTCTAAGATATTATATTATTACATCATTAATGTGTACTTTGTGATTGGCATGATCAGATTTTTTGTCTAGTGTTTGTTTTGAGAAGTGGTTGGTTAGGAAGTAAAGTTATTTTATATGATAAGGTTCTAATATAGTGTTTCAATGAATTTTGTTAAAATTTAAAGTAAAATATATTATGTTTGAATTAATTTTGTATAATATAATATTTTGAAAATTCGGTGAGGTGGAGAGAAATATCATGTAAAAAATAAGAAATGGATGGAGATGGGGAGATATTATAACATGTTTTTCATAATAACTCCCCCACCCTCATTATCATGTTCCTTCATTATTATATCATTATCACGTTCCTTCATTATTATATTTTTCATAACTTGGGGGGAATATTATACAATTTTATGTTCCTTCATTTTTATATTTTCAATCAAGGTGGGGGCATATATTATACAACTCTATGTTCCCTCACTATTATATTTGGCATCAATGTGGGACAAATATTATATAACTTTATGTCCCTTCATTATTATATTTTTCATCAAGGGTGGGGCATATATTCTATTTTATACAACATATTATGATCACAATGAAGACCCCCACTCTCATTATATATTATGATTTTCATAATATCCTCTTAATCCCTTCATTTATATTATTATTTGCATAATAATTGCAACCCCACACTCATTATTTATTATTATTTGCATAATATCCACCTCATCCCCACCCTCACCCTCATTATTATGTTATCTCAATATTATGTTATTTTTTATGGTGAGGATGGAGGCACATATTATGAGCATATGGGTGCATACCATAACCCTCATTATGTATTATGATTTCCATAATATCTACTCCTATCACCAAGGTCACAATATTTTTTGCTTAATATTTTTCATAACCCCACCCTCACCCTCATTATCATGTTTAGTATCAAGGTGGGTGTGTGGGTAGATATTATGTAAAACATATCATGAGGGTGGTGATGAAAACCCTCTCCCTAATGATCTATTATGATTTTCATAATATCTCCCTCCATCCCCAACCTCACCCTTCTTTAATATGTATTATGATATGCATAATATCTTCCCACCCCCACCCTCATTATGAGGGTGGTGGTTGGAGGGAAATACTATATAAATCATAATACATAATGAGGGAGGGTAAGATTATAGGTTGGTTGGGGGAGAATGAGTGTTGTGAGATTATGAAAATCATAATATATAATGAGAGCGATGGTGTGTTTGGTAGGGAGATATTATGAAAATCATAGTACATAACAAGGGAGGCTCAAGTCAAGGGTTGGAAGATATATTATTCATCTCATAATACATGACGTGGGTGGGGATCGATAACCCAACCATCATAACATGTTTTCCATAATATCTTAGGGAATATTATGCAAATCATTATAAATAATTCAAGTGATGATGGGGGTGCTAGAAAGATATTATGAAAATCATAATATATAATAAGAGAGGGTGAGTTTGGGAGTAGAGAGAGATATTATGTAAATAACAATAAATAATGTGGGTGAGGTTATAGGGTAGAATATAATATAAATCATAATACGTAATGAGGAAGGCTAATACTACAGGTTTGACGGGGGGAGAGGTTGTGGGTGGAGGTTGGGGATATTATGCAAATCATAATAAATAATGAGAGTGAGGGTGGGGGTGTTGGTTAGATATTATGAAAGTAATTATAATAATAAGGGAAATAAGGTTGGGGTTAGGGAGAGATATTATGAAAATCATAATATATAATGTGGGTGGGGGTATACATCCCCACGATCATAAACTATTTGTTCAAAGTTAAATTTTTTATAAAGAGTAACCATCCATGATGACAAAGGGAGGCTATCAAAATATGATTTAAAATTTATAGATAATTAAATTTAGACATATAGTAGTTAAAACCCAGTTTACATTAATAATAACTATTTGTTCACAATGACTACGCTTCTAAGATCATGTATTCAAATACGAAATCCACATGAAAATAAAGGAAAATTTTATGAGACTCTTAAGGCATTTTACTCGAAATTTTTAATATAGACTCTTATGTATTTCAACTGGATACGTCAATATGTTTTAATTGTATTTCCAAGATGTTACCTTTTTACATAATTGAAGTGTACTTTGTGATTGGAATATTGGGTTCTTTTGTCTAGTGGTTGGTTTGAGAAGTGGTTGGTTAGGAAGTAAAGTAATCTTATAAGATAAAGTTTTATTATAATTTTTTAATGAATTTTATTTAAATTTAAAGTAAAATATATTATGTTTGAATTAATTTTGTATAATATAATATTTGTAAAATTAGGTGAGGTGGAGAGAAATATCATGTAAAACATAAGCAATGGATGGAAATGGTGAGATATTACAACACGTTTTGTATAATGACTCCCTAATCCTCATTATTATGTTTTTTCATTATTATATTTTGCATAATCTAGGGCCATATATTATACAACTTTATTTTCCTTCATTATTATATTTCGCATCAAGGTGGGTTAGATATTATAAAACTTTGTGTTCCTTCATTATTATATTTTGCATTACGGTGGGGGAAGATATTATATATTATACAACATATTATGAGCACAATGTAGACCCCCACCCTCATTATATATTATGATATTCAGAATATCCACCCCATCCCCTCCTTTTTTCCTCTGGAAAAATCAATATATATTTCATTAATGAGCAGTTTACATATGAGTCTGTTAGAAACAGAGTTTTTCAAAAGCTGTCTGTGCAATACCTCGCAGGGCATGCTTATCAGTTCATTCTATATATGCTATACATCTTAACAAAATACCAAAAATTGCAGTATTGTCTGTAGAGAGCTGTCAAAAAACATAAATATATTTAGTTGTCTATTTGCTGATCCAGGGTTGGGTATCCTGGATCTATGTAAGGCCGATGATAGTATTTTTGCTCCCGCTGATCAATAGCCTCTGTAATCTCCCATAGTCCTCGATCCATCAGCGCTGCCTCCTTGGAAAGTTTGTCGGCACCTTTATTGTGCTCCCTGTAAATATGAGAGATAGAAATATGGTTAAAAGCTGCCTTGAGATCGAGAGCTTCTTGTAGAATAGTGCTGAGAGAGTGCATGTGACATATAGCTGTGCCATTCATCCAATTAACAATGATCTGAGAATCTCCATAAATGTTGATGTTTATGCAATGGTGACTTAATGCAAAGTGTAGAAGATGTCGAAGTGTAATCAATTCAGCGAAGTTGTTTGTGCCAACTCCCAGGCCGGCCTTGATGTTATAATGATGGGTCTCTGATACATAGAGAATGATTCCACCCCCGCAGCTTTGTTGGTTTGCCGCTCCGTCAAAGAATGCCCAAGGCGTGCTTGTGTCGATGAGGGGAGGCGGGGCAGGCTGTCGAGGAGGCGGAGGGGAGGGATCAGGCAGCTCCTTCAGGTCAGCTACAATGCTAGCTTCTAGTAAGGGCCAGTGGATGGGCTGTTCATCAAAGATGGCTCGATTTCGAGCTTTCCAAATAGCCCAGTTGATTATGATGGGAAGGTTTATCAATTTGGATCCTTTGTTTTTCTTTTCCCATTCATTCCAAGCCTTAATGACGTCCTGTCCCTCCCATTCTCCATTGTAATTTATATGCGCACGGAGGTTTCGCCACAGGTCTGCTGTTGCTCGGCATCTCATGAATATGTGATCTGTGGATTCCGAGTCCTCTTTGCAGAGCACACACCTAGTAGGTCCGTGTATAGCCCTCTTCGCCAGCTGTTCACCTGTGGGGACTTTGTGCCTTAGTATGCACCAACTAAACAATTTCGATCGGGGGGAGGCTGTACATTTCCATATATTTTGCCACCAGTTTGAGATTTCTCCAGGTTTTCGGTGTTCAATGAGGTATATATAACCTTCCTTTGGAGTGTATACCCCGTGCTCTGCGCGGTGCCATATCAATTCATCCGGTCCCTCCAAGATGCGGATGTGTGCTTCCATCAAGGCATCTCTGAACTCCTCCCATATGGTATGCCATCTTCTCGGAATGTTTAATTGATCTGCCGATTTCCATGCTTGGTGAAAAATATCAGTTTGTGCCGGGTCAGCTATCTGCGAGATAACCTTTATGTTTTGTGCTGCTAGATGTGCGATTAAATCTTGTGGGAGTGTATGTCTGCCCCCACTGCCGGACCAAGGATCCATCCCAATTCTTGCACTGTTACCGTCCCTGATGCGCCAGACAAGGTTATCCCTGATGAGTGGTAAGGAGTGCAGAAGAGCTTTCCAGATCGATGATATGCCTACTTTGTTCCAAGAAGGCAATCTTGCCCAGTCTAAGATGCTGTGGGGCCATATATACTTATGGTAGGTGATGTTGGTCCATAGGCTGTGGGAGGTAAGGAGAGCCCATCCCATTTTACCAGCCAGAGCTTTTGCAAATATCGGTAGGTCCTTCAGCCCCCACCCTCCCCACTTTTTGGGCAGGGTAATCTTGTGCCATCCGATCCAAGCGAAGATTCGTTTATCTTGATTCCCTGCCCATAGATATCGATTGCATAACTGTTGAAGTTTAGCCAATATGTTTCGGGGGATCCAAGCCATAGCCATCCAGAATACCGGGGTAGCTTCCAGAACAGCTTTTATCAGGATTAATCTCCCTGCCCTAGAGAGATACCTGTGACACCAGCATGATAGTCTTTTTTCGATCTTCGCCACGAGCCATACCCAATCAGCAATCCTCTGATTTGTTGGTTTGAGCCAGTACCCAAGATATTTTAGTCCTCTATCCAGAGGCTGATGGGCATAAGGAAAAGCCCTTCTAGCAGCAAGTGATTCATTTACAGATGTGTCAACCATGGTGATGGTGGATTTTGCTCGGTTTACTTCCATCCCTGTTGCTTTTGAGAACAGATCGAGCAGGCGAGAGAATGCCGTCGTGTCCTGTATACTTCCATCCAATAATATCAAGACATCATCTACAAATAGAAGATGTGTAATATAGCAGATGTCTGATATTTTAAGGCCTCGAATAGAATTCTCCCTGCTAGCAGTAATCAGGAGCCTACTAAGAGCTTCAATTACCAAGAGAAAGAGTAATGGCGAGAGTGGGCAACCCTGACGGAGACCTCTTTCAGAGTGAAAGAAGTGGGAAGCCGATCCATTGATCAATATACTGAAGGTGGGGGAGGTGATGCATGCCATTATCCAGGTTATTAGAGAGTGAGGAAAACCGACTTGAATGAGGATCATTTTGATGTACAGCCAACTAACACGATCAAAAGCCTTGGAGAGATCAATTTTCAGCAAGATGCATTTGAGGTGTTTTGTCCAGATGGAGTGGATTGCTTCCTGAGCGGATCCAATGGCTTCATGTATCTGTCGATTTTCGAGAAAGGCAAATTGTTGAGGAGATATATGCCTGGAGAGTATGGGCTTAATCCGGTTAGCTATGATCTTCGATATGATCTTGTAGAGCACATTACAGAGAGATATGGGACGGAAGTCATCGAAAGATGATGGGTTGTCAGATTTAGGGATGAGGGCAATAAATGTGGAGTTTATGGCATGATAGATGCTTCCTGAAGATCTGCTCTCCTCAACAACTTTGAGAATATCTTCTCCCAGGAGTTCAAAAAATGCAGAGTAAAATTCTATGGTCCATCCATCCGGGCCCGGACTCTTCTCCTTTTTGAACCATTTAATGGTGCTTTCCAGTTCTGCCATGGTGACAGGAGCTTCCAGATCCCCTAGATCTTCTTCTTCTACAAATCTTGGGAATTTGGTGGCCACATTGATGATTTCCGCCAGATTTGCACCCCCAGGGCTCTTGTATAGATTTCTGAAATGAGTGGTGCCCAAGTTGGATAGCTTATTGAATGTATCAGCTTGTCCTCCCTCAGGGAGGGGGAGGTTCCAGATGGTATTTGCCACTTTTCTCCCCTTAGCAAAATTGTGGAAAAATCTGGAATTCTCATCTCCAGCCTTCAGCCAAATAGCTCTGCTGCGGAGTCTGTTAGATTCCTCCCTGCCCTTAAGTATTGTATTCTTCTGATTTTCCAAATCCACCAGTCGGGCCTTGTCATTCTGTGTAAGGAAACCAAGGTTTCTCTCGTCCAGTAGGCCTTTCAATTCATCTTCCACCTTGGTAAGCTGCTCGTCTTCAGTCTTCTTTTTCGCTTTTGCCCAATTGATCACTAAATGTTTTAATTCTGTAAGGTTTTTAACGAATCCCCTTGCCATTGTAGATTCTCTATCAATGGGATGATCCCTCCAGAAGGATGTGATCAGAGCGATGAAACTGGGATCTTGTAGCCACAGATGGTTGAATTTGTATGGCGCTTTTGGCTTCTGTTCTGGTCCTCGAATTTCCAGTGCTATAGGAGAGTGATCTGAGATGCCACCGGTACTAACCCACTGTTTAAATGAGTGCAGCCGGTGGATCAGGGGTTCTTTCATGAGGAATCTATCCAATCTTCTTGCCAAAGCTGCCTCCCCTGTTCTTCTATTTCTCCAAGTAGGCTGCAACTTCTGAACAGGGGTATCAATGAAGTCATGCTGATCCAATAATTGACTCATGTAGTTTGTAATGGGATCGATCTGGGCCGCCTCTCCCCAAGATTCATTAAAGCCCAGGGAGAAGTTCAGGTCTCCCCCGATGATGGTGTGCTCGAGTGATAGAAGATTGCAGCTGAGCAGTTTCCTCCAGAATTCTTCCCTCTGTTGACAAGGTCCGTATATATTGATTATGCGGAGGGGAAGCCCTAGATCGATGGAGATGATGTCTGCTCCTAGGAATCCCTGTCCGCCCCAGGATGATATCAGTTTGATCGAGCTAGGGTTTAAACCGAGCGCCAGACCCCCCGATCTACCCATGGCATCCATAGCTATGAAATGCCATTTAGCCCCTACAGAGGCTAGTGTGCGAGAGCATTGCTCTGCTGGTCCAAGGGTTTCTTGTAGCATAATGATATCCGGATTCTCGACCTCAAAAAGTCGATTTAGGGCAAGCTTTTTTGGGGCGCTTGCCATCCCCCTACAATTGAAGGAGATGATCTTCATGGAGGCCCATCCTTGGGGGGGTTCGTCGCTCTAAGGACCCCTATAATGGTGGCTTGACGCCCAGCAGCAACTTCTGCGCCCGCATGTCTAATGGCTTTATTGAGGTTTGATTTACGGCCCCGGGAGGAGTGATATCCAACATCAAGTGGAACAATACCCAGTCCAGCAATGGATTCTGATGCCCCCGGGCGGGGTGCCCGAGGACGAAGGGAGTAGGGGTGTGATGAATTTGACCGGGGTGATCTGGGCGAGAGAGGAGAAGAGGAGAGTGGCAGGGAAGGTGGAGCAGATGAGATCGAAAGGGGAGGAGGAGGGATATCACAATGTGCCATAGAACATGCAATCGAATCAATGAACACAGGAGAGGTAGATGAGATAGGATGAGAGGTAGTAATATTACCCGTATCCTTTGCTGCTGCTGCCGCTGCCCGCGCCCGAGTCAGTGGAGGTGCAATCGGGTCAATAGAAAGCTCAGTTACTTTTGCAGAAGTTCCTCGGGACTCCATACTGGACTTTGGCGAAAGATGAGTTGTTGGTGGAACAGGATTCCTTGGAGGAAGCGGCGAAGATGGGTATGCCCTGACCGAGTCCGGTTGAGTTTGATGAGTTGCTCTGTTCTGACTGATGATTGATGGGCAATCCTTATAAACATGACCAACTTGGTGACAGTAGTTGCATCTGAAGGGAACGCCTTCATAGTCCAGTATCTGCGTTCGGCTGCAATTCCCCCATCTCAGGTTCATTTTACCCACGAGTCCTTCCCTGGTGTCCAAATGTACCAAAATTCTGGCCATGAGCTGGTCATTTGACTCCTTGTATGATCGGTCATGGTCAAGATATGTTCCCAGAGCATTTCCAATCTTGATGAATGCCTCCTCCTTCCAGTATTGAAGAGGTAGCCCAGGCAAACGAACCCAGATAGGTCCTGCACCGATCTGCTCCCGCTCTGGGTCGAAGAGAGGGTTCCATCTTTTCAGAAGTACTGGTGCCAATTCGATGTGCCAATACTGAGCCAGGACGGTGTTCGTATGCTCCTCTTTCGCGAAATGGAGAGAGAACCAACCTCTGGGATGCCTCTGTACCTCGGGCAACTCCTGGAACATATCGCCCCAAATCTCTTTTACCCACGATTTCAACCGTTCAGCCGTGAAAATTCGTCCCCTCACGTGACCTACCAGGGTCGTTTGGGCCAGTGCCATGGACTCTTCAAAATTGGAGGGATCACCGAATGTGACCGAAATGTCCTTTGCAACTTCTCTGATACACTTAGTCTTTTTTGAACGCGGAGCAGTAGGGTGATCCACTAGCGGATTTGATGACCCGGCCCCCACTGAGGTTTTACATGGATGGGGGTGGATGGCTGGAGTGCCGAAACTGCCCGAGGGCCTGATATCCGCAGTACTCAAGGGAATTTGCCCCGTCTGCCTGCTATCCCGAGGGAGACTTGTTTGATCGGCTTCGGAGGGGATCGATGCATGAGCATCAGGTTTGTGTTGATCGGCCCGAACCCCCGCGGAATCGACGACAGGAATGCTATCAATTGTAGTGATAGGGGGATTAACCTCTGCCCGGGTAATCAATGGAGCGGAGGGTTCAATGCTGTGGGGCGGAGAGGGGAAGTTGATAGCGAAATCATCGGGCAGGTAGGATGATAGGAGGAGAGCGGTACCTGGAGAGAGGGGTGGAGCCTCCAATGCGAGCGATGAGGGCGATTCTTGCAGGGAAACTACCGGATTTGCTTGCTGAACGGCGGGGCTTGGAACAGTATATGCAGGAAGCAATTTAGGGTTTCCAAAAATGGTGAAATCTTCGAGTGGGTCCGCTGAGTAATCGACCAGCTCCATTTCCTCGGTATTCTCCATGCCGGTCAACTGTTGGATAACCGCCGTCCCTGTCAGCTGTCGGGTGCTCAGGCTTCCAGCTCGCCGCTTCCTCCTGTCCGGTTCTTGTGCTGTCCGGTCGGCGAGACTTTCGTGAGCCTGTGTTCCCCGCGACGGGTATCTAAACCCAAACCCGAAGCCCTAAGTCTGGTCGACAATGTGTCCGGTAGCCTGCTCCTCCTGCGGTCTAGATCGCGCCTGCGGCTATGCTAGCCAAACCCTCGACGGTAGCTCCGCGCCATCCTCTAGAACCATAAGGCCCATCCCACCCCATCCCCTCCTTATGTATTATTATTTACATATTAATTTCAACCCCACATTGGTTATTTATTATGGTTTGCATAATATTCACCCCATCACCACCATCACTCTTAATATTATGTTCCCACATTATTATGTTTTGGATTATGGTGAGGGTGGAGGCACATACAATGAAAAACATATTATGATCATAGGGGTGCATCCCTACACCCTTATTATGTATTATGATTTTCATAATATCTACTCCCATCACCACTTTCAGAATATTTTTTGAATAATATTTTCGATAACCTCACCCTCACCCTCATTATTATTTTTAGCATCAAGGTGGAGGCAAATATAGATATTATGCAAAACATATTATGAGGGTGGGGATGCAAACCATCTATTATGATATATTATTATTTGTGTAATATCTTGCTCCATCCCCGATCTCACCCTCCTTTATTATGTATTATGATATGCATAATATCTTCTCACACCCCCACCCTCATTATGAGGGTGTTGGTCAAAGGGGAATATTATGTAAATCGTAATACATAATGAGGGTGGATGAGATCATAGGTTTGTGGGGGTGGTTGGGAGTGGGGGGGAGGAGTGTGGTGAGATTATGCAAATCATAATATATAATGAGAGTGAGTGCAGGATTTGTATGGAGATATTATGAAAATCATAATACATAATAAGGGAGGGTGAGGTTGGGGTTAGAGGGAGATGTTATGCAAAGAACAATACATGATGTGGTCGGGGGTCTACAACCTCACCGTCATAACATTTTTGCATAATTTCTTAGGGAATATTATGCAAGTCATAATATACAATGAGGGTAATGATAGGGGTGCTAGAAAGATATTATAAAAATCCTAACACATAATAAGAGAGGGTGAGGTTGAGAGTAGAAGGAGATATTATATAAATAACTGTAAATAATGTGGGTGAGGTTGGGGGGAGAATATTATATAAATCATAACACATAATGAGGGAGGCTAATATTATGGGATTGGTGGGGGAGGTACGGGAGATGAGAGTTGGGGATATTATGAAAATCATAATAAATAATGGGAGAGAGGGTGGGGGTGTTGGTGAGATATTATGAAAATGATAATAATAATAAGTGAGGGTGAGGTTGTGGGTAGGGTGAGATACTATGCAAATCAAAATGCATAATGTGGGTTGGGGTATACATCCCCACAACCATAAACTACTTGTTGAAAGTTATATATATTTTTAAATAATAATCATCTATGGTCACATAAGAAGGTTATCAGAACATGATTTAAAATTTATAGATAATTAAATTTAAAATAATAATAATTAAAACCAGTTTTACATTAATGATAACTATTTGTTCACAAAGACTGTGCTTCTAAGATTATGTATTCAAATAAGAAATCTTCATGATACTAAAGGAAAATTTTATGAGACTCTCACAACTTTTAACTTGAAAATGTTAATGGAGACTCCTATGTGTTTCAACTTGATACACGACTTCATTGAATAAATCAATAGGTTTTAGTTGTATTTCGGAGAAGTTATCTTATTATATCATTAAAGTGTACTATGTGATTGGCACGCTGGGCTATTTTGTCTAGTGTTTGGTTTGAGAAGTGGTTGGTTAGGAAGTAAAGTAATTTTGTAATCTAAAGTTTTATTATGATTTTCTAATGAATTTTATTTAAACTTAATGTAAAACATGTTATGTTTTAATTAATTTTCTATAATATATATTTTGTAAAATCGTGTGAGGTGGAGAGAAATTTCATGTAAAACATAAGCAATGGATGGAGATGGGGAGATGTTATAACATGTTTTTCATAATAACTCCTCGACCCTAATTATTATGTTCCTTGATTATTATATTTTGTATAAGTTGGGGGAAAACATTATACAACTTTATGTTCTTCATGGTTATATTTTGCATCAAGGTGAAAACATATATTATACAATTTTACTTTCCTTTATTATTATATTTTGCATCAAGCTGGGGAAAATATTATATAACTTTATGTTCCTTCCTTATTATATTTTCCATCAAGGTAGAGGCAAAAATTATATATTATAAAACATATTATGAGCACAATGCAGACATTCACCCTCATTATATACTATGATTGGCATAATATCCACCGCATACCAACCCTCACCCTTAGTATTATGTTCCCTCATTATTATGTTTTGCATGATGGTGAGTGTGGAGGCACATATTATGCAAAACATATGACAATCATAGGGGTGCATACCCCCACCTTCATTATGTATTATTATTTCCATAATATCTACTCCCGTCACCACCCCTAGAATATTTTTTCTTAATATTTTTCATAACCCCACCCTCACCCTCAATAGTATGTTTAGTATCAAGGTGGAGGTGTGGCTAGCTATTTTGTAAAAAATATTATGAGGTTGGGGATGCAAACCCTCTCTGTGATGATATACTATGCTTTTCGTAATATCTTTCCCATCCCAGACCTCGCCCTCCTTTATTACATATTATGATATGCATAATATATTCCCACACCCCCCTCGTTATCATGTTGGTGGTTGGAGGGGAATATTATATAAATCTCAATACATAATGAGGGAGGGTGTGATTATAGGTTGGTCGGGGGAGGAGTCTGGTGAGATTATGAAAATCATAATATATAATGAGAGTGAGGGTGGGGTTGGTAGGGACATATTATGAAAATCATAATACATAATAAGGGAGAGTGAGGTCATGGGTAGGGGGGCGATATTATGCAAATCATAATACATGATGTGGGTGGGGGTCTATAGCCCGACCATCATACCTTGTTTTGCAAAGTATCGTAGGGAACATTATGCAAATCATAACAGATAATGAGACTGATGATGCAAGTGCTAGTGAAATATTATGAAAGTCATAATACATAACGAGGGAGGGTGGGGTTAGGAATAGAGAGAGATATTATATAAATCGCAGTAAATAATGTGGGTGAGATTGGGGGGAGGGGGTTTGGGATATTACAAAAATCATAATAAGTAATGAGAGTGAGGTTAGCGGTGTTGGTGAGAAGTTATGAAATCATAATATTAATAAGGGAGGGTGAGTTTGGTGGTCGGGGATATATGATGCAAATCACAATACATAATGTGGGAGGGTGTATACACTCCCACCATCAAAAACTATTTGCTCCATGTTTTCTTTTTAAGAGTAACCATCCACCATCACATAGGAAGGTTATCAAAATGTGATTTAAAATTTATATGTAATTAAAAATAGAACAACAATAATTAAAACCCATTTAGCATTAATAATAAATATTCATTCAAAATGACAATGCTTCTAAGATTAAGTATTCAAATACCGAAACCTCATGAAACTAAAGGAATTTTTTATCAAACTCTCATGGATTTTAACTCAGAAATGTTAACGGGGACTTTTATGCATTTCAACTAGTGTACTTTGTGATTGGCATGCTCGGATCTTATGTCTAGTGTTTGGTTTGAGAAGTGGTTGCTTAGGAAGTAAAGTAATTTTATAAGATAAGGTTTTATTATAGATTTTTAATGAATTTTATTAAAATTTAAAGTAGAATATATTATGTTTGAATTAATTTTGTATAAGATAATATTTTGTAAAATTGGGTGAGGTGGAGAGAAATATCATATAAAACATAAGCAATGGATAAAGATGAGGAAATATTATAACATGTGTTTGCATAATAACTTCCCCACCCTCATTATTATGTATCTTCACTATAATAGTTTGCATAATTTTTGGCAAATATTATACAATTTTATGTTTCTCATTATTATATTTTACATGAGAATAAGACAGATATTATACAACTTTATTGTCTTTCATTATTATATTGTATATACAATGCTGCATATATTATACAACTTTATATTTCTTCTCTATTTTATTTTACATCAAGTGAAGGCAAATATTATATATTATACCATAATTTTTAGCAAATATTATACAACCTTATATTTCTTCATTATTATATTTTACATCACAATAAAGCCGATATTATACAATTTCATTTTCTTTCATTATTATATTTTGCGCATATCTTATACAACTTTCTATTTCTTCTCTATTTGATTTTACATCAAAGTGAGGGCAAATAGTATATATTATACCACATATTATAAGCACAATGCAGACCCCACACTCGTTATATATTATTATTAGTATAATATCCTCCCTATCCTTTGATTATCCTTTCATTATTTTCATAATAATTACAACCCGACACCCACGCTCAGTGTTTAGTATAATATCCTCAACCTACTGTTTCACAATTCTGGTGCTGATTCCGACTTATATCTCGGTCCATCTTCATTCGCATTGCCCAGCCTTTGGTTTTCATTGTTAATCCTAGCAAGAGGGAATCCCTAGACTCCTCCTTAGCAAAATTCTAAGTGTAGCCACCTCGTTACTCTGGTTCACTTCCATGTTCTATGTGAAAATGGCACTTAATCTACCCGTGCACTCTCCCTAATTGTCACTCTACAAGCCAAACCCTAGGCACTTGGGTCTGGCATACTCACACCAAGTGACTTCAGCAATGACCGGAAGTTGAGACTTGAGATGGGCCCTCGAATTTCAACGGCTACAATCTAAGCAATGAAACAATGGTGCAAATGACGTGAGTTGCCCCTTCATGTGAGCCTCACTTTGACATCCCTAGTGGCCCTCCTCATCTAATCAATGACAGATTTAAAATTACAAATCCACTAATATGGTGGATTGTGGAGAGGGGGTCTACTCTCTTCACTCCAATGCGATGTCCCACAAACAAATCGAATGACAAGGGTTTGAAAAATGAGATCGACGGCTTACACGGAGGAAACGACCATGGTGTGGGGCTTCTACAGTCTTCATTCCAACGCGATATCCCACAAACAAATCGAATGACAAGGGTTTGAAAAATGAGATCGATGGCTTACACGGGGGAAACGCCAATGATTTAAGAAAGGACGGGGGTGGAGGGTTCACACTTGCAGTTGCACGTGCCCTAGACGTAGTCTTAACCCTCTTTTCAATGGAATCGTCTCTTTTGAATGGAGTCGTCTAACGAGGCGGAGGGGACTGTCAAAAGTGGTTGGAATCCAGGTAAAAAAATTCAAAATTTTTTGTAGAGACAGTGTTGGAATCATGTTTTTATGGTGGAAATGGATTCAGCACCATCAAAAATGTTTAACACACCTTAAATTTTGAAATTTAAAAACTATAATTTACATTTACAAAAATCCTTGCCGCATTTTCTCTAAATATAACCGGAATTTCCATAACTTTCTAGGCAACTCCTCCGCCTAACGGCTACACACTGTAAGAGTTCTGACACGTTCGACATACTTTTAACTCTGGAACTTTGCGCGATACTCATGCGTCAACCTTGAATTCCGTATAAATAATTCCGGCGCCATCTCTCCGCTTTGGAAATTGAAATTGTGGCATTTAATGCTGGGATTTTCTTCCTTTGATTTTCAACAAATGATATGGACCAATCCCAAATCTTCTCCAAGAGCCATGGCCTCGAATTATCAGCTCCCAACGAATCTTTTCTCAGCAGGGTTTTCCTTCTACTCACAAGATTATTTTTATTACATTGTAGGTTAGAATATTCAACAATATTTGACATAGAGACCCACCATTTATTCT
This sequence comes from Pinus tabuliformis, assembly GCA_031772625.1. NCBI lineage: Eukaryota > Viridiplantae > Streptophyta > Pinopsida > Pinales > Pinaceae > Pinus > Pinus tabuliformis. The sequence goes on along the minus strand of CM062807.1, from coordinate 754,841,938 downwards.
CCAAGGAAAGGATATTCACATAAACGAATAAAACACGCTTTCCTGCCGCTCAGAGACGACCAAATCACACAGAGAGTATATATGCAAAAACATGAGTTTACGACTCTTCCTATTAACCAAAAAAGCATATTTACACGAAGGATTCATATGGGCTCTCAGCCTGAGTTCTCTTGGCGGTACCGCCCCTTGATGTCAGTGTTTCTAATTCCAAATCCTGTCCTAACCTACTATACACAGGCATATATCTAATCATTGGACATAATATATGCTAATAGATTGAATATATTTTTTGGTGATCCATCCCTATATATTTAATTGTTGGACATAATATCTTTTAACAATTCAGTTGGGAAGTTGTTATTTTTTTATAAAGGTTCATTTGACTATAAAACATCACTTCATCAAAACAACCTAATAACCTTAACAACCCACCCATATTCTTTTTAGGGTATGGACACTTGTAATTACATAAAATTTCTTAATTTTATACCAATAAATATTAGACAAAATATCTCGGTGTTGGAAGATCTTATCACCCTCTTGGATCTAGGTAAAAATGGTTTCTTGGTAGTTGATGGCCCTACATAAATCATAATCTCCATACATAAGTTAATTCAATTTTTGGAAAATCTTATCACCCCCTTGGGTCTAGGTAAAATAGGTAAAAATAGTTTCCTAATGGTTGATGATCATGCATAAATCATAATCCCCATACATAAGTTAATTCAATTTTTTAGTGGTTGATGATCCTGCATAAATCATAATCCCCATACATAAGTTAATTCAATTTTTTTTGTAGGATGACGGAGGATCTCTTCCACACCTACTACTCATTGGGCTCCATTTTCACGAGGCTTGTTGTGTGGTTTCTTAATTATTTACATTTCTTCATTTTCAAATTGATATTGAAATATTAGATGGCATACATTTAATACTTATTATATTATGAAAGAATATTTAGTTTTGAAAAAAGGATAACACATCTACAATAACACCTCAGAATACTCACTCACAACTTGTAATACACATGGAACACATCACATGGAAGCATTACTTCCAATACTCCTACACATGGAAACATTACTTCCAACACTCTACACCAGGTGAAAAATATAATATATTATTAAACAATTTAGTTATTATTTGTATTTCATAAAGGGATTTTCCAAAAGCATATTTATAATTTGCTAAGAGTTTATCAAATTTTAATTGTAATCAGTTAATCAAATTTCAATTATAATTAATTCAAGATTAAATATCATGAAATTTAATCAATTTAGAGTTGAATTAAATAACATTGATTAATTAGCATTGCAAAAATGATATATTTTACCTAAAAGATTTCCCTTAAAAAATTTACCCAAAAATACACAACAAAATATAAATAAGATATCAATTGAATTCATAATAAATAAATAAGAAAAAAAAAATTATAAAAAGATATCCATTGAACTCATAATAGATAAATGAATCCACATAAACTAAAAAATGGCTCCATTTTCACATTAACATTTTCAATTACTTGAGCATGTCCTTTGAAAAAATGTATTGTGTATATGGAATAAATCTAGTTAAATGTTTGCGCATTAATTTCAATGTTTGTTTCATTGAATATTTATTTCAGTGTCTACTTATTGCTTTATATGTTTGTTGTATTGATTTTTATATATTATCTTCATTTTAATATTCTGTAATTGTTTTCATATCCATTACATTGATTTCAATATATTACCTTCATTTCCATGTTCATGTATGGGTTTCTATGTATGTGGCATTGATTTCATCCATCAACGAAGATGATAGGGTGCATTGGTTTCAATGACAATAGCACTAAAAATGAATGAGGCAAGAAAATTGATTAATCTCTCTTATCAAGTGAAATGGCAAACATATTTCAAAAAAACATATTATAATATTGTAAGAGATATTTTAGATATGATAAATTGAAGTCTAATATATTATTTTATTGCAATGTTATATATATATATATATATATATATATATATATATATATATATATATATATATATATATATATATATATAGCTTTAAAAACATGTAAATGAGTGAAATATAATTGAGTATGAGATTGTATAAAGAAATTGTTAATATTGCAAGTTAAGAGAGACAAGGTATGCATATTATTATTTGAATGGTTTTCAAAATCAAATTACTTTTTGATTTTTGTGTCAAGTTGTCTGTTTTCTTGAGAGATGACTATAAGGTTAAACTTTGGCTTGTGAAACCGCAACCGATGGCATCTAAACCGTAAGAATCACCTCTAGATCACACTAGCCCTTAAAATGACTAGATTTTTGTCCAAGGAGATTCAAACTTGTGAACTTCACATCACATACTGACTTAACAATACACCCCATCACCATCTGTTCTACGCCCAGTGGACTAAATTATATTCTCATATGATCGGGTCTTAGTAAATGGAAAAACTAATATGTATGGATATGGATAAAAGAAGATATCATCATTTAAGGTTTTGATGCATATAGTTTTGAAGTGGCGTTCTTGATAATACTATATATATTATGCATAGTACTTAGTAAATTTAAAGTGATTAGATTTATCAATGGCTATTATCTATAATTTTCATGGGACTGCCTACTTTTAGAACTCATCTAGATCCATCTTAATTTTAGATTTACCAAATGTTAAGAGGCATCAAATCCATCAAAGTGAAAACTTTTCCTTGAAATTTTCACTCTAGAAAATTGTTTCTACCTCAAGATATTTAATTTCTTTTGATGCTTAGTAGATCCAGGTGAAGATAAATCTAAGTTGGTTGTATTTAAATGCATTTTTTTAACACAATATGTAGAAAATATATCATTTTTTCAGTTCCCAATTTCAAACTAACATAAATCTCTCTTAAACATTAATAATAACTAATTTAAAATTTAAAATCAACTATCAATATATATATATATATATATATATATATATATATATATATATATATATATATATATATATATATATATATATATTATTTAACATCAACCATCTCATTAGAACATCTTAGATTAGGCCCATGGGCTTTGGATTGACGGTGAATGGGTGCATTGTTAAGGCACTCCATGTGATAGGTCATTGGTTCAAATCCCCCATGGGTGTTACCTACCAAAAAAAAAAATTATCTTAGATTAGATTGAAGATCTACGAAAGGATACAAGTAATCTATTGAATATTATCAAACATCTATATAACAGTGTAGCATCAAACTCAATGTAGTTGATACAAACATATAAAACACCTTGATATTACAAGGAGACGATGTTCACGATATGATCACATTCTATTGCCTTCAATGACAACAATTATTGGAGGTGTTTTTCCAGTTGTGAGCAGCAGCGATAAGTGGTGGTTGAGATCCCTGCGGGATGACACTACTACATGTAGGGGGGTTTTAAGACAACATTTAAAATAATATTTGAGTCAATTGTCTTAACTTAAGACAAAAAGAAACTTGTGTATTGTCTTAAATATTGTCTTTAAGCGGGTGTCTCAAAATATAATGTCTCAAAAATTTGTCTCTATAAAGACAATATAGAACACATATTATTATTGTCTCTATAAAGACAAGAATTATTGTCTATTAAGAGACAATTTCATTTGTCTCTCTAGAGACAATTTCATTTGTCTTTGTAGAGACACTTTCATTTTTGTCTCTTTAGAGACAATTACATTTTTGTCTTTTTAGAGACAATAGCTGAGATTAAAAACATATTGTCTCTATAGAGACTATATGTCCATAATTCAAACTATTGTCTCTCTAGAGACAATATAAAAAATATTTAAAAAATAAATAAATAAAATCATTTTAAATGTTCTTTCAAAGTAGTTTCAACATTCAAAGTTCCCAAATAGTGATTTTAATTACCTTAAATCTTTTTTGTTTATGGATACCAATAGAATAAAAAATAAATAAATCCATTATTTTTAACACTAACAACAAAGTAATTTTAAATCTAAATGAAAAAACAATTCTCGAAAGCAACATTGAAAATAATAAGGAAACACACGTATATTTTCTGAAAATGCATTCACGTCATTTGAACATGCAGGATCCTCAGTTGGAACTTCATTTTAAGACATATTATGAGTCGAAAAAGAAATGTTCTATATTTCTCCATCCTACAAGAGGGTTTACTCTCTAACATAGAAATTCAAAGCTTCAATCACATTAAATGGTGGAAACTAAATTCATATCTAGTTGTTAAGCCACAATTTCAATACCCTTGTATAATTGGAATTGGCTTCCTTGATAACAAAGAATTGCAATAATGTATATGACTTTGAATTTACAATTGACTGGAAATTTTGTCTTCATGAAGGTTTTACAAAAGATGAAAAATTGACACAGGTACTGGCAACATGATATATGCCAATTCTCAATCTATTGGTGGCCTACATAATTATCTTCTCCACTATTGGCTTTCACAATTTGAGTTGGCTCCATCTCCTGTTTGCAGCCCGAGAATTGCTACAATTGGTATCCAAATTGGTGGTGATATAGTTCCCGAGGAAGCTTCATATCCAATGAATCTAATTCAGGTAATGAACTATTATGATCAACTTCATAGCAAGCTGAAGTTGCAGAGAAGTCTCTATCACTAGCTTTTTTCTAGGCAGTTAATCATTTCTTGGAGGCACACCAAACCACCCATCCTTCTTCCTGTTAAGAATAAAATAATAAATTCTTGTAAGGCAAGTTTTATACCATTGCTCAACCATTTCCAAGAGAGCTACTTACTGAAATAAAATAAAATAAATGTAGTGCGTACCTGAAATAGAAATGTGTGCACTCTTAGTATTTCTTCATTATCACTTGCCTTGCCTTGCCTGATTCCTGGAGCACCTGCAAATGCAATAGTAGAGTCATTTTATTTTATTTATAATAAAAACCCCTACCATCTTTATAATAATTAATAATTGAAATAAAATTAAAATTCTGCAAACTTATTAAACTCTCAATATAAAAATGGCTCAAAAACAAAATCAATATACTCTTTAATATAAACATAAATTTTAATGATGATACCATCTCTATTTTTGGTTGGTAGCACTGTTTGTTCCCAATCAAAGCCCAAAAATGTCGTGAATACTAGTGAAAATACTAGGTAAGTTTCAAACCCTTTTAAAATGAAAGTACATCACCTATTTTTCTCTGCAGTGGGATGGGAAGTATTTGAAAACTCTTATTAGAAGAGTGAATAGAATCTCTGACTAAAACTTGCAGAATCTCAATCAACATTAATACTCAACAATCATATGGGATTTTCCCTAAATGAGGAGATAGGGGAGAGAGAAGTGAAGTCTTCCACCTAGCCAGATGACGTGAGATCAAGTGGTGATTGAACTGGAAAACATCAAATAGAGAAGAGGCAAGTTGGTTCAAAACATAATAAATGTCCTCCTTCCCAACGAACTACTCAACTGGATGGTACTTTGGCTATTGCAGTAAATCACAGAGAGAACTCTCCCACAAATGCCATTACTTATTACAATAATGAGTTGGGAAGCATGAGAAAATGAGTTCAATGAAGAGAGGTTGAGCAAAATGAATCTTCATTCAAAAGGGTTGGTGGTTTGCATTCCCCTGGAGTGTTGGTAGTGCCGAGTATCACCAATCTGGTCTACTAGCAATTGCCCCAAAAGGTGCAAAGACAGGCCGATAGATTTTTTAAATTGTTAAAATAATATGAGGAATGCATTTGTAAATATGTATGCCATATATATTGACAAATTTAAATTTTAGTGGTGTATAACTGTTTAGTCTTATGTATTGTGGTCTTATGCATACAAGTGATGGCTTCAAGGTGGTTGCCCTGGGGTAACTAGTTTAGCATTCTACATGCCTCTTTTGAATGAAAATGCAATATAATATAAATATACACATAAATATAAAATAGATGCTCTTGTGACACTCTACTTATGAGGTTTTTTGGTAAATGACACTCCCACTCTGCTGCGTGTTCTGGCAACGTATGTTGAAAGAAATTTAATAGAAGAGTGAATTAGAGATATATCATAAGATCTATACCTTCAAGTAACATAAACGATATGGGTATGCTGAAGGATAAATCCTTTAACCACAGTGAAGGAAAAACATGATGACAAATTGCCCAATCAAGAATTTTAAGGAGCAGTTTGCAACAATTAATAAATCTATCATATGGGAAGATGCATCTTCGAAGCTACAAATATCCAAACATTGCATATGGTGGGAACAACAGTAGTAGTTATAAACCCAAACGAAGTAGAAATATTTTCAGGAAATTAAGGAGACATTAATACACAAGGGTGTATATGCAAGGACTCAGATTTTAGGCCTCCTAAATGAATGTTGTGGAGAAAAACGAGTTTTTATTTGGAAGAAGCTAACCTTACTGGCCAACTCTTAAAATTTGAAATGGTTATTGAGGAATAATAGAGGCAGATGTTAAGATTTGAAATGGCTATTGAAGAATAATAGATGAAGAGTTTCTAACACTCTATGCCTTCCTATGAATAGAAAAATTATGTGGAAAGGCATTGTGAAAGCAACCAAGGTGAGGAAATCTTGATGGTAGTAATTCATGCAACAATGAATAGATAGTTTATAAAGATGGGCAGTGAGCACCATGAACGTCTGTGTCGGTAACAGTTGGATAAAGAGAATGGCAGAGCGAATTAAAGCCATATATCATATGAATATCCGGCTTTGAGTGGCATGAAGAGTTGGTTATGCTGCCAAAAAATATTGACAAATTTCCAACCCAAAATTCAAGGAGCAGTTTGTAGCAATTAATCAATCTATCACAGATGACGGATAAAGTAAAAAAAATAGACAAATTGCAGACTCAGAGTTCAAGGAGCAGTTGGGAGCAATTAATCAGTCTATCACAGATGACGATACATCTTCTAACCTGCAAGTATCCCAAAGGAGTAGCCAGTGAGAACAACAGTAGCAAGTGCAAAAACAGATGGAGCAGATGCATTTTCAGCAAACTTGGGAGAAATTAATACACAAGAGTTATATGAAAGGACTCAGTTGTTGGCCCTCCCCAGTAAATGTTGTGTAGAAAAATCATTAGAGTGGACTTGCTTCATTTCTTGGTTGTTATATTGATCACGTTGCAGTGATCTTACCCACAATAATACTCTATCTGCAGCTATGGAATCTGGAACCGTATTTTGATGTATGGATGCAGATTTTTGGGTTGTTTTATGGAGCAACAAATAGTACATAGATTTTTTGGGTTGTTTTCTAATTGGTTTGTGACGTCTTTTTCACTTCTGAAGCAATAGATCCATAATTCCAGCATTAACTTATAGATTATGGAAAAATGTAACATTGAAAAGAGTTGAGAATACATACACAGTTTCCTTCTCAGGTGGGGTTGCCAAAGGTGGTTTCGGGTACTTTTCCTCCAATATCTGGGTTATAACATCGGAGTCTGGAATCCACTTATAATCAATCTTGATGACAGGAACTTTTCCTTCAGGGTTCATCTGCAAAAACCTGTGCACCAACATCTTCAACTTAGCTCCCCCTAATTTCCCACATAAACATAGGCACAGTCTCACACTCGTAATCGGTTTTAACCATAGCCATAAAGAAATGGCCTACAATGAAAATGAAAAATAATATATGGGCTTCGGAACCAGAAAATTACCAGTCAGGTTTGTTACTGGTATCAATGAACTTCATGTTGCATGGGACCTGTTTTTCCTCGAGAGTAAGCAAAACCCTCTGGCTGAAGGGACCTGCTCAAAGATGTGTTCAATACATTAAGCTTTACTTCATACATTAAAATGCCTGAAATGCACCAATAGATGACAAATTGTTTGACAAATAAAGATGAAATAAAAGCCAGGAAATGCAACATTGAATCGTTCTGCTAAAAAAGGGGAAAATGATAGGAAAATTACTTACAGTCCCCAAGGGACCTATGCAAAGATGTGTTCAATACATTAAGCTTTACTTCATACATTAAAATGCCCGAAATGCATCAATACACCACAAATTGTTTGACAAATAAAGATTAAATAAAAACTGAAGAAAAAAGGAAATGCAAGATTGAATAGTTCTGCTAAAACAAGGGAACATGACAGGAAAAATTATTTACAGTCCCCAAGCTTGTTAGGTGCACCTGTGGCAGCCTTAACATAGACTTCCAGTGCTTCAGCCATGCTCACAATTCGTGTACTGCCAATCTTCCTCCTCTGAAGCAAGACCCTAGATCTAACCCCTTTCTCGCCAAACAAATGGGTACCCGAGACCATAATTAAAGGCTCTACGATACAACACCAGTGATTCCAGAGAGTCGCAGCATAGATTTTTTGCTACAAAAAGAGATGAAGTGGAAGCTACACTAAGCATGGATATCATAGTGATCAGGACCAAGTGTCGTAAAATGCTCAAAAATGAAAGTGCTCAGAACTGGTTCAAACCTGAACAACTGGATAAATCTCATCCTCCTGATTCTGGCGCCATGAACGGTTTGAAAAATGGTCTCCGTATGAGGAAGTTATGCCAAAAACAAAATCGCCCAATAACCCTTAAAGTTTCAAATACTTTTCATCCTCCTGATTCCGGTGCCGTGAACGGTTTGAAAAATGGTCTTCGTATGAGGAAGTTATACCAAAAACAAAATCGCCCAATAACCCTTAAAGTTTCAAATATTTTTCAGTGTAAAATTTTTATGCAATTCTGAGTATTGAACAAGCGACCTCCATTCTAATAATGCTCAACCTTACCATTCCACTATTAACATGGGACTTGAAAAGATTGCCGAGGAAATTTTATTTAAAAGGTGTAAATGCGTTGGGCGGAAAATTAAAGGGAGCCAACCCCTAAGGGCCAGCCCCCTACACATAGAACCGTAACCTATTAACCGTGGCCTTAACCTTCCAAACCAGCGGTCAAACAAAAGTTAATGAATAAACGTTTGTTGCATGGTCACATAAATATGGCAGAGAATCCGGTTGTAACTAACCGTTTACCAAAGGTCTAGCACGAAATTCAAGAAAAACCACCGAAGTCCATTAAAACCGATCACATGGCATTAAACACAACTGACAGTCATCCAACAGTTAAGGTTCAGTTGGTGGCATAGTTGGCGGAGGCTCCAAAATTGGCGAGCCCGCCATAATTGACGGCGTTATCCGGACTCCAACTAAAGTTAGCTGGAGTGTTTCTAGGAACACTGGCAGTTCCTTAATGAGGCCATAACTTTGGCTAGGAAAGTCCTTTTTGGACAATTTTTTTTTATATTTTGGGTCTCTTCGACCTTTTGAATCCATTGGCATAGGTTTTACAGCCAACAGAGGTCGTTTACAGGTGTTTTTGCTTCGGGAAAGTTCCAGGAGCCACAAGGCACTGTTTAGTGTTGGAGTTGCATTGGGTTGTGTGCAGCCATTGAGGGTGAAACGAGAGTCTAAATAGACTAATTTTTGCCTTCTGAAGCCTTTGGAACAATCCAGAGAAGCTGAAGAAGCCATCTTCAAGGAAATTTTCATCTAGGGAGATTTTGGAGCTCAGGGCCACCAGGTGTTGGAGGCTATTGTAGGAGCTACCAGTATTCATTCTCAGCAAAAAAACAGTCGTTCCTAATTGTAATGAACCTTATGAATCAAATGAAGGTGTTTTCAGAACCATTTGGAGACTTCTAAAGGCTGAGATGCTGAAGGGAAGTTTTAGGCAGCCCAGAACCAACTATGAAGGAAGGCCTAGATCGGGGATGCAATGCTCATTTTGAGCAAATGAACAGTCATTTGTTTATGAAAGATATGTGTTGGAGATAGTAGCAGAGGTTTCAAAGATATTTGAAGCATTCTGAAGGAGTTTGTGCCATTAACAAGCTTAGGGAAGCTTAGTGCACCTACTGAAGGAATCAAGTCCAAGGGAGCCTAGATCTACCTGCACAAAGAGGACATCCATGACAGGGACGTATATGGTTTTTCTAAACCCATAGGTTCAGTCAGTAACCTATTGGAGTTGAGTGTGGAACTTGTAAAATAATTCAAGCCATAATCCCAAAGAGCCAAGTCTAGTTGACTGGAGCTCATAGGAGACGTAGCCCATGAGAATGGAGTGAAATCCTTATTAAATTTGTTGTTATGTGTCATGTTTATTTGCTGCCTTATATGTATGATATATATGTTTAATATCAACTAAAACAAATCAATTTAAAACACATAAACAGAAGAAAAGACATACACCTCTTTCAAGCTAAAATTCTGCATAACGTCAAGTTCAAGCAAGGTCTATTTTTAATTGAATCTGAGTGTTTACTTCTTATTTCTTTAGGCAGAGTTTGTAGAGGGCCAAGTAGCTTTTGGATCTCATCCTCTCTTTAGAGGTGACATATCCAGTAAATGCCCCTACAGTCTATCTCTGTATTAGAAATAAGAAGTTCACATATTTGCAGATTTAAATTTGGAGTATTTGTGCACTCATTTACATAAATGAAAATGGATACCTTGCACCCTTTTTCAAGTACATTCCATTTTCAGATCACATAGCCATCTCTGACTTCTATAAATAGACCTCACTCTCATAGGTTTCCATCCTCTCCATTTTTATGACACTCATTAGTGGAAGATCACTCTGCACTGCAAATCCCCATATATGAAACGAAAATAACAAATGAATTCATTGTCTAATCTAATTCCCATCACATAAATGCTAAAATAAGAAACACCGGGTTCCTTCTAGAGACTTGTTGACGTGTTTGTCTCTCAGAGACCCTCATATGCGCTATAATGTAGCTCGCAAGAATGTTGGAAAGAAATCCAATCGTGCACCATAAGTTTTATGTCCAGTGCCATAAATTCCACAAAACATTCAAATGGACTCTCTCGGAACCTCGACTTAAAAGGTGGGCACAGATGTCAAGTGGAGAGTGGCTTAAAAATTTGTGCATAGATGTCAGACAGACATTAAAAGGGTAGACGATTGACTGATTCAAAAGAAGGCATGTCGGCCTAATTATGTTAAACACCATGGATTACAGCATTACCAAAGCTGGTAGCTTGGTTCACAAAGCCCCAAACATGAGGATTAGACTGTATAGTGGCTAGCTGAGGATTACACTGTATGGCTTTAATGTCACTACATTCATATATCTATTATGTTAAACACCATGGATTACAGCATTACCAAAGCTAGTAGCCTGGTTCACAAAGCCCCAAACATGAGGATTAGATTATATAGTGGCTAGTTGAGGATTAGACTGTATGGCTTTAATGTCGCTACATTCATATATTTAGTTGACCATGGAGGGGAGAATAGAGTTGGAGTTATTGGTCTAACAACGCTGGTACAAGGAATTATTGAGGCAGGGGAGTCTGGATTTTCTTCTGGCCGAAAGCCTCTTTAGGTGGATTACTCTAGCTGTTATCACTCAGAAATTTCCTGGCTATGAAAGAAAATTACCAAGGTAACATGAAACTAATATTTCAGATTAGAAGCTAACCCTTCCAACCTAGAGAGGCACTACAACAACTAGTTTTTAATAAATACAAGGGCTAGATCTTCTGGTTTAAAAAGATGGTGGTAGGGGAGTGTGTGAATCCATTGGGAATGGAATCAATATTTAAGGATATCAATTAAAATTTTCAAAGACTCGTTGATATGAACAAGTGTTTTCAAAGGCAGGATAGTTAGCGATCTATCGAACATTAAATTGTTATAGTATGATGGTGGGAAGAGAAATACAACTCAATTATAACAAAACATCTAACACAGGACAAATTTTGTCATAATATCATAAACACTGGTGCAAATATTTGAATCCAAAAATATAGAGCATCGACTGTTGAGTTCCATATATGTAACTGTGCATTCAAATATAGAAGATCAACACATCATGATTAACAGAGAAAGGAATCATTCACTAAGAAACAGACTGAAGATGGCCAAAACGAGAATCTTTTAAACAAATATTCAAGTACTTTTTCTTGAAAATATTTTTTTGCTTGAAAATATCCAGAAAAAAATAATTTACAAAGTATTAAAATATATATAGCTAGCTAGCTGGTAGCCTAGTTCACAAAGCCCCAAACATGAGGATTCATTATCACCTATTTTTCTCTGCAGTGGGATGGAAAGTCTTTGAAAACTCTTCTTAGAAGAGTGAACAGAATCTCTGACTAAAACTTGCATAATCTCAATCAACATTAATACTCAACAAGCATATGGGATTTTCCCTAAATGAGGAGATAGGGGAGAGAGAAATGAATTCTTCCACCTAGCCAGAAGACGTGAGATCAAGTGGTGATGGAACTGGAAAACATCAAACAGACAAGAGGCAAGTTTTTTCAAAACATAATAAATGTCCTCCTTCTGCAGTAAATAAATTTTGAAAAATACAAAACAAAAATACTCTAGTACTTTTAACTCGATAATTTTGCAGCAGAAATACTCTGCAAAAAAATCAAGCAAACAACAAAGATTTAACCCTCCAAAAATCAATACAATGAATACCTCTGCCAGATGCAACACTCTAGACGTGTGACCTGTAAATCTCTCTTATCTTAACCATATATGGATATTTCCATAAGGTCAGCTGGTTCTAGCTAAATCAATGTGAGCAGATAATACTCCTGTGCTCATTCCTGAAGGAGAAAAATCTGCTTAACAGATATGCATCAGATACATGATAAAAGCACCAGCCGCATATTTACGCTTTGTCCTCTTTAAGGTATCAGGAGCTCCAAAGACTTGCCAAAACCTAAGAGTCTCATCTCCTGTAGCCAATGCAACAGTGTACCCATTTGGACTCTGAAAATACAAAACAAAAGAAAGACTGTCAGCAAAAAGGCTAAGACTGTCAGCACAAACCCATTTAGCGATAGATCAATAGAATGAATACCTCTCCCTATTTGAATTGCAAGGAATGTAAAAATTTATTCCTACAACAAAATCATTATGGTAAAGAGTATATTCGCTACTCTTACCTGAGAATATTACCCTTTCCATGTTAGAGCTGTACATGTCCGTAACGGCATCTCCATGTACAAATCACAAACCTCTTGATACACTAAAAATGAATTCATGAATAGTTAGAGAAATGGTATAAAGAAGGAAAAGCAGTTATGTTAAACAAGAGAGGCTTACACTATCTTCTTTATTTATAATATTTTGAATGCAAGAAATTATTCTTATACTGTAGATAATACCCATGTACTCATACCTAAAGCAGAAAATCTGCTTAACGAATCTGCTTGAAATACATGTTTAAAGCACCATCCGCATATTTACTCTTGGTACTCTTTAAGGTATCAAGAGCTCCAAAGACTTACCAAATACAAAGGAAAGGTTGTCATTGTGTCAACACAAAAACAAAGGAAAGACTGTCAGCACAAAAACAAAGACTTTCAACACAAAATCCATTTAGCGTTAGATCAATACAATGAATACCTCTGCCAGATGCAGCACTCTAGATGTGTGACCTGTAAAGCTATCTTATCTTAACCATATATGGATATTTCCATAAGGTCAGCTGGTTCTAGCTAAATCAATGTGAGCAGATAATACCCCTGTGCTCATTCCTGAAGGAGGACAATCTGCTTAACGGATATGCATGAGATACATGTTAAAAGCACCAGCCGCATCTTTACGCTTTGTCCTCTTTAAGGTATCAGGAGCTCCAAAGACTTGCCAAAACCTAAGAGTCTCATCTCCTGCAGCCAATGCAACAGTGTACCCATCTGGACTCTGAAAATACAAAACAAAAGAAAGATTGTCAGCAAAAAGGCTAAGACTGTCAGCACAAACCCATTTAGCGATAGATCAATAGAATGAATACCTCTGCCTATTTGAATTGCAAGGAATGTAACAATTTATTCCTACAACAAAATCATTATGGTACAAAGTATATTCGCTACTCTTACCTAAGAAGATTACCCTTTCCATGTCAGAGTTGTACATGTCCAGAATGGCATCTCCATGTACAAATCACAAACCTCTTGATACACTAAAAATGAATTCATGAATGGTTAGAGAAATGGTATAAAGAAGGAAAAACAGTTATGTTAAACAAGAGAGGCTTATAGTGTCTTCTTTATTTATAATATTTTGAATGCAAGAAATTATTCTTATATTGTAGATAATACCCATGTGCTCATACCTGAAGCAGTAAATCTGCTTAACGAATCTGCTTGAAATACATGTTTAGCGCGCCATTTGCATCTTTACTCTTGGTACTCTTTAAGGTATCAAGAGCTCCAAAGACTTACAAATAGGAGTCGAAGCTGCCAAAAATGTCGAGGAGAAGTGCCGCCAGAAATCGAGAGACCATGTAGCTGTCATACATGGCCATGTTGGTTTTCCATCCATGTACTATGTATGAGGGAGGTACTATCGAATGTATTAAATGCTCCATATTGGGTGCCCCATGCTATGGCCATAGCTGCATATGATAAGTCACTAAGCCAATGATTGGCTTAGTGACTTGTTTTTAAGGATTGCCCTTCTTTACACCATGTTGTACCTGATTTTGGTAATGAAGCTAAGAAAATGTCGTCATGGAGCGGTTGTAATTCCCTTTGCATGACCTTCACTACTGGGAGTGTGTGGAAATTTATCCAAAACCCTGCACACTTCTGGGTCGTCACCCCACAATACGCAATGAGATCAGTCGACGATGAATTTTTTAATTCCATAGTCGATTCTTCTTCTACCGCTACGATGATCTCGGCCTCCTCTTGCTACTGCCACTCACAATTGGAGAAGGACTCTACTAGTGTCTTCATAATGATTTTGGAGACATGCATGTCACGGACGTGTCAGTTAATTCTAACATATTCACAACAAACATTATAAAACGGCAAGCAAAACAAACATGATAAATATGCAAGTACATGTTTTTTTTCATATCTTACTATTTTACATGATAAGGATGTCGATAATTTCCATAAAGATGATTGGGTCACTCTGAATATGCTTCATATCACCACAAACATTATAAAAAGGGAAGCACCTTATTTTTGGGTTTTTGTGTAAGAAAATACCAACCACAACTGTGGCTGAGCAGGGATTTGATGTGTAAAAGATCTTTGCCACTCTAATATTAATATTTTGGGATGGGATGTGTCATAAATAAAATTACCATTTAAAAAAAAATGATATAATTAGCAATTTTATTAAATATTGCAAAATAGATGTGGTAAGTATAAATTTGAGAAGAATAGTGATATATAAAAATTTATTGAAGATAAAAATTAGTAAATAAAATGTCACTTAAAATGAGAAGACAAAGAGGGCTCACTTACATTATGCCAATTTGACATATCCTATAACTTTTCCAACATAGATTGTCTCTTAATCTTCAAAGATGGTCTTTCAAGTTCCAATAGCAAATATTTGATAGATTTTGGAAACATACACGTAGTAGATGACATCAAATAAGCTATATAAAGTGATCTTAATTCATGAACAATATGATGACTATTTTTCCAAATCTAACTTTGTATCACAACCTCACAAATTTTAGACATCATCACGTATTAGATGAAACTGAGCGAGACATCAACTCTGAAATATTCATAACTTTTGGTGTAAAGTTAGCAACTGTTATGGGAATCTCTAGTAATGTGAAATTGATGATGTTCAATATCTCCAATGTTTCCTCTTAGAATATCATCTCTAAAAATTGTAAAGAAACATTTTGAATTACAAAATAACGGTTAGTTTTATTTATTTTATTTTATTGTTGGATAAAATCTGATTCGGTGATCATCTTTCATTGATTTTGAATTTATGACAACTTTGCCCTTTTTTTACAAAAAAATTATTTCTTTCTAACAAATAGTTCTTCCTTTTCCGACAATTTTGTAAATTCTTTTATGTTGACGGGGGAGTATTGTCATCTATGTAACATTACAACCCTTCAATTTTAAACATGATTTTCATCCAATTGAATGAAAACATTACTAATGTGATTGGTAAACATTTGAGTAAGTCATTGGAAATGAGTGATTCACGTGAACTCTAGAACATCTGGACTCTTGTCAACCTCAGGATCTTCAGTTTACCAATGCCTATAACAAGCATCCACTACTTTTGATGTTCTTCATAAACATGCAATCCATTGTTGAAAGCTCTTGTATTCTTTCCATGAATTTCTCGAGGCGGAGGAATGAAACGAGGAAGGAATTCAAACACCTCGGGTAGTGCACTCGAGAAGAAAGATGTTTAATCCAATCCATGCCTTGTAGAGACTTTACCTAGGGAATTTTATCAAGACCAATACTTCCATTTGTTCTAGATGTTGACCAATAGAAACTGACTACAAATAATTGAAATTTATTCAAAATGAAATCTTGTAGGGAATTTTGATCCAGGTGATCACTTCTTGAAGTATAAAAGATACTGACTGGAATTCCTATCCAATCCAATGATGTAGCTTAGTGGTAAATTAGTCTATCCAATTATGTGAAACGAGCCTATAACACTAATAGAGTGCTTGTCCAATGTTGTTTTCTTTGCATCTCCTCTCTGTCGAATGCTAAAATCTCCCATCATCTACTCCTGGGGTGAGTGTAAGTGGATACTTATAGTAATGTAAGACATGTTGTGAGTTCCTCCTAGGAATGTAAGAAGCCATTTATGAGATTCATTGAAATCCAACTCTTATGGATTCTGCTTCAAATGTGCACAGAAAAAGTGTAGGTTCATAAGTGTAAGAGCTGAAGAATAACCATAAGCAACCTCTTCCTTTCATAGTTATGTCTATGTATGCAATATGGGCCACATTGCAGACACGTAAAATGGAACATATTTGCAAAATTATAGGTGCACTTGGTATGCCTAGATTCTGAATTAAGTGCAGGATTGGTTTAGAGAATTAGTGGCTTTATTTTGTTATTTTAGGGACAGTCGTAGAACTCATGTTTTCTGTATTTCTAAATTAATTTGGGAATTCTGAGTAGTGAATAATTCCCACCTGGAAATGTGTGTGAATGACTAGAAGTGGGAAGAACAAATTCCGAGAAATTGAATTCATAGTGCTATGCTCTATTTGTTTATGAGTGCCCAGATTTCGCTTAGCAACTAGTGGTTTGATAATGCATTTTAGGATTTCAATGCAATAAGCTTAAATTGGAACAATAAATTTCATATTTGCAAATTTCAGAAAGCCTCCAATAGATCAAGAGAGTCACCTCTCAATTTTAGTGTTTTTGTTGATTTTTATGTTTTGCTGATTCCTGTGCGGTCTTGATCATTCCTTTGGCATATAAGAGAGTTTATTTTATAAGATAACATTACCAAACATAGGTTGGGATAGATAAATCTTGTCACTTATCACATTTTCATATCTATATAGATTATTAAGGAAAGTATTCTAATAGGAAGTAAATTCAGAGCAACTTAGTATCACAAATCTGTATGCAAACAAAAAAATGATGCTCGGAATGTTTAGAGGACCCTGAAATCTCATAATTGATTTCAAATATTACCTTTATGGACAGAATAAAAGAGAACAAGAAGATGACTAATAAAAATAAAAATAAAAAATAAAAAACCCTGGAAGTAGTCTAACGAGTATAGCAATGTTCCCTTTTCTAATTTTTCCTCATTTTGTTTTTGGTTCCTGCCTCTTTTTCCTTGCCTCTTGATATTCCTATACCTCTAGAAAGGGAAACTTGAGTCTTGAATGAATTTTTAAGAGACACGATAAATTTGTCTACATAGTGTTGACTCGTAACTTTTGCTTCTTATATCACCTCACAACCAAATGAAGCTTTTCAGAAGTGGTGTTGAGAATTTTTTTGACCACCTTGTGATCTAACACATCTTCATTGTACATATTCAACTAATTCACCATGTTTGTTACTCAAGTCATGTACTAATCTATCAACTCCAATTCCTCCACTACTATACTTTCAAAATCTCCTCTCAAGGCTTGTAGTTTCACTATTTTTACTTTGGTGGCACCCTTACAATATCCTAAGTAGTTTTAGAGAACTTCACAAGAGAAGTCTTTGGGAAGATGGTTTCATCCAATGCATTTTGAATAATATACAATGCATTGCCATATATCATTATATGTTTTCAAGCATTCATCAAGGTCTATTAGGTTGCCTGATTTGTCCCTTCTTAATATCAACAAAGTAAACATTTTTATTGATCAAATTTCATATTTTTTCCCTGCAAAAGAAGGAATTGGGGAAAAACATTGGCTACATGAAGTCATTTCTACACGATGGATATAACTTCATACCAAAAAAATCGCACACTTTTGCTTGAAAAAATAAAAACTTCGACCCAATAGAAATAAAAACATTTTATCTTATCCAAATAAATGGATGGCTTCTACAATTAATATATAATATTTATATAGATTGCCTGAATCGATACAGTCATGGTGGCAATCTATTTGGAAGCTCAAGGCTTCTCCCCGGTCCAAACTCTTCTTCTGGTGTGCACTCAATGGCAATGTACCCACGGGAGAACATCTCGTCCGCAGAGCAATATGTGGCCCATCATGGTGTATTTTCTGCAAAAATGCATCAGAGACACAGGATCATATTTTCCTTCTATGCCCTGTCATAATCAACCTGTGGATCAACATATGTAACCTACTGGGTATTGCTGCAAATTGGAAAGGGAATGATATAAGGAGCGCGTGGGATTCTTGGTCGCTCTGCCATTCGGGAACCAAATTACAAAACCTGCCACCCGTGGCTACTTGGTATATTTGGCTTGCCCGGAATCGGGCTATATTTGAGGATCGATTAATATCATGGAGCAGGGTAGAAGCCTCCATTATTGCAGCATATCATGAGCTCCCAGACCCTCCTCCCCCGCGACTGAGAACCATTCAACCAATGCCCACCTTTGATAGAACCATCCCGTGGGCTTTTTTCGACGGAGCAGCAAATCTGGATGGGTGTGGTGGGGGTTTTGTACTGCACCTAAATGACCACCATCGATACCTTGCCAAAATGGGCTTTGGCAATGGATCAAATAATTTCGCGGAACTCTCTGCTGTCCACGGTCTTCTCCATTTTGCATTATCACATCAGCATACCAGCATCAATATATTTTGGGGACTCTTTGGTGGTTATTAACTGGATCAACAATATCACACAATGTCATACACACACACTCAATAACTTGTTACATGATACACTCATCCTCAAAGCAGCATTTAACCATTGCTCATGTTTGCATATTTACAGAGAGCATAACAGCGAGGCTGACAAATTATCCAAAGAGGCCACGACTCTTCCCCGAGGCGAGTGGATAATAGTGGAGCAGAATGGTGCAGAGGAGTATCAGTTTTATCACAGGCCATTCATAGAACAAAGAGAACAAAGGGACAACAGTCCCATCAGCTGATAGGCAATGGCGATTTTGTTTATATTTGATAATAGAAATACAGAGAACATGGATAATATGTATATAAACAGAATCCTCTTTTGGATATTATGCACAGACAGATGAATGTAAACAGAACAGTTTGGTCGATACCTACAGAACAACACTATGAAAAGTTGATTTTTGTATGAACATGCAAGTAATGCCTCGGCATCTGCTATATGTAATTTTCAAACATTAATGAAAGTTACTGATTTTTCCAGTGGAAAAAATATATAATATTTATATACTTCAAATAAATAGATTCCATTACAAATATTACATAATATTTTCCTACTCTAAATAAACCTATAAAATCTACGAATTCATGGAAATAATTACTTTTAATTTTGCATTGATGGATTAACTCACATGAATTATTACCTCAATGCTGCAAAAAAAAATCCTTCTTAATTCGTAATTTGTGCACATAACATGCTTTATTTTCAAAGTGATGTTCTATAATTTTTCTTCATTAAAATAATATTAATGATACATGCAAGTATTCCACAGGTGAGGAATGAGAAGGGCCACCTCCTCTCAAAACAATAGTCATGCACCTAAGCTTTTGTGTTCCTTTATTGAATAAAATGACAAAAAATATTTAATTGTGATTTTTTTATATACTCATTATGAATATGTGTTAATATATATTCATTGCAGAATGTATATGTGTTATAGACACCTTATTTCGATGGCGCATGTGACTTAGAAGTTGTCTAGTTGAAAAAGGGATTTAATTGATATAACTGGGTAGTTAAAAAAAATTAAAAATCAATTTTATATATATGTTTGGATGATTATTAACATTTATTTTATAATTGATTCATTAATTATTATTTTTTTGGTTTGAGTTATAGGGATTTGAACCTTGATTTCATGGTTTATATAATACTTGAACTTTCATTTCACATTTTACATAATACTTTAGAACATGATTATTCCAAATTTATTGAAAAAATTATTTTCTGTTCAACATATGTTAATAAAATTAATAAAGATTTATAATTTTGGTGATTTATAAAATTTGGAAATCCAACTATTTTTGTAATAAATATTTTAAAGTAATATTTGTATTTGTGTATATTTAGAAAACTCTAACAAAAGTGTGTTTAGTCTTCAAACTTTTAGGTGTAATAAAGATAACAGATTCCTACATCCCAAAATGTTTTGAGAATTGTCCAATCTCCATTGTCACTAAAAAGTTAAAGGCAGTTGGTTCATATTTTAGAAAAGTTTATTTTCTTCTTTATGTTAGTCAAAACAAAAAAGTAATTTTAGTTTCAATTTTGTAAATAAATATGGACCATTTTCTTGTAGTATTTTAGCTCCGCTTGATTTTCAAACTCTCTTTTGCACCAAAAACTCTTTAAAAACAAATGTAATAATATTTTTAATATTACCAGTGTATTGCAAGATGGCATCTTCATGTATTTCCTAAAGATTTAGTCATACCTTGGCATCTTTGAACTAAAAAAATGGATTTGCACCTTGATAAATTTGATCCCTCTCGGCACCTAATAGATCCAAAGTTAAGATAAATTAAATTGGTTTATATATATATATATATATATATATATATATATATATATATATATATATATATATTAAGTTAAGATAAATATAAGCTAGTTTTAAAAAAATTTATATCACCAATCTTAAAAAATAACTACTTCAAAAAAAAAAAAAATTAAACATTAGTGTCTATACAATCCAAGTTTCTAAAAAAAATCAAATTCAAAATATATTTATATATTTAGAAATATAATTTAAATAATAAAAAATTACACTTGAAACAACCATTAAATTACCAATTAAAAAAAAAAAAAATTACCCTCTCACATTCTGCAAGTAAAAATATAACAATCAGACTACACTTAAAATTAAAAATAAAATCGAATCAAATAAACACTTCAAAAAATATTTCCTATACCTTTCTTGTGCGGAGTTTAACCTCTTGAATCTGCCTTTGCTAGCTACTCTTCCTTCACCAACATCAATTGAAACTTCAAATGTATGGTTTCTCCATCTTCAATGAGAGTTTGCAAGGGTGATAGATTGTCTTCTTTGATCCTATGAACTCTGTGCTCAAATTCAGCACCCGTACTCAAAAAACATTTCCTATCTCAACATAAAGTTTTATCCTAAGGGGTGGCTTTGATATTATATTTAAAGATAATGTTTTAATGGATGGAGGAATTAGGAGTTCAAAATATGAAAACAACTTCAAAATGTTAAAGAATAAAATATTTAAAAATGTCAATCCAAATCCATTATGGTTATCTATATTTTTAATAATAGTATGTTCTGGTGTCATCACCTGCAAAAGTCTAATAATAAGTTACAATGCTTTTGTCTAAATTACCTTTTACTGGCCTATTCGTCTCAACCCATTATGCACTCGTGCTGGGAACATACAAAACATACAAAATCTAAGTATCGCCAAATCTCACAGAGAAACTATCTTACGACTAGACATGAAAATATGCTCACTTAATAGATCACATAATAAATAGAAGAGGTATTTACAGATGTTTTGGGGGAAACGATACTAAAAGATGTGTTATTCTCTCAACAATAAAACTTTTCTTATTTGCTTTTCTCACTTATTTAGATAGAAAGAACCAAAACTGCAGTGAGCTGGAATATGATTATCATGCTAAGGACGAGGTCCACCCTACACAACAAACATGCATTTCTTCCATGTCGAAAATTGTGAAGAAGCAGAGTCATGGGTATTAATCTTGCACAAGGCACTGACTCTTGAATTCCTAAGGGCTTGCTCCAATCTTTGATTACTATCCCTCAGTGCATCTAAGGCAAAAGATAGTTTCCTTATCACTTCTCGTTTCTCTTTGTTTCATTCAAGCAATTGAATATCTTGTTCCTTGTTTTTCTCAGTGATAATATGAACTCACTCTACAGTTCTTCTATTTTCACATTTTGTTTTGATACTAGTTTTCCTGCATCTTCAAATATAATTTCAGCATTCCTCTTTTTATCCTTAAGACTTTGGATTATTGCTTCAGCTTCTTGGTTTCACTGTTGTATCTCATTCATCAACATCACATTGCTTCATGCCATACTCGTAGCTTTCCCATTGACAAATCCAATGATTATTGATGCTTAGCCTCTCTCGGCATCAATTTATCTAGTATACTCGTGAAAATATAGGGTACAACAATGTAATTGTCTATTACTTAACTATATGAAACTGAAGGTTGTAACCGAATAACTAGTTATGATAGTAAATTGAAGATTGTAACCGAATAACTAGTTATAATAGTAAATTCAAGGTTGTAATTGAATAACTAGTTATCATAATTAAAACAATGGGATCTAATGGTGGAACAACTCTCAATCGTCTATCAATGGATCTGACGGTGCAGAAGAGTACATAGTGGAAACTGGGGGAGTTCTTCTCAAAGGGAAATGCCTTACGGCGTAAAAATCATGTAAGTGGCTACATAAATATTTTGATCCTAAATTAAAGTGAGTAAAAGAAATGAAAGGGAATAATCATGTTTCCACATAATTTTGGGTGATAATTAAAGTATATTGAAAGAATAATTTCAGTCAAAGTGGTAAGAGAGTTAGTGATGAAGTTTTCAAAAGGTCCAAATAATTATGTTGATACAATAAGTCATATGAATGTCAAAATTGCATGGTTAAAACAAGTTGAATTCAATGAGTCAATGTCTAAGCTGAAGTCGAGTTGAGAAGATAAGAATGTTTATGCTAAAAAACCAAGGCTACATGTTTGGTGGTACCTAACACCCTAGAAATTATCATAAATCAATAGTTTGTTGATGTAAATAATTACAATCAATTTGAGAGTTTAAAGCCCAAACTCCAGTGAAGTGAAGTCAGTCCAAGTTGATATCTATCAAATCCTGACAATGGTTTTTCAATTAAGCTGTCAAAACCAACGTCATAGGTGTCTTGTTTGTCTTTCACAACCCACAAAGAAACATATTTTGTAGGAATGTAATTTTGAAATGAATAAATATGATTATAGGTGTCTTATTGGATAGAGATGCCCCTCCTACAAGAAACAACTTTTTACAAGTATTGCAATGGAATATTCAGATGAATAATTATGCAAGATGATGACAATAAAAGAAGACAAATGCAGAGAGAAAAGGATGCATACTTCGTGAAGATGGAGAAAAAGAGAGAGGATATGTGGTATAAATTCTTAAGTAAAAGAATAAATAACAACAACTTCCAGTTGTGGTTCGGTAAAAGTTGTGGAAAATTTTCAATAGTTGTGATTGAGGGTAGAGTTGTGAAGAGAAGTGACTAGGTACAAAAGCTTAGCAGAGAAGAGGTATCTTAGAAGGTTCTAGTGGAATTAACTAGGAGGACCAAAATACCAAGAGTAAAGGAGCTTGGTGAGGTATTCTGCAATAGGGGGAGAAGGCATGATACTAAAAAGACTATTTTCCACTGACAATGAACATCGAGAAGCTTATAGAGGAAAAGCGAAAGGTGACTAACAATAATCATATAAAGGGTTTAGAAGGAAGACCAAGTCTAAGGAAGGAACTTGGTGAGGTATTGTGTAGTAGGGGAAAAAGGCATGACACTAACAAGACTCTTTTCCACTAACAATGAGATTGGAAAAGCTTATAGAGGAAAATATAAAGGTAACTAATGATAATAAGTCAAAGGGCTTAGAAGGAAGAAAAAAAAAAAGTAAAAAAATACATGAACTCCATAAGAGAAGAAGGAAACATAGAAAGTTGAAGTAAATGGACTTATATGTGTGAAGGGAAAGGAATAATAAGTAGTATAAAAAGACAAGGACAATGGAAAGGACACAGAAGAAATGAAAAGAATGCAGTGGAAGATAGACATAGTAAATAAATAGAAATGTGGTGGGACAATGAAGAAAATGAAGAAATGTATAATTAAAAGTCGTGTTTTTTTAGATATAATAAATCCATTAAGCATAATATCCTTAGAAGTTTATTGGTCCTCCTCGATAATGTTTTAAATCAAAGAAAATTTTGTTAGTTATATAAGAAAATGAAAAGTTGAAATTATACGTGCTTGGTTCAAATGTTGATATAAGACTCATGAGGAAAAATGTGCTCCCAAAAAATTCATGATACTCTAGAAAACACTTTGTAGTGAATGTTTGTTGTTAGAAAGAAACCACCTATCATGATGTATTGTTTATGGTTATAAGGACTGATTTTGGGGTTCCAAAACTATAACAAATTTCCACATATTTTCACAGCATGTTAAAAAAATAAAAATATTTTGAAACATAATAATTGATTTATAGGAAATTTAAATAACTTAACTAAACAAAAACAAGAATACATGGTTACGGATGCTTGGTTATGATGCTCGCCCTAGGACCATATGAGTGAATATGCTACCCTACCAATTAGGAAAGCCTATCTGACTTCCTAGCTTAGGGAACCCCCACAATTTCCCTATCCATTCAAGACCAAGTCCAAATCCCAGCCATAATGTGTCTAATATCCCTAGATCAACACCCCTCTAATATCCAATGCCAAAATCCACCTTGCAATGACAACCATCCAAATCTCTACACTCCCAAGCACCAAGCCCCAAAATCAACCCAAATTGCCAAAACCAAATCAACCCCAATGTCCTCTGCAAGTTTCTTCCCCAAAGTTTCACAGAAGAATGCCCCTGACCTTCCCCCTATTTCCCACACTTATCTTCCCCCCTAACCTTTCGAATATCTCTCTTCAATAAACTCCCGACCTCCTTGCATTATGAAGGCCCCCATAGATGCCTTGAGTCACAACACCTATTCTCTTATCCTTAAATTAATTCGAGGGGACAATCATGTCAAAGGCATAGAAAGGATAAAATAATAAACTAATAATATATGTTAATGGTAGGAAAACCTATGGATTCATATGAATCCTATGAATTTAAATATTACATAAATCATGTTTTTATCTATAAACTGCAGTGGATATTCCACTAGATAGTTCGTCACAACATATCTGATAATATTATATTAAATATCCGAGATTCTACACTATTACATCTTTATTAAACTTAAAGATATGTAGATTTAACTGTAATTAATGCATGCATGTGAATGGAAATTATGCAAAAAATTAGAGAATGACAAAATAAGCCCACACACACACAAATAAGACAATATATACTCTTTGGGAAACCCTTTAGGGAGAAAACCTAGCTAGAAGGTGATGTTGCTTCACTCTCTTTCTTTATATGGAAATATGGTTGCAAGTACAACAAAGTAATGCTTGTGGCCTGTGGGATGCTATAGTGCATAGATCCTCTCTGTGTGCTCTACCTCCTATCTCTCCTGGCTATATTTTCTCAGCGATGGAACAAAATTCTCTCGAAAGGATTGAATGCCTCTTCCTCCTAGTGGCTCGATTCTAACATCTCCCGATAGCCTACGAGTGGTTAATTTTGACTACATCAACTCTTAACTACAGTTACAATATAGACTCTTATAGATTATTTTACATCATAATCATGTGGATAGCCCCTTTTCCATGAATAATGGGTGTTGGCACGACATCCTCCCGAACTATAGGTGTGAAAACATGAAGGTTAACTTCTAAGTGGCATAACGTTTTCATACAGACTTTGATTGACGTGCTTCTTATGCAATTGGAAAGATCTTTGTGTGTTGAATAACATGAAATGGTGTAGCGCTAAAGAGACAAAGTTTTAACCCCAAAAATTGTCGTTTGATGCCTAAAAATTCTCCCATAAGGTTTCAGACTTCGTTTTGCCAAACTGGGCCTCGTAAGTAAAAATGTCCTCGTGAGCTGATTCCTCTAATTTTTCCACTCCAAATTCATCAAGATCGATTACAAACAACATAATGATCCAATCCGGGTGATGTTGAAATATAATTTATTAATTATAAGTCATGATTAAGGGTTAATTAATCACTAATCAAGCTTAACTATTAGTGAAGCTTAAGGCTAACCATAGTTTTGATCATTAATCAAGCTCAAGGTTAATCATAGTTTATTCATTAATCAAGCTTAAACACTAATTAATCATTTAGCATAATAGGCTATAGAATACTAACATTATTCATGCGAGGTGTGGATATGTTGCTAGCATACACATACCTCATACATATACTAATATTTTTTATAAGAAGAAAGCACCAAATTCAATCACTTAGAAAGTATGTTAATAACATAATGTAAGCTAATAGGATCAAGGGGAAACTACATAGATTCATCATTTAGAAACTTTTGTCCCAAAGTTATAGTCAATATTATACAAGTAATGAAGAAGCAATATGACAATAAGGCATAACACAATAAGGAGAAGGATGTAGTAACCAAAATTTAAGTAAATCAAACAAGGATATCACTTCCTATCGAGAGTCCCCAACTAACTTATAGCTTTCTATCCTCTTGTTGATTGTGCTAGATAATGCTAATGTTAGTATGAAAATTATTATCAAGTGTACGAAAAATACTCCACTTAAGTCACTCACGACAAGTGACCCTAAAAACAAAATATGGTTGTTTATGCTTTAAATCTGTAATGGAAAAAGAAGAAAAACCCCGCAGCAAAAGATCATATGTATCCCAAAACATATAACAACAAAAATTAAAGTGTAGAAACTCAATGGATCATATAAATAAATAAAAATTTATAAATGTAAATGAGACACCCATTGAGGAGATTTTATAAACTTGAGTTTATAGATCCCCCTCCATGGGATGGGTATTTTTGATATCCTTGTGCTTCAGCAATCTGTTTGTCTCTCTCAACTTGCAATGGGAAAAAAACTAACAAAATAGCTTGAAAAAGTGGGATCTCAAATGTGATGAGACAATAGTGGTGACAATGAGAATGATTGAGGCGAAAAATGAACAGAAAACCCTCTTATTTATAACAAAGTATTGAGCTAAATTAGGAATTGGAAAATAATAAAATATTATTGACCAAATCAAAATCTATCCATTGGGAACACCTTATATATTTTTTGAGAGGGAAAAGATATTCAAAATGATCAAATATATTTATTTAGAAAGTGGTTGAAGTAATTACCAAATAAAAATGATGTATTAATCACTTTGTGAGAATTAAGGAATATATGAATTTGAAATAATGATTTAACAATTATCTCAAAAGGAAAATATGGAATAGATAAGGAATATAAATAAATAGTGATTTATTTAATTATTCCAAGGTGATAAAGTCGAAAGTGATTAATAAATAATTATCAAATTATGATTTAATACTGATTTCTAAAAAAAATTAAATAAATAATGATTTATTTAATTATTCTCATGGGTTTTTTATTTTTAATAAAAATAATTTAATAAAAATGGTTTACTAAATTATTTCCTATGGTGAAAGTGCAATTACCATGGTAAAATTAATCCTACATGGTGTATTTCTAACCACCTAGTAAGAAATGTCTAGGTGATCATTTTTTGGGTGATAACAGATTGCCCCGCAAGGTAAGAGTGTCTGAAGTAAATCATATGACCGAAATATGTTGTAGGTTGCACTTTCATGAGACAATGAAGGGGAGTCATAGAGGGAGAGGGAGAGAGTTAAAGTGATGCAAGGAAGGATTGAAAATGGAGGGGGTGACAGCTACTAAGCTAATATAAGTCTCCTTTTATTTTGGAGTACATAATCTCAAATGAAGTGGGGAGGCATACCCACACCTGCGGAGATAACTGAGTAAAAAAAATAATGGTGTGCCCAGCAATGTGGGTCTGAGCAACAAATTACATGATACGTGATACATGATATGCTGACATCAATAGGTTATAAAGTGATATGCTGTAGAATGAGTACCATATACATAATGTTCTTAGAAAACAAAGGCCATGACTGAATACAATAAGATCTGTTGATTTAAGTACATGATACATAATTCCACTCAAGTTGATATGGTGAGCGCAGATCATAACCGAAGAAGCCCTACTGAACAGGAAAGGGCTATGAAGATCTGAATGGATTATTTGAAGGAGACAAGGATATTGTGGTTGTTGCAAGTGATTGAAACTAAACTAGTCAAATCAATGGAACTGCATCTGAGTCTCGATGATAATCTGTTGTCATCCTATAATGTGGGGGGTTCCCTGAAGGGCCACCCCCTCGTGAGGTTTGAAACATCTCAAAATACCCAGGAGATGCTAGTACAATCTACTAGATCACTAGACCATCAAGTGTACGAATCTCAATCATGTGATAATGAGCTGGAGTCGAGCACGAAAGAAACACCCAAGTCAAAGGGAAATGATGGTTCCCTATGATTGATTTGAGGCACTGAAAAATGATGAAAGTTGGAACCAAGATACACCACCATCTAAAACACTCCCCTGGATTAAATTTGTTGAATTTGATAGAAGAGGGACCCCAGAGTTGACGCAATGAGCATTCCTCAATAAAGGAATGAGAATAATAGTAATGTGACTGATAGACTAACACCAGGGATGAGGATGGAAGCATACAAGATGAGTGGTGGAATAATGACTTCCTTTGTCATAACATAGTATGCATGGTTGACCTGGTAGCAATAGACTCAATTCCAAACGGGATGGTTAACTACTCAGATAGAACCTTTTTCAAAGGAAGATTAGTGTAGCTTGAGGCTAAATATGAGCAGAATGGGATGAATGCAATGAAAATATGGATGATACACTATAACAATGCTCAATGGGACTCTGAATAGACACCATGGATGCAAGGATGACTTATCTTTGATTCTCTAAACAAGGGTAACTTGATGATGATGTCACATGGGAGAAGCTCGAAAGGGACCATAAAAACATGATTAAATAATGTTTACTCATGATGAAACTCGACACATAAGTTAACAAGTGCAGAGGTAAAGTCTCACCAGAGTAAAAGTGACTCATATGAAGAGATGCGTTTTTATAGGTGGAAAAGTGAGACCTCATGGAAAAAATGGCTTCTTGGTGAAGTTTCAAATTCCCAAAAACAAAGGCAGACCCATTATAAAGCTCGGTGAGAACTT
This sequence comes from Pinus tabuliformis, assembly GCA_031772625.1. Taxonomy (NCBI): domain Eukaryota; kingdom Viridiplantae; phylum Streptophyta; class Pinopsida; order Pinales; family Pinaceae; genus Pinus; species Pinus tabuliformis. Next base: position 754,812,575 of record CM062807.1, on the reverse strand, counting down.
TCCAAAGGTGTTGATGGTTCGTCAAACTAAGCTATGGTTTGCTTGTAATGGTCAATGAAAAAACTACGATGTTTCCTATAAAAGGGCTTCTTTCCCCCAAATCCAATTCATTTGCATAAGGATCTTTTGGAGAATTGGGAGAGGAGGAGAAGGCCCTAAATATTAGAGAGCTCGCAGAAAACAAATTGACCATAGGAATTTGGATCTCCAACTTTCAGGTAGGTATGCTAACCTTACTCATCATTCCGAGTCGATTATGCTCTCAAATTATGGCCTCAGTTGACTGGGGGAAACCCTATCTTTTCTTCACAATTGCAACACACATGTTCGTCCTTTTCTATTTGCACTCTAGGGTGCATGAAAAGGACTAAAAGGTGCACCCAATACAGTTTTTGGTGGAAAAATTGCTTTATGGACCTAAGGGAAAGATAGTACTAGGGGCTTCGAGGGAGCTAAGGCTAAGACCTGGAAAATAATTTGATGGCTCTAAACTGAAAAAATTTGATGGTTTTTAGTAGTTATGGTAGAGCTGAAATTGGTGTGGAGAGAATGAGATTTTGATGTTCTTTATACTGAGATTCAGGGGAAGCAGGTTATCAAAGGGGCTCTACCATGACATGGGTTACCTAATTTTTTGGAGAACCCGTTGATGAGAGTGGGGGAGCTCCTTTTATCCCATATTGTGAGCTAGTGGGATCTAGATCAGGAGACCTTCGTGATATAGGGGCATAGGATCGAGATCACGATTTGGGACATATATCTTTTAATAGGATTTTTACCATTATGGGTGGTGGGAGAGATTCATCTAGTGCTACCTTGTGGGAGGCATATTGGAGAGTTTTTGGATTTTCATTGTATACCTAGTACTCGGGTAAAGGACACAACTATTCAAATGCAAGACTTAGAGAGGATGGAGACACGAGCTACTACCGCAACACTACTGTATATCTTGGGTGTATTCATTCCTTCCACCACATTTATAGAGGGAAGATTATGTTGGTGAAGATTGTGTTGGGAGGGACCTATGATGGGTGGGACTAGCTGTTGATGGCGTCATTGAAACGTTAGTTTATTCTATGTAAGCAATGGGCCAATGATAACTTTTCATTTGGGACAGTTTTATGCTCATTCTTCTTTGAGAAGATTCGCACAATCTTTACACATGTATATGTTTGTGATGGGGGCCCACAGGAGTCCAGGATGTGTCATTGGGGGGTAGCTACTATGAAGAGGTGGCAGAGGGGGAGTCATACGGGTGTTCTGACCTAATTTCTTCTCTCATTAGGATCATATGCCATTGTACATATATGATTATCCATATAGTGGAATGAAATTTTAGGGAGATCCTAACCTACCACTACCACCAAGATGAGAATGGAGGTTAGATAGTAAGTGGTAGTTGCTATAGTTTGGTTGCACTTATAGCTTAAAAAATATGTGTATGTGGTAAACATTGTAAACTTTGAAACGGGAACTATAAACTCAAAATGGGAACTCTGGCCAAAAAACGCCAAAAAAACATCAAAAACAATGCTAAAAACAAAAAGTGTGTATACTGGAACGATGGTTTATTTTTTTAGGGACAATTTTGAACATGTTTTAAAAATATCAATGAAAACAAAATTTTCATGCAAAATATAGCTTGAAAACGAAAAAGTGATTATACTGGAACGATGATTTTTTTTTTTAGGGTCAATCTTCAAAATTAAAAAAAAATGCTAGTAAATTGATCCAACAACATAAAAATGACTCATAACTTCTCATTTAACACCATATGGAAACCAAAAATTTTATTTCAAGATACGATGCATACATCAGTTAGATAAACTGTCTTAAACAATTATTCAAAATCACTCATATTTTCTTGCACATCATCAGAATTCACATCTTCAGATGAGTGACTGGATGCTGATGAAGATGTTCCATATTCTTCTCTTTCATCAACTAGTGCCCCATCTGAGTCCACATGCATGCCCATCATTTCAGGTTTCAAAATTCTTCTAGATCTACGACTGGTTTCAGTAGACTCCCATCTCAACACTGTTCCTTTTGGTAACAACCTTTTCAGAATCTCTATCGTCTTGAAGTGAAGAGTTCCCCTCTTTGTTAAATTGAAGTCATAAACAAGTATGTCAACATCCTCCAATTTCAATATGTCTATGCGGAAATGATTTATATTCATACCCTTTATTTTTCTCTTTCCGCCATTTTTTTTGTTAACTACCATCTCTTACTTATACACACCATTGAATGGGTGTGTATTTGTGGTATACCAATGTACTTCAACACTTGTAACATCTTCATTTTTTGTAAAGACCTTTATAACTTTAGCAACCCATAATGGATAGCCATTGAGATCTCCATCTGCTAGCACTGTGATCATGCAACCCTCCTTAATATCCTATACTAAATCCCTGTAAAGGTCTTCCATGGCTTCACATTGTGCACAAGATCTTCTGGAACCAATATACATCTCTCTTTCTTCTGCTTGTGAAGAATTAATGATACCTTGAGATTGTTGATGTTGAACAATGTTTATTTCCTCATGTGCATTCGACACATTTTGTGGCCAAATAAATGGATTTTCCAAAGGTATATCTTCATTTGTTCTTGTTGAAATGATATCACTTTGATTATTGAAAAATGACTCCCACCAAACTGAATCAACAATGTCAAAGTACTCATATGTATATCTAATACATTTTTTAATTTCTTATAGGCAATCAGAATAATTTATATCTCTGTTTTGTTTGTGTGCATTATGAACTTCACCAATTGATTGTAATAACAATATTTTTGATGCAAATATTGGATGATATGGAATGAACTTCAAAAATTGCAAACCTGATGACCATACCCATTCTGTAGTAGTTGAATACTTCTTGCCCCATATTAGTGTTTTCCCATCAATTTTTTTGATACGAAATTTATGTTGGAAGGTAATGTCATTAAGTTGTTCAATGCATTTCCCCTCACCATATGATCCCATAATAAACCTTCGCATGTCAATAGTTTCTTCCAGCACATCAAAAGTAGGCTCTGGCATGTATGATTTCTTAATAAATTCAATTAATGATGGCAAGCTCCTAGCTTCCTTCCTCCTCAATGTGATTGAAAAACAACTGAACATCTAATCAATATGGTCATGTGTGTGCCCAACAAGAAGGAAACCAACCTTTACCTTCCGAAAAATTCTCAATTCAACAAGCATGTTTAGATATCCAAAAACAACCTGATTTTTGTTTTCACGACAAGTGTTGTCCAATTGTAGATACAAAACTTCAGGAAGATTACTAGACCAATGAGAAAGCACATCATGAATTATGGTTATGGTCAGATTTGCATCATTATGAATATTTGCAGCTGTGAAGTACACCTTTGGAAACATTTTCCCATTAAAGACCATACAATTGACCAAGTGATACTGAGTAAAATTTTCCTCCTGTAAATTTTTGGGTGTGCGAACAAAATGTGGTAAAACTGTTTTCTTCAGGTCCATACCATCAATTATCAAACCCAAATATTTATTCGGATTATCATAACACTTCTTTCGATGCTTTTACAACTTTTTCCATTCATTTTTTTGTTGTTCGCGATGCTCCTGAAGTTATTTGACAATTGAATCTACACAACATAAAAGAAAGCCATTAAGAAATATGTTTTCATACTTGATGAATATAGAATTTTAAAATTTAAAGTTATGAATGCCTACCTCTTTCTGACCCTTCACATTTTTCCCTTTTTTATTTAAGAGAAGCACATGTACTGCAAATCCCCATCCTTGTCTTCTTAGGAATACGGACATTGTTGAATTCTTTCTTCCATATCTTCACAAAATATTGATATGTAATAAACTGGCCATGTCCCTCAACACCTTCTGCATATTCTTTGTATAAGTTGTAGATTTCGCATCTCGAAAAATTATCTGGAATATGTATTGTCTCTCTATTTGGCATACACTCTCCATGCTTTGAAAATAAATCTTTCATCCATGACATTGCAATGTTTGATAATGGCCCAAACTGTCTTTTATGATGTACTTCAGAATAAAATGTGGGATCCTTTTCCAAATTTTCTTGAATTCTCGAGAGACAAAAATTCCCAATCGAATGAAACATTTTGAAAGCTTTTCTACAGATAAATAAAGTCTTAATATGATAATAATAACCTGACAATGTAGATTGCATGCACCCAACTAAATATGAATTTTGCATGCTTTTATTCATTGACAAATATCTCTTCCTGCTCTCTAATGCAAATTTGAAATCCATATGTTTCAAGCAATATTTTTGGAAACATTCACTTGAAATGAGTGCGCTTATAGAACTTCTTCTCGACAGATATTCTGCTCTACCCCTTGTATAACTAGAACATCTTGCATTGATATGAAAAGATTTGCTCCTACTCCTCGATACAATATTTCTTGGCAACATCTCCATCATTAGATCATCATTTGTATAAGGATTTTCATCATCATTAAGAGGAATGTTATCCACACTATGATCAACTGTGCTTTTCAAATAATGACTTGGAGGATATTCTTCATCTTCCCCTTCTTCAGTGCTACTTTCATAGTCCATAGAATTCGGACTCAATGGAAAATTTGACTTGATGTTTATTGGATATTCTTCCTCATGTGAATTTTCAGTGCTACTCTCATAGTCCATAGAATTAGGACTAAGTGTATCATCCTGTCCTTCATCACTGCTACCTTTATACTCATTAGAATTAGGACTAACTGGACACCGTTGCACTCCATACTTTTGAAATTCATCATCCTGCTCTTCATTAAAGCTGCTCTCATAGTCCTTAGAATTAGGACTAACTGGACACCATGACACTCCATACTTTTGAAATTCATCATCACGCACTTCATCGCTGTTGCTCTCATAGTCCTTAGAATTAGGACTAAGTGGACACTTTGACACTCCATTCTTTTCAAATTCGTTATCACACTCTTCATCATTTCTACTCTCATAGTCCTCAGAATTAGGACTAAGTGGACACTATGACAATCCATTCTTTTGAAATTCATCATCATGCTCTTCAACACTGTTGCTCTCATAGTCCTTAGAATTAGGACTAAGTGGACACCGTGACACTCCATTCTTTTGAAGTTCACCATTTTGCTCTTCATCACTACTGCTTTCATAGTCCATAGAATTAGGACTAAGTGGACACCGTGAGACTCCATTCTTTTGAAATTTGTCATCAAGCTCATCATCACTACTGCTTTCATAGTCCTTCGAATTCGGACTAAGTGGAATCTGTGACTCTTTATTTATTTTAAATTCTCTATCCTCTCTTTCATCAGTGTTTCTCTCATAGTCCTTAGGATCAGGACTAAGTGGAAGAATTGACTTTCTATTCATAGTGGAAGAATTCCTGCTATATTCATCCATATGAATAGAGTTGTTACGCGGTGAAGATGTTGATGCTGTATAAATCGAAACTTCACTATCAGGACAATCCATCCCTTTCAAATAGAAGATGTTGAATGATACAAATGGAGAGTCTCCTAAAGATATTATATAGCTTAGAGAATGAAATTTTCCCTCAAAAAATTTCCCCCCAAAAAATTTCGCGAAAATATTTCCCTCCAAAAATTTTCCTCCCAAAAAATTTTGCGAAAATATTTTCCTCCTAAAAGTTTGTGAGATTCATTTCACTTCATTATTTTATTCTGCAATTTAATGAAAAATGTAAAATTAATTTTTTTATGAAATAAATCATTAAAGTTAAAATTCTAAACTACAACTTCTACCTAAATTATTTTAATAGTCAAAGTATATAATATTTACAAACAATTGAATGTTTTTTTTCATTTTTATAATACATTCTGAAACAAGTTAATCCCACATTCACCCCACTGTAAAACAATTCCATGCTGTTCGCTTTATCATATTTTCATTCATCACCATAAAAAATTAACATGTTAAAATTTATTAAAACTAATTAATCCCACATTCACCGTACAGTAAAACATCTCCGTAATTTCACCTATATATTCCATTATCACTATTACTCACGTTACATCAAGGTTTTCTGAGGTTCGTTGAAATACTTGGAGCGAATTTGTGGAGCAGTTACATTGGAATCAACAACATATTCAACGAAGAATTCTCGCAATTAAAAGGTCAGTTAAATTTTTTCCCTTGAAATTTCTCATATTAAATTAGTTTAACGAAGTATATTTTTTTTTCTAAACTTAAAATTTTTTTTCAACCAAATTAACAAATATTTCCACCATGAGCATGGTGGGCCCAGGGAAACCCCATCCTGCAATCGGCCGGCCACCAGATTTTTTTCTAAACTTAAAATTTTTTGTCAACCAAATTAACAAATATTTCCGCCGTGAGCATGGTGGGCCCAGGGCAACCCCATCCTGCAATCGGCTGGCCACCCACTCCCTCTGCACACCCTTCCGGCCCCCTCCCCAAACTCAGCCACCCCTTTCCCCCTCACCCCTCAACCCCCCTCCCGCCCCACAACCCCTATCCCACCCCACCTCCCTATCCCCCACGACCCCCTCGCTCCTACCCGCCCCCCCTACCTCACCTCCCCAGACCCACCCACCTGCCCCCCTACCCAACTCCCCTTTCCCCCCTCTACCTGGCCCTCCCCTAACCCCCTCCCCCCCCTCCTCCCTCGCTCCCTCACCCTACCCCTCCCCCTCACCCCTCATCCCCCCCCCCCTCTCACCTCACCCCTCATTCCCCTTCCCCTCATCCCTCATTTCCCCCTCCCTCACCGCTCATCCCGCCCCTTCACCTCACCCCTCGTTCCCCTCCCCCTCACCCCTCATCCCTCCCTACCCCTCACCCTCCCCCCTCATCCCCCCCCCTCTCCCTGCCCCTCCCCCCTCGTCCCCCACCTTCCTCCCCCTCCCCTCTCCCTACCCCTCCCCCTCCCCCCTAGTCCCCCCGTCCCTCCCCCTCTCCCCTCGTCCCCAGCCTCCCCCTCCCCCTCTGCTGCCCCTCCACCTCCTGCTCCCTCCCTCCCTCACCCCTCCCCCTCCACCGCCTCCCGCTCCCTCCCCCGCCCCTTCCCCTCCCTCCCGCTCCCTCCATCCCCCTCCCTCACCTACCTCCCAACCTCCGCCCCCTAGGACGGCCACTTGGGCACGCCGGCGGACTGCGAGGGTGGCGCGGGGTGGGGCACGGCCGCCCACCTCGTGCCACCCCGGCGAGCTGCCAGCACGCCCAAGTGGCCGTCCAAGGGGGCGGAGGTCGAGAGGCGGGAGGCGAGGGAGGGGAGGCGGCGGACGGGGAGGTGGGGGGTGCGAGGCAGTGGAGGGGGAGGGGGAGGGAGGGGGAGGTGGGGGAGGGAGGGAGAGGGAGAGGGGGAGGGCGAGGGGCGGCCGAGGGAGGGGGGCCGAGGGGGGAGGGGGAGAGGGGAGGGGCGGGTGGGGAAGGGAAGGGGATGGAGGGGCGGAACGAGGGGGAGGGGGACGGGGAGGGAGAGGGGGGACAAGGGGCGGGGGGGAGAGGGGGAGGTGTAGGGACGAGGGGGGGGATGAGGGGTGGGGGGAGAGGGGGGGGGGGGGACGAGGGGTAGGAAGGGTAGGGGGAGGGAAACGAGGGGTGAGGTGAGGGGGAGGGGTAGGGTCAGGGAGCCGCGGGCATGGGAGGGGAGGAGGGGAATGAGACGTGAGGGGGAGGGCTGGGTAGAGGGGGGGAAAGGGGAGTGAGGGGGAGGGGTAGGGAGAGGGGGGGATGAGGAGTGAGGGGTAGGGAGGGTAGCGTGCGGGGTGAGAGTGAGGGTAGGGGAGGTGAGGGTGCCGGGTCGGGGGCGGTGGGGGCGAAGGGGAGTCGAGTGGGTGGGTCGGGGGGGTAGGAGGGGTGAGGGGGAGGGCCGGGTAGAGGGGGGGAAAGGGGAGTCGGGTGGGTCTTGGGGGGGGGGGGGTGAGGTAGGGGGTAGGGGAGGGGGGGTTGGTGGGAGGGGCATGTTAAGGGGGGGGTTAAGGAGTAGAGGGAAGGGGGGTAAGGGTGGGGTGGGGTGGCCATCCGATTGTGGGGAGGGGTGGTTCGGTTGGGGGCGAGGGGGTTAGGGGGAATAGGTGGAAGGGGGTTAAGGGTGGGGTGGGGTGGCCATCTGATTGCGGGGTGGGGTGGCTTGGTTGGGGGGGGGGGGGGGGAAGGGGGTAGGCTGTTGGGGGTTGGAGAGGGGGAAAGGGGGTGAAGTGGCGTGGGGGTTGTGGGCTGGCAGGGGGGGTAGGGGATGGAGGGGAAGTGGTTGGGGGTGGGGTGGCATGGGGGTAGGGGGGAGGTGTGGAAAGGGTGTAAGGGTGCGGTTGGATGGCCGTCTGATTGCGGGGTGGGGTGGCGTGGGTCAGTTGAGGGGGAAGAGGGGTAGGAGGGTGTGTGGGGTAAGGGGTGGAGAAATCGCCCGCCACTCCGCGGATGGACGGGGTGGTGTCAGTCGGCTTCTGCCATTTCTTAGTGTTAATATTTTTTTAATTTCAATTATCTGATTATACAAATAAAAAATTTAGGATATATTTTCGTTGTGGATTTAAGTTAATATGTTTTTGTTGTTTACTAATTTATGTGTTTCTATTTTTCAGGAAAATGGCATCAAAGAAGATTTATGTGAATATGTCTAGACCAAAGACACTTAAAGGTGCATCTTCAAAAAACATTGGTGAACGAACTCTACCTGAGCTCATGGCTATAAATCTTTCAACTGCCTCAAATGATAAGAAGATGATTTCAAACTGGAAGAATTCAAAAGAGGTGAAATTCCCATCAAGAATCTGGTATGTGAAAAAAATAGAAAGCAAAATGTGAACATATATCTATATATTTATATACCAAATGAAAATGGAATTTTTGAGCTAATGGGAAGAGTCATAGATATGTGTTCGGTACCGGACACTGAAGTTGTTTACATACTTACAAAAGCTCCCAAGTCACATGAAAGGATTAAATATCGACTAACATATTCATTGTATGACACGAAAGAGGTATCTACAAAGTTGTGTAAACAAATCGTAAATGAGATGAAACAAAAAATCGTAAGTATTGTTATTTATATTTGTATTTTGTTTTCTTGAAAGTGTCTCGCTATATTTTGTTCATTTTGTTTTTATTGACATATGATATTTTGTTGGCATAATTTTTTTGAAAGTTGTTCCATTAGGTTGGGAGGCATTCATTTCATAGAGCATGATATCATGAAAGTTTTCAGCAGTTTTTACTCAGTGTTAGAAGAAGATATGGAAAACAAGCAAAATGTAGTAATTGATGATGCTACAAAACTACATCCAAAGGATTAGAAAAAAAAGGCCTCTAGTGGATAAATCTAGCAAGGGTAAACAAGTTACTTTTGAGGGCAATGAAGTTGAAACTGACAGTGAAGCATATGTTACCATTACTGATGATGACATTGGAACTGGGAAGAGCCATAAAAGACCAAAAGTAACAACGCCCAAAAATAAATCTATTGAGAATGTTATGACGAAGAAAAGTAAAGTTGAAGATTTTGAAGTAGTCATTACCAGCAGTCAAGAAACTAGTGAAAATTCAAAAGAAAGCAGAGAAATCATTACACCAGGAGCTGATTTAGAGGATGGCATTATCAAAACAAAACAAAATGCCATTCGACAGAATTTAAAAAGAAAAACTTAATTGATGGTGGTTGTACATTTCAGCTTAATGTCATACAAACCTATAAGGCAAGTGAAGGACAATGTCAATATCAAGTCAGAAAGCCACACCATCTGCATGTTCACAACTTGAATACATTGATGAGGTATAATCCATATGCTCATGTGGTTAATAATGTGCTTCTTGTTGATCCAGTTCAAGTTCCTAATAAAGAAGCATTTGATAAGTCAAAATGTTTTGAATACAATTATTATGTGCTTGGGGGAACCATTCTATAGAAGCTCAAAGACAATTGATGGAGGAATATCCAAATAACCCACATTTTGAAACAATGAAATGTATCATTTATGCTAGTTTATCGGATACAAAAGCAAAGTTAGTGGCATGGGATCATAATTCAGATAATGAATATAGGATGTCTATGACTTTCATCCAAAGGGTTAGATTTATTCATAGTGAATTTCAAGAAAAATGTGGTGGAGATAGGATAAATGTTACTGCAGATTTCCGAAGCAAATGTTGTATGGAAATAGGCTATCAAATTGAAGAGAAAACCAATTCAAAAAGTGGAAAACACAACCTTCCTAGTGAAATATTCAGAGGTGTTGATAACATTTTCCAATTGGCATTTAGAACTGGAGATGTTTTGAACTTGATTGATGAGATTTTTAGCATGTGGGAAAACATTGTCATTAAAAACCAGAAGGTCAAAAAGTCTAAGCCATTGATATTTGGCGGCAGTAAAGTAGGCCTTGACTTGAAGCAGCTTCCAGAAGATATAACTATCACACCTTGGAGAGCAATGCAAGGAGTGAAAGATGAAAAAATTGTCAAAATAATATTATCTCGTGTGAAGTCAGGGGAATTATCATTGGAGGAAATGTCCAAGGAATTTCAAAAGTAAGTTTGTTGAATTATTTTTATTTATTTCTAGATTATAATTTTCTTTTAAATAAAACATGTTGTTCTTGGTAGTATTTGTTATACATATCATTATATTGACTTTTTGTTACTTTATCTATGTAGTCACAAAGTTTACATGAAACTTCAAGAACAAATGGTTAGATTGTTGAATGAAGATAGTTGGAATGATGTCGTACGCAACTGTCCAGATTCAAGTTCTACATCAACATTAAAAGCTTTTTATCTTGCATTTAAAAAGGTATCTTGATTTACACATTCATTTGTGTACTATTTTTAATTTATAACTTACACATATATTTGTTTATTTTATAAAAGATGAAGAAGGATGATAATGGAGCGCCAACTAGCTTCAGAACTTTTATTGAAAAAATAAAGACCGAAAAACTGAGGAAGCAATGTGTTAAGAATGTTGAACTTGATCCAACTCTTACTCATTTGATTTGGAATGGGCTAGACACTGTTCAATATCAAGTAATACAAGGCGACTATGAAGACATTGCTAAACTCATACCTAAAAGGGAGTATGCCCTAGTTATGGCAGATATTCCCCATGGTTTCAGTATTTCAAATATTGACTATGATAGTGACCCTTATACTTATCAAGCTCTTAGTAAAGTGGTTGCAGGATTTGTAGAAGTCACGTCATCACCATTATGGAGATTTGTGACATTTCATTTAGACACACAATTGGCAATGATATTGTCAAGCTTCAAAGGGAAAACAAATTCAAGGATGCAGCTTACATGGTAAGACGTTTAAAATGTATATTTGATTAATGTTGAAAAATTCATTTATGTACAAGTTGATTGAACTTTTACTATTTCATGTTACAGGAAAAAGTCAAATCTTCTTAACCGTGATGATCAAGTATTTATAAATGATTGTGAGTTCATTCATATTGATAGTTGGGCAAAAGATGATAGCTATATGTCTATGATTTTTAATCGGGTGGACGGAAAGAGTCATAGCCAAATATTGAGTTATGATGCTGTTGTGAGAAAACTAACATATGAAGACAAAGAAGCAAAATAAGAGATAGTTAACATTTATAAAAAACCACAATTATTGATTAACTATCTTATAGACATATGTTCAAATGAAGGAGATTGGGTTCTGGATTTATTTTCTGGCTCAGGTAAGTTTTATTATATAGAATTGAATTTCAATATGTTATTTTTTTAATTAATATGTCATTGTACTAATTTACTTCATTATTTCTTTTGTGCTTGATAATTAGGTACAACACTAGCATGTTGCCTTCAAAAAGGAAGAAATTGCATTGCAATTGAAAAAGATCCATTACAATGCAATTTCATTTAGCAAAGAATTAATGCTCTTCAATTTCTTCTAAATGCAATGCAAGAAATTGGGTTGAAGAAAGGGGACTTTAGTGAATCACGTGTGGCAAAAAAGGCAAAGGAACCTCAACCACCATTACATGGGATGTTTGGAAAGACATACATTGGGAGATTGGCAGACATGAAAGATCCATTAGAAGATGAAAATGAGCAAAAGGAAGCAAAAAATATTGAGGAAGAAAACAATGATGAAACTCTAGAGGACGAAGAGTTTGGATTACGTGACATTGTTGATTAAATTTAAGTTATGCTTGGAAATCAAGCTCATTTTTTGTAACTATTAAGTAGTTATACTTGCAATGTTTTGACTTTGACATTTTATGAGAAGAATATACACTCAATTAAGGTTGTTATGCGTTCAATATTTGTAATATGTGATTTTCACATTAATTTTTAAGTTAACCATTATTTTTTGAAAAAAAAAGTGATTATTATTATTTTTTTGACATGAAATTCATTAAAAAAACTATTATTTAACTATTTTTGTATAAAAATTGTGATTTTCGCATGTCAATTGTAGCAAAAAATTATCGAAACGTGTAGTTTTTTAATTATATTTATGTTAAAAATGGCTATTTTTATGTCAATTGTTAGAAAATATTGTTTTTAGAAACAATTATTTCTTGTGGATTGAAAAATTAATTAACAATGTATAAATATGTAAAATATCGAAAATTCAAAATATCAACCTTCTTCTTTAAATATACGAAACAATAAAAACCTCACTACAAAAAAAATAAAAATAATAAAAAAAAAGATGAAGAAAAAGACTACTTCAAAAATTATTAAGTTTACAAAATAATTATTTACATTTTATACATTAGAAAATTAAAAAAGTTAAAAAAAAAAAAAAATTTAAAAAGGGCCTGGTGCAGAATTACCACGTTTTTAAATCAGCGTAAAAAACACTACCATTATAAAATGCAATGTACATAAAAAAATTTATAGTGCCAAAAACTAAGCTTTAAAAAACACGTGTGTTCTACATAACCCCTTTTCGAAATCGGATCACTTTTTTGCTATCTCTACAAAACGGGTAACAGTATGGGATCCCATTTCAAAGTTTACATTGTTGGTACTTATTTTCAATATTGTGACATGCAGATATAGCACCAATGAGGCCGAAAGAATATATGGGACAATTTGTAGCACTTTGGGCCACAGATCAGATAAGATCGACATCACAATAGAGAGAATATAGTGATGCATTTATGGAGGACCTCCATTACAGGTTCGACTTGCTATTAATTAGTGTGAGAAAGCATGGGTGGCATGAGCTAGAAGATCAATATATATATGCATGTACCAATCTTCCCTCAGAGTGGCAAACTATCACCAGGTGTGTAGAGATGGTTGGTCTAGTAGTGGTGTGTGCCCCCATTTTTGTATGTAACATGCAATGGGCATTTCAGATGTATTTAGAATAATGGACTCCAAATATTATATGTTGGGTATTACGATACATAATATGGTTATGCATGCTTTTGTGCCGATGTGGTTCACCATTTGTTTATTCTTTATATTTCCTCTTGTATATGCATGTGATATATGCCAATTTGGAATAGCATTTGCAATGCTAGCTACATATTTATTTTGTGATCTAGGAACATGATTGAATGTAGTGGATTCAAATTCATGTGCCAAAAGCTAACTTGTAGATATTTTCTAAATAGGAAAATATTATGCACATGATAGACGCCATTCAATTGCATGAGAAGTAGCAAGGAATAAAGACAAACATGAAGGTGAAGGGCGTGATGATCAAGGGAGTCAACTAATAAACCTATCACTGCATCATATTCTACCTAGCAGTTGGTGGAAGATCCAATGAAGACATTGTTGGAGTGGTTTAATGAATACAAAGGGGTGAAAATGTCCCAAGTTGTCAAGGATAGATTCCTAGAGAAGCAAATTGCACCATCGGCATAACTGATATGTGGTGTGGATGATGGATCCATCTAAAAGGCACAAGAAGAAAAAAGATGAGATTATGGGGGATGCAAGCTACAAAAATGTAGAAAAGGAAAAAGGACATGCATTTCAGTGGGAAATGTTATGGGTAAAATTTCTTCAGGTAAAGTGCATTATGATGGTTGGAAAAAATTTCTCCTTCTAGACTTTCTAAAAGGTATGCCACCTTTCCCAGACACTTATCAATGATTTAAGGACCAAGCCAAAATGGTTCAAACTTTCCATGCCCTAGGACATCATGAGCTTGGTTATAGATAAGAACAAGGTTGCTTTCATGAAAGGTATGAGGGTGAATTTTACGGTCATATTGAGCTTTGGTGCACTTTTTTCCCACCTAGATGGTTTGCAATGAAACATGACAATCTTCATTGGTGTGCTCAAGAATGACGAGTCTTTGATCTAAGGGTTGGGTGCTTGGGAGGAGTTCAACAAAAAGGTGGAGGGAGGGGATTTCACACTCAATCGGTAAGACTTCCTCTTATCCAAAAACATGGTGGGAAGGAGGGAACCCAGTGGCAGTTTTGACCAAAGAGCTATAGGCCCATAATGCAGGAAATAGCATGAGATGCTAATTGGTATTGTGTTTATTTACCGTGTGCTGAAGTATAGTTTTAAGGATTTTATTCATAGATTCAACTTGGAAATTGCCTTGGGGGTAATAAGACGATGAATATTGGTGTTAAAAACCCAACAATGAAGATAACTAATGCCAAATCTCATCCTTAAAGTGTCGGCCATGGTCAAAAACAAATTTCTTCGAAACCCCCAATCGAGCGATAACATGGTTAAAGAAAAACAAGGTTGCAGTGGTTGTGGTTTTATTAAACATGGGCATGGATTTAGCCCATTTAGTGAAATAGTCAATGACCACAATAGTATACTTATGGTTATTAGCATATGGAGGTCAACACTCCATGGTCCATCTACAGAAAGGGTCGGTGACAATGATAGGATGGAGGGTAGTAGGTGGAGCTCAAGCCTTAAGAGGAATATAATTGAAAATTGGCACAGTGTTTGACTTCCTCAAAGAAATTTCTAAAGAGAGAAGGCCAAAAGTATCAAGCATGCATGATTTTTTGGGTAGTGACGATTGTAGAGAGATGACCACCACAAGAGCCACCATGACAGGCCTTGAGCACTGAATCGACTTCATCATGGGTGAGACAACGACGAAGGAGAGTGTCGACACCATGACGATAAAGATTATCACTGATGAGGAGATAGTGATGGGCTTGATGTCGAATCCATTGTCGATCATCACGATTGAGATGGGGGGTGAAATTTTAGGTTCAAAACAAGGTAAGGATGTCGCCATACCAAGGATCATCTGAGGTTATAGAGAACAAGTGTTCATTTGGAGGGTCATTATTTACCAATGGATTTGGGACACTAGTAGGAAATTTAGAAATGAATTCAGTAAGGGCTAAGCCTTACCTACTCTTGGGCATGACAAATTCCAAATCAAATTCTTAGAGGATAATGATTCAGTGGGCATACTTACCATTCATGATTCATAGACTCAACAAGAAGGCCATGGGGTTGGAATTATTCACAAGCTTGGCGATACGCATGAGGATATCATGATGTTATTTATAAAAATATAACACAACATCTAGGGCAAACTTTTCTTCTTATGAATAAGACAACGGGGGATCATTAAGGTTCTTACTTACATAGTAGATGACATTCTCATTTCCAGAACCATCTTCCTATATTAGGATCTTGAAAACTGAATAGGTGGAAGCTGAGATGTACAAGATGAAATCCCTCTCAAAGTTAGCTCGGCTGATCAAGGGAGCGGTAGTGAGAGCATGTTTGAGGGAATTGAAAGACTGTTGAGCTTGGTCATCCCAAATAAATGGAACGTTAGATCGAATGAGTCTAAGAAACCCATGAGAAGTTGTGGCATAATCATGAACAAACCGACAAAGAAGGTTTGCTTTGTAACTCGTGAAGGGTGCAAGAAGGAGAAAGTTCAAGAATGGCTTAAAATTTGAGAGGATGAAGGTTGATACCATATTTTGACACTATGAAGCCTAAAATCTGACCAACAGGAACACAAAAGGCACACTTAAGGGGATTGATATGAATTTTATACTTGCGATGTTATAAGAATATGGTACACAAATCATCAAGTTATTGTGACCTGATATTGGAACGAACAGTGAGATCATATAGATGTACGCGAGGATAATGTGGGGCAGGTCATGAAAATAATAGGGCATGGCACAATAAAAAGTGGCCCCAACATTCTTTAAACTAAAAGGCATGACTCGATAACAAAAGGTTCCCCATGGACTGGAAAAATAAGTTTTGAGTTCATTGGCAAAGCGGATACGAATCTGATTCTACCCTAAGAATCCATCCATAAAGGAAAGGACCTCATATCTTGAACACTCACTAATGATTTGGTCTATGAAATGTGTGGGGAAATTGTCTTTAGGACAAGCTTTGTTCAAATCACGAAAGTTCATACAGATAAGAATCATGCCATGTTTCCATAGAAAAGGAACAGGATTTGAAACCTATGTGGTGTATTCAATGGGATAAATCAAACCAGCCTGCTTGATCTTATCAATTTCATCTTTAATAGTACCATGTTTAGAAGGATGGATAGGCCTTTTATTTTCGCAGACAGGAATGGCATCGGGCCATATGTTGATATGGTGTTCAAAAATGGCAAGATAGAGTTTGGGAATCACAGAATAGGACTATGTGAAAATATTACAGACTTTTTTGAATAACTTAGTTTAAGCGTCAATTTCTTTCGGGGACGCATTATGCCCACAAGGTGTTATTTTCTTCAAGCCCTAGTTTATTTTATATTTTAATTTTCATGTTAGGGAATATGTTAGCCATATTACCTTCTTCGAAAGCATTTGGTGTAGGAATCAGATTTTTGAACTAGTCAACCTCACCATGGATGAAGTCTTTGGATTCAACAACATATTGATCATGGGTTTGTTGTGGAAGGAAGTATGCACGATGGTGCATATCATCCCAAGGATAATTAGGGGTGGTTATGGCTTCGGTGATGTATTCTTCATAATGAAATATGGGAGGACAGGAGGAAGAAGGACCACATGATGAAGAGGAACTACCTGAGGCATATTGATGAGAGACAAGGTTCACATGTGTTACAGATCCATTTGGGAAAATCACTCCCATCAATTAGATCAGTACCATTAGGGCTCATCAAACCCTAATTCAGTTTCTACATGCCCTAGACAAGTCACCATTTTGAATGCCTCCTTCCCTGAGAGTTTCTTGGCCTGAAACCCTCCAAAAATGCCTCCTTGAGGGACTAGCGCAGCCTTGGATAGGGGTAAGTGTGCTTCAGTGCAGGTAGGCCCATGTTAGGGTGCTCTGTAGAGAACCTAGGCCCACTTTGACTCACGTTGGGCGAGATTGAGTGAAATTGACATAGGGTTCTGGGAATATTCTTATCTTTTGGAGTCATCTAGAATATTCCCACACTTATCATCTCCTATGAGCTCAAAATTGGATAGGGAATGAGTTAAGTAACCTCCTATCCTCTCATCCCTTCCTCCATGGAAACTAAATCTAAGTTTGGAAGGACATTCAATACCTTCATTTATGACAAAACCTCCTCCATTTGCTTATAAATTGAGCACTCATCTAAGTGATCAAGGGCCAGACTTTGAGAATTTGTAAGGAGATACTATTGGTGTGAGAATTGAGAGTATAATCAAGTGTTTTTATGCTACTGGAGAGCTGTGCTATTGATTGATGTTGGTTGGAACCCAAGCTAGAAGAGTGACAATGGATCGGACTTCATGGTTGTAATTCTTCCTTCTACTTAATAAAGTTGTTTACACATTTTTCTATATCCTTATCTTGATATATGATGTTTATATGTGTGAATGTATTTGATTCCATTTACTTATAGTCGATAGGTCTCTTACTTTGATTGGTTCTCTATCTTCTGTTTATGCTTGTAGGTACTTTTTCAGCGAGTTAAGTTCGAGAAGGAGCGACAAGAGTCAAACAAAGGAGACAAAATGAAAGCGAAAGAACAAGTAGGTCCTTTGATTCCCTTTGTCTTATTTATCGTTTATAGAAAAAGGATAAACGTTTTAAATCTGTTGTTCTAGGTATAGCTACCTACCTAGGGAATTAGTATTATCTGTAGATACCAAATTCCTCATAACAAATTGGCGACTCCGTCGGGGAACGACCATCATTCTGGGTAGTTTACCTTCATCTTAGTACACTCCAGTAGACCTTACTTGCTTCCATTCATCTTCTTTCAGCCTTTTGAAGTGTTTTTTTGGTGAAAATTGTGCTTATAAGCCCCTAGGATGGCCTCTCTGGCACCAACGCAGGCTTGGTCTAGAGACAGAGCACTGCAGAGCACCCTTGGCTTGAGGAAAGTGCTCTAAAGTGCACTGTCTCCCATTCAAGGCTGCGTTGATCCTCCTTAGGACAAAAATACCTCCCTTGAGTTGATTTTTTGCCAAAATTCTTTTTGTTTTTGTTTGCTGAAAGGTCAATGATTCTTGTGTCTTTGAAATCAATTTGTCTTTCCTTTTCCAACCCTACTTTGTCTTTGATTGTTTAGTGTTTCTTTAACGATTTCTTTATCACTATCAATTCATTGTCAAAGTTAGTTTATAGTTGATTAATATCTGTTCAAAAGAAAGTGTTGTAAAAGTCTTCTTTTCTTTCGAAACAGAACTGTCATAAAGTCTT
This sequence comes from Pinus tabuliformis, assembly GCA_031772625.1. Classification (NCBI taxonomy): domain Eukaryota; kingdom Viridiplantae; phylum Streptophyta; class Pinopsida; order Pinales; family Pinaceae; genus Pinus; species Pinus tabuliformis. The sequence continues at coordinate 754,794,001 of CM062807.1, read as the reverse complement.
CGTTCTTGCAAAAAGATTGATTGATTGTATGTGCATTAGTTTCCTTTTTTTCATCACAACATTAAGGGAATTGAAAAGAAAAACTTGCATTGTGCATTAAAAGAGTTTGTGTTTGCTCGTAGGAATAGTTTAGGGAAATTGCATTAGATGTGTTCTTTGTTCTTTGATTACAAGAATCCAATTGCTCTATCCCTACTAACTAAGGTTGTCATCGTTAAAATTGAATGAAAAGGATGCTTATCATATTAGTTGCATTCTAGGAATTGAAAATACATCACGTGGTGAACCTTGAAAGGAAAATTCTTAATCAAGATCAATTTAAAATTAACATCAATTAACCTAATGGAGCATTGTCATCTAACGTAAAACTTTTAGAGGTTTCAGGCTAGAGGCGTGTTCTAGCATCGTAAAACATAGCAGCTGTGGCTAACTTATCTGCAATACAATTCGAGTGCGATACCTCATTCCACGTACATGAGTATATCATAGCTCGTCCACGTACCTTCGGGTATATAGGGAAATGTTACAGTAAGTAAAGTATATGGGAATTCTCTCACTGTGCGGTTTCACATTAGACAACACTAATACGGATTGGGCTTCCACATACTTTCAGGTATATATGGGAGGAAAACACTAGGTTTCTATCCATCCTTAGGTAACCGAATCGACAGCCTTGTACACTGTGATACACCGAACACAACATTCGGGGAGATTTCCTACCCTTACTTCTTAGTTCACCTGGAGGTATTCTGCAGTTCACAGTTTCTTGGTAAACCTTTTTTCCTAGCTTACTCCTTTTTTGTTTATATATTTTTTGTAAAAAAATCAATCAACAATCATGGAGGAAAATCAAACCCTACCCCATCATTCGCAGAGAGCAGCAAGTAAACCTCCTTTACTGCCTAAAGCTACACTTATTCAGTCTAAGCGGTCTCGTTTGACTGGATCCAGTACTTCACAAGTCTCTGGTTCTTCATTTGAATTACCAGAAACACCTATACCAGTAAGTACTGTGACCCCAGTTACTCCTACAGTTACTCGTACATCTATTACTGAAGTGGAATCTCCACAATTACCTGAGGAAACTAGAATTGAATCTAGTGAAACGGTAACCCAAGTTGTTCAACAACAAGTTGATTCTCAATCCGAAGTTGTTCAACAAGGAATTACTTCTAAACCTGAATCTATTCAACCAGAAGTGGATCCTGAAGCCATCATTGTTCAATCAAAAGTTACTCCTGAACTAGAAGTTCTCACGAAGTCCAACCTGAACTTGTTCTTTTACCAAACATTTGGATCTTGAGGTTGCACAATTAGAAATTGTTACCTTATCGGAAGAAGATCGACTGGTACATCCTCAGACATTTGTAACTGTCGAGACTTCCTATTTACCTCAACAAAAAATACTAGAAATCTATTACGGACCAGACTGTGAAATTCTTCCACTTGGTTTGATTTCGATAGAAGAGAAACTTGAGGTAGAATCACCCAGAACTCCATTCCATTTTGGAACTGGACTTTATCTATATCCTCATACTCCTCATTTCACTGCTCCTTTTGATCCTAATTACTTTTAGACACCCATCGATTCGTTAGGAAACTTATTTTGACATTTGACTATGGTAGAGTCAACATCCCAGAACGTACCATCTGTTATGGCTATGACAGAATCTTCTGTCGCAACCTCTTCGATGTTTACTATGACACCTGAGTCACACTTGTATGGTGTTTCATCCGTATCATTGGGTTAACAATCCTTATCGGGAACCCGCTCAGGTGTTGCTTCTAGCCCTTGGTCTTCACCAATGTCCTCTACCGAATTTTATCTGGTTCCTCATTTATGGGTACTGAATAGTTGGACCCATCAATTTCACATCAAGCTGGTTCATCTGATTACCATCCTATGTATCCTCTTTACATTGAACTACCCCCATATGGAGAACAATATGAAAATTCTCCTTATCCTCCATTTTTTGTGGGGCAACCATATGTCGGTATGCCATTGTCTTTAGGTCAGCCTGGAATGATTTCTGTCAGTGGCAGCCAGCCATGCCCATTCAACCTAGGCTTGTGTATCCATCACAACCTATGAAATCTATCTCATCCATACCTACAACACCTGTTGTTACAGCTGTACCATAGTCACAAGCTCAAATTGTTGTATCTCAACCTATGCAAGCTGGCCCTTCAACCTCAGATCCCCAAGTTTCAGGTATACAGATCCAGCCTTCTCAGGCAGTTTTACAACAACCACTTATGTCTAGAGTCCAACAACTTCAGGCTAGTTTACCTTTTGCTGGAATGACTTAGAATTACACTGGTTTAGTGTATTCACAACCTGGTCAACCTTACATTGGTGGGCAACAACAACCGTTAAATCAACAACCATTGTACCAACAACAACAACAGTTGATTCAACAGCCTTGGCAACCCCAATATCAACAACAACAATTCCAGCAATACCAACCTCAACATGGACTTGGTCAACAAGCTTATGCTGGCTTTGGTCAGCAACAAGTTTATCCAGATCCTGGTGAGCAAGCATATGCTGGGATTGGAAAATAGAAAATGTATCCCGGTGCTCAACAACAACCTTATGCAAGATTTTCTCAACAAACTCACCCTTATCAAGGCTACCAACAATAGATGCCTTATGCTGGTATGCAAAGGCCTATTTCCCAGGAAATCCCATCTTACCCTGGATATGCTCAACCTGACCTCAATAGAAAGTTGCCTTTTGTTGCGATACTTGAATTCCCATATCTAAACCAGCTCACTAATGACCCAATTCATTATGCACCTTGGTGGTTGGTGATTCCTCATAAGTTACCTTCTGATATTCCAAAATTCAATGGAAACCCTAGAGAAGACTCGTCCAACCATGTCATGACTTTTCATTTATGGTGTTCATCAAACTCCTTGAACGATGATTCTATTAGACTATGTATTTTCTAGAGAACGCTTATTGGTCCGGCTGTGAAGTGGTACATTAATTTACCACGAGCTTCTTTTGATAACTTCACTGCCTTAGCTACCATGTTTTTAACCAACTTCTAGTTATCCATATGATATGAGACTGGAACGGAACTATTAACCAACTTTAAACAGACTACTGCTACTCATATCTATTATCATATTCATTAGTGGAGTCGTCATCATCGAATGGTTAAAACATATGTTTCTGATCAACTTCTGGCTGAGTGGTTTATAAAACCATTGCTGCCATATATCAGTGAGGATGTGGCAAAAGGTGGAGTTGTCACTGAAGAGCAAGTAATTGCTGGTGCCCAATATTTGGACTTGATTTATACATAGTTTGGCACTCTCTATGACAAAATCCCGAATGCACCCCGACCAGCTTTCAGTGTTCCTCCTCCACCATCGAGTAAGGACTCTCATGCCAGTGACGATGTGATTGGTTCTTCGAGCACATAAATGGTAGGTAGACCATTTGGTCAAACACTTGCCATTTGCAATCAAAATATAAATGCACCTGATAACACTCTTACTTCGGAAATCAATGTCGTGTCATCTGATAAGGGCAAGAATGAAAAGAAACCAAGAAGTAAGAAGAAGGGGAAAAATAAGAAGAAACAAAATAACTCCCCTCAAGAGAAATCATCGATTCCTCTCCTTCGACTAGGAAACCTCATTACCCGTGTTTGACCTGTAACGATGAGAATTTTACACAAGATTGTCCTTACCAATCCGAAGTCTCAAAGCTTCTAAAGACTTCTAATACATCCACGGTATTGACTGATCATTTTCCAAAGCTAGAGACAAATATGGTTGCTACAGACCATGCTTCCACTTCCCAAGTGCTTATGATATCCGCCTCTAAGCCTAAAATTGAAGTTTTGGTGTCAACATGAAGTAAAGATTATGGAAATCAACCGTTGTCATTGAATAACTAGGTTGATCAACCTAACTCCTCGACTTCGACTTCGACTGATCCTATTCCACCACCTATTGCACCAGAGTTAACAATAAAACCTCCCAAGGGATTTGTCCATAAATCAACATTTAACCCTCGAGCTCAAGCTGCACAGAACTATAACAAAGTAGAATATTTGGCTCAGTCACCTTCTGCTATGTCAATGCTCGAGGTGCTTCAGAACTATCCCTCCCAAAAGCAGGCTTTGTTTTCAACACTTGGTGGAATTGATCCAACTGATTCCAATCTTGTGGTTTTCAACCATGCGGGTTATAGGCCACAATTACCAGCAAAATTAGCATTCCTGATTCAAGTAAATGCCTTGAATAAACTTGTTCATCGAACCATAATTGACGAGGGGGCATCTACTTGTATTATGTCTATGAATTGCTGGAAAACACTTGTCTCACTGCCTTTCTCACGTTCACCAACAACGTTAAAAGCCTTTGACAGACGCACATATATGCCTTGTGGAATATTGAGTAATCTGCAAATCAAACTAGGAGGAAAAACAGTAACTATTGAAGTTGAGGTTGTTGATGGACCCCTTGACTACAACATTTTACTATCAAGACTGTGGGTTTATGCTATGGCTATTGTGGTTTCAACGTACTTTCATACGATTGCATTCCCCCATAAAGGTGGAATCATAGTTATCAACCAACTCGCCTTCTTCACCTCTAGTTCACAGGCTACTAGAAGCATTCCATTGGTACATGAACCCCCGCTATCTCTTCAAAGAATTGGTGTAGTTATCTTTAAAGATTCTTCCCTAATGAGTACTTTTTCACTACCACCATCATCAAATTTGGTGGAAGTGGCAAAAGTTGAGACTTGCAACATGATATCTTCCACTTCATCTGACTTAAGGAAGATCACCAGTAGCTTTGAAGTTGATAGTAGTAATGAAATCATGCCACTAAGCCTTATTGATCTAGCATAGCAATAAATCATTATGGCTTGTGCAGCGAACCCAAATCCATTTTCGTCAATTGTATGGGTATATCGTTCATCAGAATATCGTACTTCCTCTGATCCTTTTTGACGTATATTTTCTACACAGGGGCTTCACTGGGGGAGCAATATCATACCACGTGGGTTCATATTGGGGGATATATATTGAGGAAAAAATGACATGATATATTGGGGGATGTATAAGGGGTAAAGGGTTTTTATATTGGAAAATATAAAAAATGGAGCTCAAAGTTAATGAAAAAATGAATACCTACAATATCTAGTGAAAGTAGGGGTTTTTTAAATTGGGAAGTTGTATTGGGTTCATATTGGTAGGGGGTTAAATAATGTAAACTTTAGAGGCATTTTCCAATATGTAGTCAAATTAAGGGTATTGTTTAATATGCCACGAACGCATGTGATATGTCAGAGGTTCATTGAGTGAATCCCCCGTGATTTTCTACTGATGAAGGAATCATCCAATCAATGGTGATGGAAGAAGAACCATGCAAAGATTATCATCATCATTCCCATCTTCTAGATCATAAAGAATATTATTCAAATGAACTTAATCACCCTTCAGTTGTCGATTTCCTTTCGAATTCTGTTTTCATAGATACAGTAGATTTCAAGCGAAACCTGTCAAATATAGAAGAAACTATTTCTATCAATATTTGAACCAAACCTAACATTGCACAAAAAATTTATGTTGGCAAATCTTGTTCTCCATCAGAATTTGATATTTACAGTGCTCTTTTTCGTGAATTTCGAGATATATTTGCATGGTCATATGAGGAGATGCCAGGCATTGACTCTAGTATAGTTGAACATGAAATCAAAATGTATCCTAATGTCAAACCAGTGCAAAAGCGCCTCCATCCTGTTCATCCAAAGAAGGATGATGCTATTAAAATAGAAGTTGAAAAGCTTTTGCATGCTAGTTTCATTGACCCTGATCCTCTTACTGATTGGGTTTCCAATATTGTTCATGTCATGAAGAAACAAGGGACAATACGAGTGTGTGTCGATTATAGGGATGTTAATCAGGCTTGTCCAAAAGACAATTATCCTACTCCCTTTATTGACTAGATTATTGATGAATGTGCCGGATGCGAAATATTCTCATTGATGGATGGTTTTTCCGGCTATAATTAGATCAATATCCGCCCAGAGGACCAATCTAAAACTGATTTTATTTGTCCATGGAGCACATTCGCTTATAGGAAACTCCATTTTGGTTTGAAGAATGTAGGGGAAACATTTTAGAGGGTAATGAACTATGCCTTCCATGACATCAAACATTGTTCAACCATACCTTTATGATTTACCTACTCATTCACGAAAATGGACTAATCACCTACAGCATTTCAGAGTTATATTTTTACGGTGCCGACACTACAAAATACGACTCAATCCAAACAAATGTGTGTTTTGTGTTGGTTCTGGTCGTTTTCTTGGATTCTTAGTGTCTAAGGAGGGAATTCGACTTGATCCACTTAAGGTTCAGGCAATTCTTGATTTTCCTCCACCTTCAAATCTACTATAGTTACAGAGACTCCAAGGGAAGGCTAAATTTCTGAGGAGGTTCATTCCCAATTACGTTAAAATGGCTAAAGGATTTACTCGTTTATTGAAAAAGGGGATACCCTTCCATTGGGACCAGGTTGCACAAGCTTCCTTTGATGCTCTTAAAGATACCTTGATTAGAGCCTCATTAATGTATTCCCCGAATTATCAAAATGACTATTTCTTGTATCTCGCCGCTACAGACACAACCATTGGAATGGTTTAAGTTGAAGAAGAAGATGGGATTGAACATCTGATATATTATTTGATCCGCAATCTCAATGATACAAAAGTTAATTACTCTTACGTAGAAAAGTTAGCTCTGGTTGCTATTCAAGCTGTATAGAGATTTCGCCACTACATCCTACTCCGAAAGACCACTGTCATTTTGGATTGCAACCCTATGACATATATTTTGTCACGTCAATTGCTGGGGGTAAATACTCCAAATGGATTGTCATTTTGCAGGAGTTTGATTTGGAATTCATCAAATCTAAATCAAAGAAATCTCTAGTCTTTTCTGAGACTCTTTGTGACCTTCCCTCGAATATCTTTGATTCAACATTAAAACCATCAATTCTGGATGAGTCTGTGTTCCTGATTTCGTCATCTGACACGTGGTATGGAGATATACTGATTTATCTCCAGACCCAAAAATTCTGGCCTAATACCTCTCGCTCACAACAGCGACATATCCAATACCAAGCCAAAGATTATCGGATCATTGGTGACACTCTTTATCGTCGTGGTATCGATACGATTTAACGAAGATGCCTCACTCATGAGGAAGCTAAGAAAGTTTTGAGTGATTTCCATTCAAGTGCTTGTGGTGGACAATTATCTAGTTATGCTACCACATAGACAATTCTCCGTGTTGGTTACTCCTGGCCTTCCATATTCAAAGATTGCATAATTTCTATCAGAAGCTGTCACACACACTAGATCTATGACCGTAAAGCTAGATTACCACCTGCACCATTGCATCCTGTCATCGTTGTTGGACCATTTTCCAAATGGGGCGTTGACTTCATGATATGTAACCCCACCTTGGCGGGGGGCATGGGTACATTATAGCTGTCGTTGACTATTTTACAAAATGGGTTGAGGCGATGCCAACATTAAAAAACAACAGCGAAATGGTTGCTCTTTCCTTTTTCAACCACATGTTTGCCCGATTTGCTGTACCACAGGCTATAGTTACAGATCATGGGTCTCATTTTCGCAATCACATGATGGCTGAGCTAACTACTAAGTTAGGACTTTCACATGATAGTTCTACTCCTTATTATTCACAAGCAAATGGACAAGTTGAGGCCATCAACAAATTCCTAAAGAAAATGCTTCAAAGAATGATGGGGTTTCATAAATGAAACCAGCATTTAATCCTGTACTCTACATTGTGGGCATATCCAACCTCGGTGAGAAATGCAAATGGATTCACACCCTTTCAATTGGTGTATGGTCTGGAGGAAATCATGCCGATACAATGCAAAATTTCATCTATCAAACTCGCGATTGACATGTTACCCGACACTTCTGAAGAAGAAGCGCATTTCTTGGAACTCATCCATCTGGATGAAACCCATCGTGAAGCCGCATTGGCTAATGAAGCACATAAGAAATGAATCAAGATGCAATATGACAGAAATGTCAAGCCTCGCGTTTTCTCAGAAGGAGACCTGGTCTTGCTTTACAATCAGGAAGCTAATAAACTAGGAGCAAGAAAATTTGAACCGCTTTGGATGGGTCCTTATATTGTCAAGTGTTTTTTGGCAAAAGGTGCCTACGAATTGGTGGATTATGATAGAATTCCATTGTCGCAGCCCCGAAATGGGTTGTAGCTCAAATGTTACTGTGCTTTATTGAGTGTAGTAAAAATCATTGTATATATTCTTTAATTGCATGTGTGTGTGTGTTACAGTGTGTCTTTTAGAGTTTTTATGTGGTTAAGTAATCCGCTTTACATTTGTTGTAGATGCTGGAACCTTTGGAACCATTTTTTGGTTATTCGATGGTGCTAGTCATAGTACGCAAAACCTATCTTCTGCAACATGGGCCATTTTCACTCCAAGTGGCGAGTTAGTGAGTTTTCAAGGGATTTGTATCAGTCAATCGATGAAAAATATCGCTGAGTATAGCGCGTTGATCGAACTTCTCTCTGATGCCATTTCACTTGGCACTCGTCGAATCATCGTTAGGTCGGACTCATAACTCGTCGTAGTGCAACTAACAAATGTTTATATCGTCCGAAACCCAACAATTCTTCATATGTTCCTTAGAGTTCGTATTTTGGAAAGACATTTTGAGTACATTCAATATCAACATATTTCCAGAAAATTTAACACATTAACCAACTCATTAGCAAACTATGTGTTAAATAGACATTTGCGACACATGTAAAAGTAAATTTTCAATTCACATCATTAGTTGAATAGGATATAACGATATATATAAAAACTTTAAAAGTAAAAATAGATAGATGTTTTAAAATTTTCTACAAAATTTGTGTCCAAGTATTGTTTGGTCATCTAACCTGAAAACTCAAAATGCATGGAAAAACATCTTTAGTAGACCTAGTGATGCTCTTGATAATAGGTCACAGCCTGAGCTATCATGCGCAAGAGGCGCATCCAACGACTTGGAACACCAATAGTATGGCGATGCAACCTCATAGGTAACTCCTTGATCCGAACATCCAAAATACCAAGGTATTGACCCTTCTATCCAAATCCAAATCCTGGAGAACTGCTCTCCCAACATTTCTCCGTGCTGGCCCACCTACCTCCTATCATGCCTCATAGGTCAAACAGTACCCACATATGCATGCATGAGAATGATTTTACTTTAGTCTTGGAACATAAAAACACAAAAACATGTAGAAACTTAAAAATAAAAAAAAACATTTTGGTCAAAAACAGTTTACCTATAGCACCCCATTAAGCGCCCACTGGTATACTCAACTCTGGATCTCCACGAAATTTCATCCCTGAGTATGGATGCTCCTCGATGATAATGTGTTGTCAATCGAGCCAACTGAAGAATGGTGGTAAATGTAATCGATGACTAACCAACATGTCTAGCCATCAATTCGACCCATCGCTGCATCGGGGATCTCTAGGACCAGCTACACCCAGTGTTACATGCTAGGGTTGCATCAATGGAATTATTTCTAAGGTAAAAATGATTAAGAGTGATCCATAGCTAAATTTATTGGTCTTACCGCTCTTTACCTTTGTCATCTTCTCTTTCAGTGAAGAAAGTACTGCCTCACACCAGTTGAATAAAGTTGGCTCAAGACACTCAAGTGCATATTGAACATATGATCTATTCGCCAGATGAAGTTTCACACTGCCTGCCAACTTTGTGATGGTGAAAAGGATTGTTTTCAAAGGAAAATCACAGATATCCTTGATTATTATCTTTCTGTCCTTGCTAGGCTATGTACCTGGCTGACAAAATTGTCAAACATAGTCCCTCATTGACTCCCCTCCACGAGAAGCACCTGAAAGAGATATGGGGGCACCACGTATCTAAAACCTTGTAAGGAAGTAAGCATCATTGATCACAATAGGGACAAATTTGTTTCTTATGTGAAAATCCTGATCTGTCGGATCCCATGCATGAACTAGGAACTACAATAGTTTTGATTGTTGCCTCATGCCAAACAACTTGAAGTATTTGAGAAACCCACCATTTTTTAGGGCCTTAATTGTACCCGAATCATTTAGGGCAACCATGTCTTGTTCTTCATGCTCTCTTTCTCACCAAGTAATAGACATTCTGATTCGATGAAAGCCTGAAATCAAACCATAAGCTTAGTTAGGATCCTTTTCATGCAAAAAAATGAAGAAATTTTGGGTCAATTTGGTGAAACAAGTTTGGGAAACTCGCCCAGCGCAGCCCAAGAAAGGAGACACTACACTGTAGTGCATAATCCCTTCTATCTAGGTGCTCCCTAGCGTAGTTTTCGACATGCAAGCCTGCGTTGGTCCCAGGGCGAAAAATTCAAACCCCAGGGGCCCTAAAAACCCTAAAAACTTGCATGAAACAGTAAAATAATGATATGAAAAGAAAGAGGAGGGGTAGATCTCCTACCTGGTCTAGATGGCACGAGAAATGATTTGAAGAATCTCTCGCAATCAACTGATGAAGATCAAGGTAAAAAACAGGGTTAGAGCACAAACTGAATGGTAAATTTCAAATGGTGAAAATAACATGGTAAATTCTTGTTTTTATGTTTATTTCATGAGCATTAAATGAGTAAACTTTAGTATTTACCTATTTTTACCAATGAAACAGGTATGTTTAATCCATTTGGTGTTTCTTTGAACATATTCACTGCTGACTTACAAAATTTGACGTGCATGATTGTGAATTGTACTTTGACCACAGAGCATACTTTTATCTCTTTTTCGAGTTCTGTTAAACATCAAAAAAGGAACCTCTTTGGGGTCCTCTTTAAGCTCTTTTCAGACTCTCGAAATATAAAAATATTGTCGAGCAATTGTCCTTTTCAGCTTGTTAATGGATTGGAAACAACATCTACTCAGTATAAGTTTAACCCTTTTTCAGGTTGAGATAGATTATTTACGAAAAAGGAACACATTGACTGAACATGGTCAATAGGTTCTCTCTTGTATTGTTTTACGCTTTTTCGGACTTGAAAGACAAATATATGAAAAATAACTTGTGGAGTTTCCTTTTTGACCATTTTCAAACTCGATAAACATGAAAATGATCGAGTTATCATTGTCGTTAGACTTGTTAAAACATCAAATAGTGACAAACTTGTCCATCATGACAAGACCGAGTTTCACCTTCGCTAGACTCGTTAAAACATCACATAGCGATGGATTCACCTGAAGGGTGGAATTATACAACAAGCATATGTTATCCTCCTCAAGCTTGATAAAAATAAAGAGGTATTGGTCAGCAATGACTGGGGAAAATGGGAAAAGGGGTAAACCACTTTATGGCAGCAGGTCGCTCTTGAACATGACACTTTCACTTCATCATTGTGACTATTTGGGTTGGGTTATCTGCTTGATGGTCATCATACCTTGGTCTATCATACCATCCATTACTTTTGTTTTGGGTCAATGCTGCCAATCCATTCAGTGTCACCGACATGTTCAAGAGAAGTCACTCAGTTTAAAATTCATCCTTTGCAATACTCATAAACCTTCATTTTCATGACCGCCATTCCTGAACCTTGTGTCATTAGTCAAATTTTGTCTCCAAAATCATTACACTCATTTCGTGTTGTTGATGTGGGATACATCAAGGCCCTCCTGCGACGAGTCGTTTCTTTTCGACCTCAGCACATTATCCAAGAAGTTGACTTAGAAACACCCTTCCAGTACCTTGAGGCTTGCATACATCAATGGAAGGTTTCTCGCTTCTAACGATAGGTTGACATCACTGGCCTTCGACTGAAAGACTTTGTATGGTGTTTGACATCAAAACATCCATTCACACCATGCAAAATGTACTACAGTACCTTAAGGATCATTATCATTATCGATGATTTATCTCATGTCTGTTAACGGCTTACATCATTGGCTGGTAATCAGACATCGTCTTCCCATGTTCGACTTCATTTCACATATTCGCATGGTTAGACTCATACTTGAGTGAACGATTGAACAAGATAGAAGACTCTGGATCTAGTTTCATCCATTTGGGCTACGATTTCAAGAAAGTACCAAATCATTTGTACAATGGATTTACATTGATGGTAATTACGATCATGGGTCTATATTTGTAGATGACTGTCTATGTACTTGTAATGAAAGTTTATATGTTGAGCATGGGTATGCCTTCCCTCAGCGATTCATGAGAAAAAATGAAAATATCATGATATTATGTATTGTAATTGATGTAGGTCACCAACCACTTCGGAACCTCCTCGTCACATCGTAAAGCATATCACTCGACATCATTATTTTTGACTTCATGCTTTAGGGGGTAGCTATTACAGATCCACTTGCGCACATCACTCCCATTATTTAGATCAGAACCATTAGGGCTCATCAAACCCTAATTCAGTTGCTACATGCCCTAAACAAGTCACCATTTTGAATGCCTCCTTCCTTGAGAGTTTCTTGGCCTGAAACCCTCCAGAAATTCCTCCTTGAGGGACCAGCGCAGCCTTGGACAAGGGTAAGTGCACTTCAGTGCAGGTAGGCCCATGTTAGGGTGCTCTACAGAGCACCTAGGCCCACTTTGACCTGGGCTGGGCCAGATTAAGTGAAATTCACATAGTGTTCTAGGAATATTCTTATCTTTTGGAGCCATCTAGAATATTCCCACACTTATCAACTCGTATGAGCTCGAAATTGGATAGAGAATGAGTTAAGAAACCTCCTATCCTCTCATCCCTTCCTCCATGGAAGCTAAATCTAAGTTTGTAAGGCCATTCAATACCCTCATTTATGACAAAACCTCCTCCATTTGCCTATAAATTGAGCACTCATCTAAGTGATCAGGGGATGGACTTTGAGAATTTGTAAGGAGATATTATTGGTGTGAGAATTGAGAGTATAATCAAGTGTTTTTATGTTTCTAGAATGTTGTGCTATTGATGTGATGTTGGTTGGAACCTAAGCTGGAAGAGTGACAATGGATGAGACTTGATGGTTGTAATTCTTCCTTCTACTTAATAAATATGTTTACACCTTTTTCCATGTGCTTATCTTGATATATGATGTTTATATGTGTGAATGTATCTTATTCCATTTACTTATGTTTGATAGATCTCTTTCTTTGATTGGTTCTCTATCTTCTATTTATTCTTGTAGGTACTTTTTGAGAGAGTTAGGTTTAAGAAGGAGCAACGGGATCCATACAAAGGAGACAAAAGGAAAGCGAAAGAACAAGTAGGTCCTTTAATTCCCTTTGCATTATTTATCGTTTATAGAAAAATGATAAGTGCTTTAAATCTATTGTTCTAGGTATAGCTACCTTCCTAGGGAATTAGTATTTATCCATAGATACCAAATTCCTCAGAACAACATGTGCATCGTTAAAATGGTTGGGGGGATGACCAATAGATGTAACATCTACTGATGTTGAGATAGAAGTGACTTCCAAAATATGAAACTCCTAAAGAGTCTGAATATATCGATCCTATAGATGAGAATAGGTAGAGAATAGGAGTGGAACTATCCTTCATCCAGACATCATGAGGAGGGATCACAATGGGTGGTCGAGACACCTCCTATCCTCGTGAGGCATTGGGGTTACGAACTGTAGGTAAAGGGGACATAGAGCCACTACGAGCAACATTAAACTCGCAAAGCACTTCAAGTGTATCACAAAAGTCTTCAAGATGGGGATAGTGATGAGAATAATGTTCATACTTATCACACAAAGCGTAAGGGTTGCTTTTGAGTAAGGTTTTTTTTTTCTTGGAAGACTCAGGTAAGGTAACATGAACCTCAAGCATGTTAGGTTCGGGAAAAGTATCAGTGACCACATTCTTAATATGAGGGAGCTCAAGACAATTATTGATGGCATGCCCAACAACATCACACAAAGCACATGGAGGAGCAGGCTTTGTCAGTTTAGGAGGGTTGGGATTTGGTTGAGGTATCTTGACTATGTTTCCCTTTTTCTAGGTTTTGTCCCCCTCAGCAAATGCTTTCGGAATAAGAGTGGCTTCTTATTAAGGGTTCTATGGAACATAAGCAAAGGAAGGGGAGGGAACAATAGGTTGAACCAGAGTTAAAGTTGTATAAGGTTTGAGTTGATGGGATGAGTGTTTACTCGAGGATCAATATACCATACTAGGATCCCCAAGGTGATGTTAGGAAGACTTAATTTAGCCATGACAAGGCCACGATAGGGATAGAAAAGATTCATGGTGGCATGAACAAGAAAGGTATCCGACTAGAGGGGTAATAACCTAGGGAAACTTCTTTTGGATGGTTAAGACCATGGGAAATAGTTCCTTGTTGGAAAGGACCAAGAGAGATATGAGTGGAAGGAAACTAGCATGTAGAAATTGTACCTGAAAGGCGGTTTGAGTCTTGAGAAAGAGGTTATGGAGGAGTTGGTTGCTAGGAAGGCATACCAAACTGCTTGGTTGCATCCCATGACACTTGGATCATGCAAACATTAGAAGAGATAGTATTATAAGGAGTAGGTGGTGGGCCATAATAAGCCCCAAGCAGCAGGAAATTTTTATAGACCCCCAGGGAAACATCAGTTAAGGAAGGGGTGGTCTTATTTCTAGTCATTGATGAAATAGTGGTTTGAGGAGAGGTATAAGACTGAGGGTCATAGTAAGTCAAACGATTGATAGTGGTGATATTTCCATTCTGAGGAAAGCACATCATATGAAAGATAGTGGATGTGAGAGCAGAAATGGCATAGGTGTAACTATGACCCAACAAGATTTTATAATTTAAAGGGGCATCAATGACTTCAATGTCGATCAAGACCATCTTTCCAACAACAGTGATGGGATAGTTTTGATATAAATCGAGAGGATGTGAGTGGTGACTATCCTAAGCATGAAGAGTGATAGTGGATAGGGATGGGTCAGGGGAACCAAGTTTCTTCCAAACACTAGAGACCATCACATAGGTGGAGGCTCCTTTGTCTATTATACACCACCGTACAGTGGTGTCTTTTATGGAGACTATTATTTGAAAGGTAACAGATGAAGGAAGGGGGGGATGTTCTTATTTATTAACATCAAATACAATCATATGATTGTTAGAGGGATCCACAATGCACAAAGCATATAGTCGAGCTTTCCATTGAGATGGTCATATCGTAAGGACTTCCAACATTGACATGGGAGCAGGGGACTCTGCCAAGTCATCTACTATGCTATAAGTGTGGGTGGATTTAGGAAAAGTAACATTTTGATGTAATGGACCTTTGGGGATCTTGGGGGGAACCTCTACCTTAGGCAGAGGGATCTATAAGGTATCATTTGGTGATTACAGAGGCTCAATGGAAACTTTGGGCTGAGAATCAGTTCTTGACTTCGTAGGAGATTGGTCATATTGGCACGATCGAGTTTGGAGGTTTGTTTGTTTGGTGTTGAATTCTTCGAAATTCATTATGAGGATATGGTATTTTTTCTGGTCAAATTATGATGGTTGAGGGGCTTCAGTACTCTATGTGGGTTAGACAACCACATAACCTTGATGAGGAAATGGATTTGTAAGAAGAACCTATTGGGATGAACCAAGAGAGGAAGGAAGTGAAGCCATGGGTGTTAGTACTCTAGAATTAGTTGCTTGAGCTTCCTAGGCCTAACGCATGTGAGGTAAAAGAGTACATTCATCAATATAATGGCCAAAAAATCCATGAGAGGCACAAGTTTTATTGGTTCTAAGAACCTTATTTTGCGTGGGTTATCCGCCTTGTTTCTAGGTTGCGTGATTAGGTTGGCCACTCTTAGGGGCATTAGGTTTTCTATCTTGATTCCCTGGTTACCTTGAGGTTTCTAGTTTTGGTTACCTCTCCACTTGTTCCTTCTCTTGTGGTTAGGGGGATTGGTAATACTCTGTTGATCATACACATGATTTTGTGGAGGTGGTTGTTGTTGTGGTAGAGGAGGCAGAAGCATGGGAGGTTGAGGCACTAGTGCCAGTGGGGCTGGAGCATTGGGCAGTGCATAAGGACAGTAAGGATTCCTTTTTATTTTGATATCATTAGTTTTTAGAGTTCTTTCCTTAGAGAGATAACTTCTCCTGCAATGCTTACAAATTTTTTTTATCAATTTTTCATATGTTTCTTTTGAGGTGTCGATTTTAGATACATATGGAATGAGGGGATCCTTGACAAATTCTATGATAATCCCTTAAGCCCTCACTTCCCCTTTCATAAACTTTGCAAGTGCTTCAGCATCTTCTTTTGATGGTTTGGTGATAGATCCTTTGACATGATCGATAACCTCATTTTTTATGAGATTCAGATCTTTCCTCTTCTTCCATGCAAGATAGTTTGAAGCCCCGACCAATTTGTTTCTTTCCTTGTAAAAAGACATTTAGACGTATTTAGACATAAATATACTTACTTGTGAAGATGATTCTTCCACTCATTGTCTTCTTGTATTCTATGATGATATAGATGATAAAGAACTTTTCCTTGATGAAGATATATCTCTTCAAGAGTGATCCTTGACTTCACAAAGAAGGAGATCACTTTATATCCTTTGATGGAGATGTCCTTGTTGATGATGATCAATGATGACTTCTTGATCATTTCTTGGATGATATTCTATAATGTTAAGGTCCTTGCTTCAATAAGAGGAAGTTGCCTTAGAATTTTTGAAGATGATGAGAACATCCTTGATCTTGCTCCTCTAGTAATAAACTTGATGTACAAGTCCTTCAACTTGAGTAGGGTCTTTGAGGTCTCTTAAGATGACTTGAGGATTCCAGGAATTCTTGTTGGTGTAGAATATCTTCTTCGATCTAGGGTTTTCATGAATGTTTATAGATCTTGACTCCAAGATGATATTCTTATACTTTCTTTCATGTCCTTTTGGAGATTTGATCCTTGAGTGTCACTTGATAAGATTCCCTTCCTTGAATTTGACACCTTAGCTATGGTACCATGTTGATAAATCTAAGGCATCAAGATTAGGTGATTTTTCTTCTATGATAATTGCTTGTGAATTCGTTTTACTTCATTATATTATGATATTCTATTTAGATATATTATTATAATGGTATTCTTCATAAAATTACTATCAATGCATAAAAAACAAAGAGACAAGAGACACAAAATATAGGTGATCAACCAGGGTCGAAACCTCTCCCACTTGAGCGGAAAATACAAACAATTTTTTCTTCTTATAGAGACTTCAATTGATGAATACCAAGACAAATACCATTGACCTATTTGCCTCTCTAATACCAAGTCACAAAGATTCCTTGATGAGTTCCCTTTTTCTTTGAGTCAACGACAGTCAAACTTCTCGATTCTTCCTCCTTCTTAGCTTCCTCTTAGAGTTTCAATTCCTAGGAACAAACCTATGACTTTTGGCCCTAATTCAAAAACCCTAGTTGTAGTGCTTGAGAGATATATTGTCTCTCAAACGTATTTTCTTTGAGATGGAAACTATTGCTCCTTAACTTGGCTTGATTCTTCACTTGTCTTTTTCCTTGGATTGACCTTCGATAGTGACTTCAATAACTCGGCTCCTACTGTAGCAAACAACACCTATACTTCATATCTGTGGAGTATACTCAACACAAAACAGACCCAAAAAAAATACCAAAGACTTTGTTCTTCCTTTCCTTCTCTTTGCTGGTTATGAGTCTCCTTCCGAAGTGATCCTCATGCTTCTTATTTCAAACTTGTTCTTCACCAAAAAACTGAGTTCCAAATGGAGGTCGAGCTGTCTATTCATAGTGGTTGCCCATTAAATAAGTCGAATTCTCCTTTTCCATAGGCCAACATGCCATTTGGTGTAGGTTTAATATTCCATCTTGAGGACGAATTCTTGGAGGAGCTTGAGCTTGGTCTTTGAGGGAATTTTTACTCTTTCATTGATTCATATAAAAATGTAACATGCCCAAGAAGGGTCTTCCATACATAACAATTACTCAATAGAATTTTATGACTTGATGAAAAAATGAAAAGGCTCACAATGGGAACCTTAACTAAAATAAAATTCCTTGATCATGAAAGCCATGATTCAAGAATTACAAAAGTAATTTTATATTCTTCTTTACTTCAATTACACATGTCACTATGAAGACCAAATCTAGTTACACATTTTAACAATGGCAAGTCATTGAGTCTTAAAAAAAAACATTAATTGATGTCTTTGTTTCTTTATCTTAAGAATACAAAGCTTGAAACTCATCAAACAAAGTTCTCCTGTGTTAAAAAAAAAAGATAATTAAAACAAATTGACTTTATAGTATTTCATGGTATTGATTTACATAATTGTTTATCGAGATGACATAATCTATAGTAGGATATCAAACTTATTTTGATGAAAGTACTTTAGTCTATTGCAGTTTCCCAGTTTCATAAGGAGCATACTCTCCATTTAACACTAGTAACTTCCCAGCAGTAAGGTCAGTAACATAACCAGTGTTTTACCCATAAGAATATCCATAAGCAGCATCCCTGTATTTGATTGATGAAGTTTTTGATACAAAAGTGCAAAAGTAATGGTCCATAAGGATCCTACCTATATTTGATTGATGAAGTTTTTGATACAGAACTACAAAAGTAACTAGAGGTGGATGGCATAGATGAAAAACCTTGAACAAACCAGATAATATTGTCTTTTACCTTCAATAAGTGAGATTATTTTAGTTAGTACTCTTTTGAGTGTGATTTTGAACAAATATTTTTGAATGATATAAAATGAATTTTAGTTACCATTTATAGAAATTCATTTTTAATTTTAAACATTTAATTATTATCCATTTAAATTTATTTTAATTATTATATATCTAAAAATTCAAGAGAGAGATTGGGACAAAGTCTTTTACTGTAAAACTCTCTTTTATTGTACATATTATTATGGTCATATGTTTCAAAAACTAGTGATATAACTCGTTGGGGGCCACCAGAAAGAAAAAAATGAATGTAGATCAGATTTTTCCTATAACAAATAATTGAGATTTTAAGCTATGAAATGTGGGAAAGGGAAACTTGTGAAACTAAAAATTAGATATTCATATAAATATCCACTCATTTGAAGATAAATACTGAGGGAATAAATCTATGGGAGAGAAAAGCAGATTTTTAAGCTCTTGGAAAAAAAAAAAAAAACATATTTTCTTACTTTTTTTTTGAAAAAGTGGAAACAACCTAGGCTAAGGGGATAAGCAAGCCCCTGAAAGGTAGGATGCTTCGAGAGAAACATATGCTAACAATCATTTATATGAGATATGATTTGGGAATCAAAAAGAGGTTGCTGAAGAAAAGTACAAGCTTCTAGCTCAGGGGGAACCATAATATTTGGTTCATGGTTGGGAGGAACAACATTTCTTAGATTTCATTTTCCAACCAAAATATCGGTTAGAAGTTTGCAGTTGTTATTATTTCTTTTATACTGATATCTTGTATTTACCTTAAGATTTCGAATTAGGATGGATGATTTCATATATTGTTTCTTATGATTGAATTATGAGTAGCAACTACATGCAGTAATGTATAGAAGTAATGTAGTTGCATGAGTCTGTAGTAGCATAAATATTTAAAAGAAAAATAGATAGCATTGAATTTTTAAGCTTCCAAGTAGTCATAGGTAAGTAGCATAATATATTTTTTGTGATTCTAAGTAATCTGATTAGTGTACCACTATGAAACTTGACCGTGATGAGATATAAATATTTCTTCTCTGAGAACAGTATTAGAATGCATATTAGTGTAGAGTCAAAATTCGTAGTGGGGTTCTTAGAGGAAATTGAACTTGAGATAGTCGGTCTCTAGTACCGATTATGGTAGTGTCATGTTGCCTATACATATGATCATGGAGTACTAATGGTATTGAGCGCATGGATACTCAATGTGGGAAGATAGTAGGCAAAATCAAATTTGCGGAGGTCTATAGGAAAAGTTACACCTGTAAGTTAATTGTGTATATAAAAAAACAAGTAAACAATTAGCATGTGAAGGAGGGAGTTGTCTTATGAAGCTTCCTTTAATTTACAAGGAGATAATAAAAGCAATGGTTGGATGGAAGTATTAGACTAGTAAAGGGAGAAGAATATTAAAAGGAGAGATTGTTCAGGGAACTGTGCTCCTATAGTAGTTGCCTTAGAGTCTACCAGTATATTCGAACTAAACCATACCTAGTTAACTAGAGAACTGTACCAGACACTTATCTGAAAATAAGTATTGAAAAGGACTAGTGTGGGTAGTAAACATAGAACAAATAAAAGTTTTAAAGAGAAAAAAAAGACATTCAGGGAGTAAGTAGGTTTCTGTGTTGGAAAAGGCATAATCAATCTATTTTACATGAAAAAGGGCATCATTGGAGAGTGATCCCATTCTTAGGTGAAACCATTTAGTGTGGAAGGCATGCCAGGCTGTGGCGACTGCCTTGCTAATATCTATATACACTATAACATGAATTTTTACCTAAAAATTGACTCTACTAAAATCTAATTTAAATCATCTACTAGAAAGAAAATCATAACCATCATACATTTCAATAAGTTGAAAAACATCAAATCAAAACTAAGTGGAGTGAGAAGACAGTTACGTTCTTGGGCTGAATTTAATAGGAGAATGTTGTTATTGACAGAACTGTAGAACAATCCCCACAAACAAGGATCCACACTTTATAACCCAGCGAAATGCATCTGATTAGATAAATTGCTAGAACTAAATATATACACAGTGTTCAAAATAAATCAGATGAAATCTTACACCAGCAAAGGGTTGTTTTAATTATAATAAAATAAACAACTAGACTACCAGCATGCAGATACAGTAGTGCTAACATACAAGTATCATATTAGAATCATGGTGCCAATTCATGTTATTGGTTACAAAAATTATAACTCGAGGGGAGGACCCCGTCACTATCCATAGAAAGAAAAAAGAGACTTGACATTAGATTACAGTTATGAGCGCTCTGGCCATTCCTTGGAAATTACAGAGACACTGCGAAAAATAGAAGTTTAGCAACCATATCGTGAATAGGAGTCTAATACTGCACTCAAAATAACCAAAGTCCAAATTCAACCAGGAAGGCCACAATTGTGAAATAGGGGACCAACCTGGGAGGAGGCGTAGGCCAATCTAAGAGCATAGAAGCCAAAGTAGAGGGGATCAATAAGCAGCTCTGGAGGGAGAAGAAAACTCCACCTACATATACCATCCAACCTATTGTCATTTCAAAAAGAAGAGTGGCGCAACAATTAAGCATAGAATTAAAGAAACAAGAAAACAAATATGAGGACAGATCTGGTGATTACGTCTGTGAATTCTACAAAGGAAACCATTTTATGTTTCTAGGAATAGTTTGGGTCGCACCTCACCAATGAACAAAGGGTATAAGCTACACAAACCAAGCACTGGGTGAATAACCTGGCCAACCAACTCCAACAGTAACCCAAAAAGGAAAAAAAGATGAAACCTTGAAGTTAAATTAGGCCATTGAACTAAAGGAACACAACTGTAAGCTAGAGATTCAAAAGGAGGATGAATCACTTGAGGGTAGAATCCCAATGAATAGAAAGCCACCCATTTCCTCTCCTAGTCGCCAAGCAAAGACAGGGTCACACCTGCAAAAGCAGTAACTCATTTTTAGAAAGAAGAACCAGAATCAGCAAATTAAACAAAATAGAAAGACCCAATACACAAAAGAAAAGAAACCCACAATTACCTGAGAATGAAGTCGAACTAGAAACCCTTCGGAGTACTATGGGCCACGAAAAGATTAAGGAAATTTTACTTAATATGCTCCATGAAATCTAAGTGTTGGGGAGAGAAATGGGTTGAAATGCTGCCACCATAGAGAAATTCTTGAAGGGTTAAATAACAGGGAGGCCTAAAACCCCAAACTACCCATATATTAGCTAACCAAGGGAAATGAGGCAAAGAAGAACCCAAACAATAGAGTGTAGATCTAGGGTAGGGTGGATCTAGGGAAAATCATCTGAAAGTTGGAGGAGAGGTAGTCGCCACGAAAACAGGGCTAGAAACACCAGGCAGATGCAGCTTGTGACAACGAAACCAGGGGATGGATACACTAGGAAATTGTAGATAGTGACCACTCATTAGCAATGGGACAAAACTCTCTTTGGCATTGCCTCATTACCAAATGAATGAATGAGGCAAAAAGAGTCTCTAGATGAGGGGAAATTATTTAGGGTTAAGCAAGTGCAAGGATAATGGTCGATTAACCCGAATCTCAGATCTGTAGTTGGATAGTTGCAATATAACCAAGGTATGTCAGGAGCACATGGGCAAGGATGTGGTGGTAGCCAAGCATAGGGCCACCGTCTCATCTTCACATGGCCAATTACCAATACAACCTGGAAGGTCATACAACCCATACGTCATGGAACCCACCTAGGAAATTCCATCCCCACTAACATATAATAACTAGGTATAATGTAATGTAACATGGGATGTAAATGTGTACGTGAAAAATGGAAATACATTAGAGTTTGTGAATAAACACATAACATAGCGCTTAAGGTGCCAAAATATCATAACGTGCCCAACAAATATAAAACAAGCCAACATAGTAGAAAGGCCAATGAATATATAACAAGTCAATGGATATAAAGTTCCAAATGAATGTAAATCCTTTGGATACAAAGTACGAACAAAATGTAAAGCATTTATGGTTATAACGATAACAATGTATCATTAATATCAATTCCAATGTAATTGATAAGGATGGAACGATGACTCTAACATTCTTAATGCCATTCAGTAATAATAGATGTGGAGTTAAGTTCTTGTTATAGTTAAAAAAAAATGTGGTGAAATGAATTATTGAAGTAGGATATTTTACAAGTGATATCATAGCCCAGATACTACACTCGGCCTTCAAAGAATCATCTGTTAGGAATATATGTGTGTGTGTGTGTGTGTGTGCATAGTAGCAAAAAATAGACCATGTAAGTGGTTAATAAGGTACCCATGATCAAAACACTACAAGATGACGAAAGACATGCCTTTGATGAATAGGGAGGGTGAAGAGTTATATATTAAATTAGGGGAAGGAAGTACTTCACTTCCCTTCGAGTTGGTGGATCTGGTGAAGAGTGTGCAACAGGAAATATTATAGTTAAGAAGCAGTAATGAACAATTACTGAGAGCTAGTGCAGAACAAGAGAAGATGATTTGAGAATGGATGGAGAAATCTAGTCACAAAAGTGCGGAGCTAGAAGGAAAAAAGGGGAAACAGAACCGGAAAAATCAAAAAGTGGGGGGGAAGTCAGATCGGACATCCCCAAAGGCACAAAAGGGGAAAAATAAGGTTGAGTTACATGAGTAATTCAGGAAGATAAAACCCCCTGACTTTGATGGGGAAAAGGAGGAAGAT
This sequence comes from Pinus tabuliformis, assembly GCA_031772625.1. NCBI lineage: Eukaryota > Viridiplantae > Streptophyta > Pinopsida > Pinales > Pinaceae > Pinus > Pinus tabuliformis. The sequence continues at coordinate 754,770,548 of CM062807.1, read as the reverse complement.
ATAGAGGCCTAGTTTCTAAACATGATCAAATATTATTAGGTGTATGAATATGAAAGCAGTTTGAAGGATCAATTGGCCATTTACCAGCTGCAAGGGAAAGCTACCTAGTGGTGGGAAGAGATCAAAAGCGTACATCAATTAAAAGAGAATACTGTATCCTAGGAATAATTTCAAAAGCATTTTAAGGCCCGTTATTTAAGTGAACGTTATTATGATGACCGTGCCAAAGAATTCCATGAGCTGAAGCTAGGACAACTGTCCATGGATGAATTTGTGACAAAGTTCAATAATTTGTTGCACTATGTACCGTATATTAAGGAGGAAAAGGCCAAAATATAGTAGTTTTTGAACTGTTTACCAATTTCATATAAGGAGCGTATTGAGTTTGATCAACCAAAAACCATGGACGAAACGGTAAGGAAATCTAGGTTGTGTTACCAACAGTTTAGGAATAGAAATGATAATGGAAAGGCTTGTCAGAATAAGACTAAAAATAATCCAGCAGGGAGTTTCAAGAAGAAAAAGCCTCATTACCTGAAAAATTTCGGCAAAGATCACCAAAAGAAGAAGGTGGGCCAAGGGAATGTCACTCTCCCAACGCATTCCTTCATAGGATCGAAGCTTGTGGAGTTAAATAGTAAGAGGAATGGTGGCACTAAGGAGCGGGATCCGTTAAAGTGTTGCATTTGTGGGGATCCACATTTACTTAGAGACTGCCCACATAACCCCAGATTGGTCTAGAAAAATCGAACCATTCAGGAAGCATCAACTGTTAATGACATAGCTCGGAAAATTCCTAGAATTAGCACGACACTAGAAGACAGGCAAGATGAGTACCAGTATTGAAATTGAAGGTAATATCCTGAACCATATTGTTTCTGTATTAATAGATCCGGGAGCTAGTTTGAGTTATATTAGCCCACAAATGGTAGAAAAATGTAAACTAAAAACTGAAAAATTTAGGAATGCCCAACTGGTCCAATTAGCGACCAGTACGAAGAGACAAGTCACCATTCAAATAGTTTTGTATTAATCTAAATGGTTATTTGACAACAATAGATTTAAATATTCTTCCTTTGGGATTGTACGACATACTAATAGGCATGAATTGGTTAGAGAAGTAGGGTGTTGTCATAAACTGTCTAGAAAAAACAGTTCAATGTGTAGATCCAAAGGAACTGAATTGCTTAATCAAAGGGAAACCAAAAACTGTGTTAGTCCTGAGATCACAGCATTAAAGTTAAAAAGGAGTGTTAGGAAAGGATGCCAACTGTATTTGGTGCAAATAGAAACTAATGAGCAGCTGAAAGAGAACAAAACATTGAGCATTCTACCTATGATTAAAGAATTTCAAGATGTCTTTCCAGAGGAAATTCCTAGACTACATCCGCATAGAGACATAGATTTTACCATTGACTTGGTAGCGGGGCAGCTCCAGTGTCTAGATCACGCTATATAATGAGTACCCCAGAATTAGTGGAATTAAAAATGTAGTTACAGGAATTACTTGATAAAGGGTATATACGACCTAATGTCTCCCCTTGGGGGGCACCAGTACGCTTTGTTAAGAAAAAGGATGGTACTCTGAGAATGTGTATTGATTACCGTCAATTAAATAAGTTAACAGTTAAGAACAAATATCCACTACCACAAATAGATGATTTGTTCGATTAGGTGAGAGGGGAAAGCATCTTCTCAAAGATCGACCTGAGAATTGGTTACCACCAGTTACGAATCAAGGATAAAGACATATACAAGACAAATTTCAAAACTAGATATGGTCATTATGAGTTTGTGTTGTTGTCGTTCGCCCTAACAAATGCACCAGTAATGTTTATGTGTTGGATGAATAACATACTCTATCCCTATTTGGATAAATTCGTATTAGTGTTTATAGATAACATACTGATTTATTCCAAAAGTGAGGAAGAACATAAAGAACACTTGAGAATAGTACTCCAAACCTTAAGGGAGCATCGATTGTATGCCAAACTCAGCAAGTGTGAATTTTACAAGGATAGAATTCAGTATTTGGGGCATATTATTTCCAAGGAAGGATTAGTTGTGGATCCAGAGAAAATCAAAGCTATTATGAACTGGTCGATACCCAAAGGTGTATCAGCAATGCGTTCCTTTATGGGGATTGCAAGTTACTACCGTCGATTTGTAGAAGCTTTTTCTAGAATGGCACATCCCATCACCTCCTTGCAGAAAAAGGGGGTCAAGTTTGAATGGACAGGCAAGTGCCAAGAAAGCTTTGATAGGCTGAAGCTATTGCTGAAGACAGCCTCCATACTTAAAATTACAGATCTAGACAAACCATTCACAGTATGTGGGATGCGTATTTGGCGGGGCTGGGGGGAGTGATGATGCAGGATAAGGCAATGATAGCTTACAAGTACATAAAACTGAAAGTACATGAGTATAATTATGCCATGTACGACTTGGAATTGGCAAAAGTAATACATGCACTTAAAACATGGAGGTATTACCTTTTGGAAGGAAGTTTACCTTGGTGACTGATCACCTCAATCTAAAATACTTTTTTCCAGTCAGCCAGATCTGAATGCCAGACAAGCAAGGTGGTTGGCATTCCTTAGTGACTTTGATTTTGAAATCAAGCACATTCAAGGGAAGGAGAATAAGTTAGCGGATGCCTTGAGTAGGCATGCACATCTAGTACTGGGAGTGACTCTCAGTAAAGCTAATATAGAAATTGTGGAACAAATTAAACATGCTATACTCAATACCCTCAGTGTCAGGAACTTCTACAGAAAATGTAGCAAAATGGTTACCTCGATATGTGAAAACTACGGAAAAATTACTTACATATAAAAATAGGATATATGTACCCAATAAGGGTATATTGAAGAAGACAATATTAGATGAGTGCTAGAAGAAACCCTATGCAGGCCATCCAGGATACCAGAAAATGTTGACTACACTAAGAAAAAAATTATTTTGGCCAGGCATGAAAAGAGATGTGGCAGAATATTTAAATAAATGCATGGAATGCCAATAGGTTAAAGTGGAACATCAACATCCTACAGGATTGTTGAATCCTTTACCCATACCAGAGTGGAAATGGGAAACCATTTTTATATATTTCCCTGAATAAAGCATCAGCATGACTCTATTATGGTAGTATTAGATGTATTGATGAAGGTCGCTCATTTTATACCTGTACAGTCCACTTTTGGGACCACTCAAATAGCTAGTGTTTTTATGCAGGATATCTTTTGATTGCACAGAGTGCTGAAAGCTATTATATCAAATGGAGACCCAAAGTTTACTTCCAAGTTCTAGAAGGCACTCTTTGGGGGACTAGGTACACAACTGAAATTCAGTACAACATATCACCCACAAATAGATGGCCAAATAGAAAGAACAAATTAGATCCTTGAAGATATTTTGAGAATGTATGTCATGCACTAGCCTATGAAATGGGAAGATTTTCTTCATTTAGTATAGTTTTCCTATAACAACAGCTACCAAGCTAACATTAAAATGAGTCCTTTTGAAGCCTTATATGGAAAAAAATTCCATACACCTCTTAGTTGGAACCAACCAGAGGATAAGATATGAGTAGGATCGGATGCATTACAGGAAATGGATCATTGGATGAGGATAATCCGCCAAAATGTCAAAGTAGCTCAAGACCAACAGAAGATCTATGTAGACAAGAAAAGGGTGCATAAAGAATTCAAAGTGGGGGATCATGTACTTTTACGGGTAAAACCTAGAAGAGTACACTATGAACTGGAACCTGTCCTAAACTGCCCCTACGTTACTGTGGATCTTTCGAGATCCTAGATTTAGTTGGACCTATAGCTTATCAGCTAGCTATACTTGCTCATATTAAAGTGCATAACGTATTTCATTTATCATTGTTAAAAAAATATGTCCACGACAATTCTCATGTGGTTTATTGGAATGTGATACAGGTGGAACCCAAAGGACACTTCTTGCCTGAGCCACTCCAAATTATGGATCGGAGAGAGACCATGCTCCGAAATCGAGTGATCACTCAAGTTAAAGTACAACTGAAGTACTTTACTCCTAAGGAGGCTACATGGGAGTAGGAGGATTCTATGAAGGAAGCATACCCAAGTTTTTTTCATTAAAAATAGTTGGACATGTAATAACAAATGGAACACCGAGGATGATGTTATTTTGAGAGGGGGAAATTGTAACACCCTATTTTTTATGTAAATATTGTTATGGTCATATGTTTCAAAAACTAGTGTTATAACTAGTTGGGGGCCACCAAAAAGAAAAGAATGAATGTAGATTAGATTATTCTTATAATAAATAATTGAGATTTTAAGCTGGGAAATATGGGAAAGGGAAGCTTGTGAATATGAAAATTAGATATTCAGATAATTATCCACTTAGTTGAAGATAAATACTAAGGGAATAAATCTATGGGAGAGAAAAGAAGATTTCTAAGCTATTGGAGAATAAACAGATTTTCTTACTTTTTTTAGAAAAGGGGGAAACAACCTAGGCTAAGGGGATAAGAAGACCCCTGAAAGGCAGGATGCTGCCACAGAAATATCTGCTGACAATCATGTATATGAGACATGATTTGGGAATCAACAAGAGGTTGTTGAAGAAAGGTACAAGCTTCTAGCTTAAGGGGAACAAGAAGATTTGATTCCTGGTTAGGAGTAACAACATTTCCCACATTTCATTTTCCAGCCAAAATATCAGTTAGAAGTTTGCAGCTGTTATTATTTATTTTATACCGATATCTTGTATTTACCTTAAGATTTTGAATTAGCATGGATGATTTCATATATTGTTTCTTATGGTTGATTTATTAGTAGAAACTACATGCAGTAATGTATAGAAGTAAGGTAACTACATGGGTCTGTAGTAGCACAGATATTTTTGAGAAAAATAGATAAGTGGATTTTTAAACTTTCCAAACGGTTATAGGTAAGTAGTATAATATATTTGTTGTGATTTTAATTAATCCGATTAGTGTAGCATTACCAAACTCGATAGTGAGGAGATATAAATATTTCTTCTCTCAGAACAATATTAGAATGCATATTAGTGTAGAGTCAAAATGCGTAGTGGGGTTCTTAGAGGAAATTGAACTTGAGATAGTGAGTCTCTAGTACTGGTTATGGTAGTGTTATGTTGCCTATACATAGGATCATGGAGTACTAATAGTACTGAGTGCATGGATACTCAGTGTGGGAATCTAGTAGCCAAAATCTAATTTGTGGAGGTTTATAGGCGAAGTTACACTTGTAAGTTAATTGTGTATAAAAAAACAAGTAAGCAATTAGCATGAGAAGGAGGGAGTTGTCTTATGAAGCTTCCTTTAATTTACAAGGAGATAATAATAACAATAACTGGATGGAAGTATCAAACTAGTAAAGGGAGAATAATATTACAAGTAGAGGCTGTTCGGGGAATTGCGCTCCAACAGTAGTTTCCTTAGAGTCTACTAGTATATTCGAACTAAACCATACCAAGTTAACTAGAGAACTGTATCAGACACCTATCTGAAAATAAGTATTGACAAGGACTACTAGGTAATAGACACAGACCAAATAAAATTTTTAAAGAGAAAAAAAATTTAGTGAATAAGTAGGTTTCTCTGTTGAAAAAGGCATAATCAATCTATTTTACAGGCAAAAGGGCAGCATTAGAGAGTGATCCCATTCTCGTCTGAAACTATTCAACTTGCAAGCCATGCCAGAGCATGGTGACTGCTTTGCTAATATTTATATACACTAGAACATGAATTTTTACCTAAAAATTGACTCTACTTAAACTCTAATTTAAATAATCTACTAGAAAGAAAATCATAACCACCATACATTTCCATAAGTTGACAGACATCAAATCAAAACTAAGTGGAGTCAGAAGATAGTTACATTCCTGTGCTAAATTTATTAGGAGAATGTTGTTATTGACAGAATTATAGAGCAGTCCCTACAGACAAGGATCCACAATCTATAAGCCAACGAAATGCATATGACTGGATAAATTGCTAGAACTATATATATACATAGTATTCAAAATAAATCAGAAAAAATGTTACACAAAAAAAGGGATGTTGTAATTATAATAAAATAAACAACCAGACTTCCAACACATAGATACAATAGTGCTAACATAAAAGTTTCATATTAGAATCATGGTTCCAATTCATGTTATTGTTACAAAAATTATAACCTGATGGGATGACCCCGTCACTGTCCATAGAAAAAAAAAAGACTTGACATTAGATTACAGTTATGAGTGATCTGGCCATTCCTTATCAATTATAGAGACACTATGAAAATTAGAATTTTAGTAAGAATATCGCGAATTGGAGTCTAAGATTGCACTCAAAATAATGAGAAGTCCAAATCCGACATGGAAAGCCACAATTTTGAAATAGGGGACCAACCTGGGAGGAGGCGAAGGTCAATCCTGTAGCATAGAAGCCAAAGTAGAGGGGATCGACATGGCACTGTGGAGGGAGAAGAAAACTCCACCTGCATACACCAACAAACCTATTTTCATTGCAAAAAGAAGAGTGTCTCAACAATTAAGCAGAAAATTAAAGAAGAAAGAAAATAAATATGAAGATAGATCTAGTGATTATCTCTGTGAACCCTACAAAGGAAGCAATTTTATGCACAACACATTTTTTTTTATTTGATACTATTATAAGAGATGAGGATGTCAATAATTTCCATAAAAGTGGTTGGGGCACTCCGAATATGCTCGACATCACCGCAAACATATTATAACATTGTAAAAAGGCATGCACAATTTTTTATATTTCTTTTCATGGTTGAACATGTATTTGATGCATAAAAGATCTTCGTCAGTCATTAAAGTGAGAATACTTTGGAATATGTATAAATAAATGTGTGGTGTCATAAAGAGAATCAAAAAAATATTTAATGATATAAAAATCACGTAAGTGGTTATGTAGACTTGATCATAAATCAAAATAATTTGCTATGATGGATAAAGAAATGAATATGTAGAAATATGCTTTCACATGATTTTGGTGATTTTGGATGATAATTAAAGTATATTGAAATAATAATTTTAGTTAAAGTGGTAAGAGAGTTAGTGATGAAATTTTCAAAAGATCAAAATAATTATTTTGGGTGATAATTAAAGTATATTGAAAGAATAATTTGAGTCAAAGTAGTAATAGAGTTAGTGATGAAGTTTTCTAAAAGTCAAAATAATTATGTTGATATAAGTCGTCATATGAACATCAAAATTATATGGCTAAAACAAGTTGAATTCAATGAATCAATGTCTAAGTTGAAGTCAAGTTGAGAAGCTAAGAATATCTATAGGTGAAATCATGAAGACGGGTTACACTTTCGAGCCAAATGTGGTGATGAAATTTCAATTTTTTTTTTTTTTATCTAATTGCAGCCCTCAAAATTCATATAAAAATTGTGAATTTTGATTTCGAGTAAGAAGACAATATTTGGAGAATTATGTTGTTCTCTTAATGATATTTTTTGCAAAAAAAATATAGTGTTGTATAATCTCTCAATTTTCCATTAAATGAAATATATGCCCTTGCAAATTTTCGCAAAACATAAGAGGTATGAGTGTGTTCATGTTACTTAGTCTAAAGTGTGTATTTTTTAATATATATATATTGTAAAGTAATGGACCGCTACAATGATATAGCTATGCCCACCCATCGAGTGAGGGTTACATGTCATGAAATCAATACTCCATTTCACAAAAAGACCTACACCATTAACAGGATGCATAAGTGCGGGTGGAGCATGGTTCTTACGATAAAAAATCTCGCTTGAATGACCCTTTTAGACAACGAGAATACAATCGTGAAAAATGGTAGGCCAAAAGTAATCATCACGTAGGATCTTCTGTGCGGTAGAATAACTCGATAAATGACTGCCAAATGCCCCTAAGTGGCACTCATTAAGGACTTTCTCGACATCCTCATTGGTGAGGCACCATCAAAAAACAGTATCGATACCATGACGATAGAGGGTGTTGCCAATTATTATGTAATCTTTGGCTTGATATCGAATACATTGTTGTTCAGAGCAACATGTATTAGACGAGAAAATTCGGCTCTAGAGATACTCAAGAATGTATCCATACCAAATTTTAGATGACAAAATCAGAAACAATGACTCATTTGGGATTGAATTTTCAGACGTGGATTCAAAACCATGAGTGGGAAGGTCAAAAATCATCTCAGCAAAAAACAAGAAGTTCCTTTACTTGGATTTGATGAATTCCATGTTAAAATCCTGTAGGATGGCAATCCATTTTGAATACTTCCCCCCAAACAATTGACATGAAAAAATGTATGTCATAGGGTTTCAATTCGGAATGACCATAGCTTTCCAGAGAGATATATAATGGTGGAATATTTGGACAACCTGAACAACTACCAAAGCTAACTTCTCAATGTGAGTGTACTTGAATTTAGTATCATTGAGATTTTGAATCAAGTAGTAAATGGGATGTGCAATCCCTACATCATCCTCTTAGACCAATACCATTGCGATGGTAGTAACTATAGAGACGAGATACGGGAAATAATCATGCTCATAATCTGGGGGATATAACAAAGGTGCCTGAATTAGTACATCTTTCAAGCCATCAAACGTTGTTTGAGAAGTGTCACGTCCCAATGAAAGGGAACCCCTTCCTGTAACATGTGAGTGAATCATTTGGCCAACTCAACGTAGTTAGGGACAAACCTCTATAGAAATTTATCCTTCCCTTGAGTTGTTGGAGCTAAAGGAGGGCAGAAGGTGCAGGCAAATCTATGATTGCCTGAACTTTCAAAGGATCAATACAAATTCCTTGTTATGAAACCAAAAAATTGAGAAGTCTACCAGAGCTAATGCAAAACACACATTTATAACTATGTAAACTTTGAAACGGGAACTATAAACTCAAAACGGGAACTCTGGCCAAAAAACCCCGAAAAAACATAAAAAATAGTGCTAAAAATGAAAAGTGTGTATACTGGAACGATGATTTTATTTTTTAGGGGTCAATTTTGAACATGTTTTAAAAATGGCAGTGACTACGAAATTTTCGTGCAAAATATAGCTTCAAAACGAAAGTGATGATACTGGAACAATGATTTTTTTTTTAGGGTCAATTTTCAAACTTTTTAAAAAATGCTAGTAAAACCAAATTTTTATGTGCCAAACAAAGTTGTTTATGAAGAAAAAACACATTAATGTTTTTGGTAGAATATCATTTTTCTTTCCTAAGTATAAATTCAACATGTTTTCAACCATAACATGCTAGATACAAAAGAAACTGAAATTTTTTCAACTATAAAATTAAAAAACCATGACATTATGAACAAATTACATCACTAAATGAATTCACAAGTTATTATTTGTATATTGAATAAAACATACATTATATCTCTAATTTAATATTGCATTGTAGATATTTTAAACAATAAAAATTACCATAATTAAAACATATAATCCAACAACATAAAAATGTCTCACAACTTCTCATTTAACACCATATGGAAATCATCAATTTTATTTCAAGATACGATGCATACATCAGTTATATAAATTGTCTTAAATAATTATTCAAAATCACTCATATTTTCTTGCACAACATCAGAGTTCACATCTTCAGATGAGTGACTTGATGCTGACGAAGATGTTCCATATTCTTCTCTTTCATCAACTAGTGCCCCATCTGAGTCCACATGCATGCCCAACATTTCAGGTTTCAAAATTTTTCTAGATCTATGACTGGTTTCAACAGACTCCCATCTCAACACTATTCCTTCTGGTAACAACCTTTTCAGAATCTCTATCATCTTGAAGTGAAGAGTTCCTCTCTTTGTTAAATTGAAGTCATAAACAAGTATGTTAACATCCTCCAATTTTAATATGTCTGTGCGGCGACAATTTATATTTGTACTCTTTCTTTTTCTCTTTCCGCCATTTTTTTGTCAACTACCATCTCTGGCTTATACACACCATTGAATGGGTGTGTATTTGTGGCATACTAATGTACTTCAACACTTATAACATCCTCATTTTCTGTAAAGACCTTTATAACCTTAGCAACCCAGAATGGATAGCCATTGGGATCTCCATCTGCTAGCACTGCAATCATGCAACCCTCCTTAATATCCTGTACTGAACCCCTGTAAAGGTCTTCCATGCCTTCACGTTGTGCACGAGATCTTCTGGAACCAATATACATCTCTCTTTCCTCTGCCTGTGAAGAATTAATAATACCTTGAGATTGTTGTTGCTCAACAATGTTTATTTCCTCATGTTCATTCAATACATTTTGTGGCAAAATAAATTAATTTTTCAAAGGTATATCTTCGTTTGTTGTTGTTGAAATGATATCACTTTGATTATTGAAAAATGACTCCCACCAAACTAAATCAGCAATGTCAAAGTACTCATATGTATATCTAATACATTTTTTAATTTCTTCCAGGCAATCAGAATAATTTATATCTCTATTTTGTCTGTGTGCATTCTGAAATTCACCAACTGATTGTAATAACAATATTTTTGATGCAAATATTGGATGATCTGGAATGAACTTCAAAAATTGCAAACCTGATGATGGTGCCCATTCTACAATAGTTGAATGCTTCTTGCCCCATATTAGTGTTTTACCATCAATTTTTTTGATACGAAATTGATGTTGGAAGCTAATGTCATTAAGTTGTTCAATGCATTTCCCCTCACCATATGATCCCAGAATAAACCTTCGCATGTCAACAGTTTCTTCCAACACATCAAAAGTAGGCTCTGGCATGTATGATTTCTTAAGACATTCAATTAGTGATGGCAAGCTCCCAACTTGCTTCCTCTTCAATATGAATGAAAAACGACTGAACATCTAATCAATATGGTCATGAGTGTGCCCAACAAGAAGTAAACCAACCTTTACCTTTTGAAAAATTATCAATTCAACAAGCATGTTTAGATATCCAAAAACAACCTGATTTTTGTTTTCACGGCAAGTGTTGTCCAAATATAGATACAGAACTTCAAGAAGATTACCAGACCAATGATAAATCACATCATGAATTATGGTTATGGTCAGATTGGCATCATTATGAATATTTGGAGCTGTGAAGTACACCCTTGGCAACATTTTCCCATTGAATACCATACAACCAACCAAGTGAAACTGAATAAAATTTTCCTCCTATAAATTTTTGGGTGTGCGAACAAAATGTGGTAAAAGTGTTTTCTTCTGGTCCATACCATCAATTATCAAACCAAAATATTTATTTGGATTATCATAACACTTCTTTCGATGTTTTTACAACTTCTTCCTTTCGTTTGTTTGTTGTTCGCGATGCTCCTGAAGTTCTTTGACAATTAAATCTACACAACATAAAAGAAATTCATTAAGAAATATGTTTTTATAGTTGATGACTTACAATTTTAAAAGTTAAAGTTATGAATGCTTACCTCTTTCTAACCCTTCACATTTTTCCCTTTTTGATTTAAGAGAAGCACATGTACTACAAATCCCCATCCTTGTCTTCTTAGGAATACGGACATTGTTGAATTCTTTCTTCCATACTTTCACAAAATATTGATATGTAATAAACCTGCCATGTCCCTCAGCAGCTTCTGCATATTCTTTGTATAAGTTGTAGATTTCTCGTCTTGAAAAATTATCTAGAATATGTATTGTCTCTCTATTTGGCATACACTCTCCATGCTTTGAAAAGAAATCTTTCATCCATGACATTGTAGTATTTGATAATGGCCCAAACTGTCTTTTATGATGTACTTCTGAATAAAATGTGGGATCCTTTTCCAAATTTTCTTGAATTCTTGAGAGACAAAAATTTCCAATCGAATGAAACATTTTGAAAGCTTTTCTACAAATAAATAAAGTCCTAATATGATAATCATAACCTGACAATGTAGATTGCATGCACCCAACTAAATATGAATTTTGTATGCTTTTATTCATTGACAAATATCTCTTCCTGCTTTCTAATGCAAATTTGAAATCCATATGTTTCAAGCAATCTTTTTGGCAACATTCACTAGAAATGAGAGCACTAATAGAACTTCTTCTCGTCAGATATTCTGCTCTACCCCTTGTATAACTAGAATAGCTTGCATTGATATGAAAAGGTTTACTCCTACTCCTCGATACAATATTTCTTGGCAACATCTCCATCATTGGATCATCATTTGTATAAGGATTTTCATCATCATTAAGAGGAATGTTATCCACACTATGATCAGCTCTGCTTTTCAAATATTGACTTGGAGGATATTCTTCATCTTCTCCTTCTTTAGTGCTACTGTCATAGTCCTTAGAATTCGAATTGAATGGAAAATTTGACTGGTTGTTTAATTCATATTCTTCCTCATGTGCATTGTCAGTGCTACTCTCATAGTCCATAGAATTAGGACTACGTCGAAAATGTGACTGTTTACTTATGGAAGATGCTATATCCTGTCCTTTGTCACTGATACCTTTATACTCATTAGAATTAGGACTAAGTGCATCATCCTTTCCTTCATCACTGCTGCTCTCATAGTCCTTAGAATTAGGACTAAGAGGACATTGTGATACTCCATTCTTTTGAAATTCATCATCACGCTCTTCATGACTATTGCTCTCATAGTCCTTAGAATTGGGACTAAGTGGACACCATGACACTCCAATCTTTTGAAATTCATCCCGCTCTTCATCACTACTGCTCTCGTAGTCCTTAGAATTAGGACTAACTGGACACTGTGACACTCCATACTTTTGAAATTCATCATCATGCTCTTCATCACTACTGCTCTCATAGTCCTTAGAATTAGGACTAAGTGGACACTTTGACACTCCATTCTTTTGAAATTCATTATCACGCTCTTCATCACTGCTGCTCTCATAGTCCTTAGAATTAGGACTAAGTGGACACCGTGACACTCCATTCTTTTGAAATTCGCCATCATGCTCTTCAAAACTGCTGCTCTCATAGTCCTTAGAATTAAGACTAAGTGGACACCGTGACACTCCATTCTTTTGAACTTCACCATCATGCTCTTCAAAACTGCTGCTCTCATAGTCCTTAGAATTGGGACTAAGTGGACATCGTGACACTCCATTCTTTTGAACTTCACCATCATGCTCTTCATCATTGTTGCTTTCATAGTCCTTAGAATTAGGACTAAGTGGAATCTGTGACTCTTTATTTAATTGAAATTCTCCATCCCCTCTTTCATCAATGTTGCGCTCATAGTCCTTAGAATCAGAACTAAGTGGAAGAATTGACTTTCAATTCATAGTGGAAGAATTCCCGCTATATTCATCAATCTGAATAGAGTTGTTACGCGATGAAGATGTTGATGGTGTATAAATCGAAACTTCACTATTAGAACAATCCATCCCTTTCAAGTAGAAAATGTTGAATGATACAAATGGAGAGTCTCCTAAATATATTATATAGCTTAAAGAATGAAATTTTCCCTCGAAAAAGTTTCACAAAAATATTTCCCTCCAAAAAATTTTGCGAAAATATTTCCCTCCAAAAAGTTTGTTAGATTTATTTACTTTCATTATTTTATTCTACAATTATTGAAAAATGTAAACTAATTTTTTTTATGAAATAAATCATTAAAATTAAAATTGTAAACTATAACTTCTGCATTAATTATTTTAATAGTTAAAGTATATAATATTTACTAAACAATTGAATTTTTTTTTAATTTTTATAATATATTGTAAAATAAATTAATACCACATTCAACTCGTTGTAAAACAATTCTATAATATTCACTTTATAATATTTTAAAACAAATTATCCCACATTAACCATACGGTAAAACATCTCCATAATTTCACCTATATATTAAAATTCATTATCACTATTACTCACATCACATTCACGTTTTTTGAAGTTCGTTGAAAGACTCGTGAATTTGTGGAGTAGCTACATTGCTATCAACAACATATTCAACGAAGAATTCTCACAATTGAAAGGTAAGTTAAATTTTTTTCCTTGAAAAATTTCATATTAAATTACTTTAATGAAGAAGATTTTTTTTTTTAAATTAATAATTTTTCTGAGCCAAAATAACAATTGCGTCCATTGTGAGCATGGTGGGCTTGATCAAACTCAATTGCCTAATAGTCGTGGGTGGGCTGCTATGGTGTCGCAGGGTAGGCGGGGAGGTCGGGCGAGCGGGTGGGGTGTGAGGGAGGGGGGGGGCGGTAGGGGGTGTGGGGGTGGCCTGGTGGCTCTCCCATCTGTCGCAGGGGTTGGGCAATTGTGAGGGCGGGAGGGGGGGGGGGGGGGTAGGGGGTGTGGGGAGGTCCGGTGGCTCGCCCATCTGTCGCAGGGGTTGGGCGATTCTGAGAATCACCCAATCCCCGCGGTGGTCGGTCGAGCTGTCGAGCTGGGCGCCACAGCCCAACTCACCCCCTATCACCTTCCCCCCTTCCCGACACCCTCATCCCCTTCACCCACACCCCGCGCCCCTGCCCCCTTAACCCCCCCTCCACATTCTGCCCCCACATCGACCCCTCACCCACCCCCTGACCCGCACGCTCTCCTCGCCCCACCTTCCCCTCACCCACTCCTCCCTCCCCTCCCCTCATGCCTCTCCACCCTCCCCTCCCTTTAACCCACTCCTCTCTCGCTCCCCTTCCCCTCACACCTCACCCACTCCTCTCCCCCCTCCACCCTCCCCTTCCCCTCACGCCTCACCCACTCCCCTCCTCCTCACCACCCTCCCCCACCTTCCCCTCCTCACCACCCTCCCTGCCCCTCCCCTTCCCTCACACCTCACCCAGTCCCCTAACCCACTCCCCTCCACCACCCTCCCCTTCCCCTCATGCCTCACCCACTCCCCTCCCCCTCCTTCCCTCCCCGTACCCCTGCCCCCCACCACCCTCCCCGCTCCCCCCCTCCCCGCTCCCCCTCCCCTCCCCACCCTCCCCGCTCCCCCTCCCCCTCCTTCCCTCCCGTACCCCTGCCCCACCACCCTCCCCGCTCCCCCCCTCCCCTCCCCCCCCGTACCCCCCACCACCCCCTCCCCGCTCCCCCCTCCCGTCCCCCTCCCCTCCCCTTCTCCCCCCACCCACCACCCTCCCCTCACGCCTCCCATCTCCCCCTCCTCACCCACCCCTCTCCCTACTCCGCCTCCCCTCTTGCCCCCTCACCCACTCCCTCCCCTCCCCACCCACAGGCCTCCCCTCACCCCCACACCTCCCCCTACCTGCCCACCCCTCATCACCCCCACCCCGCCCACTGCTTATTAGCCCTGCCCATGCCCACGCCTCCGCCACCACCCCCGCCCACCGCTCACTCCCCCTACCTGCCCACCCCTCATCACCCCACCCCGCCCACTGCTTATTAGCCCTGCCCACGCCCACGGCCTCCGCCACCACCCCCGCCCACCGCTCACTGCCCCCGCCCACACCCACGGCCTCCGCCTCTGCCCCCCGCCCGTGCCCGCCCCGCCCACCGCTCACCACCCCTGCCCCGTTGACTGCTCACCGCCCCCGCCCATCGCTCTCCGCCTTCGCCCTTGCCCATGGCCTCCGCACCCCATCCCCCGCCCATGACCTCTGCCTCTTCCCCCCGTCCACGGCCTCTGCCTCCCATCCCCCACCCTTGCCCAAGGCCTCCGCCCCCCATCCCTCGCCCCCACCCACAACCTCCGCCTCCCATCCCCCGCCCTTGCCCACGGCCTTTGCCTCCCATTCCCCGCCTTCGCCCACAGCCTTTGCCTCCGCCCCCTCCACCCGACTAGTGGCCAGGCGATTCTGGGAATCGCCCGGCCACCAGTCGAGTGGGGGGGCGAGTCGCCAAGGTGGTGGCGGCCTCGGCCGCGCCACCCTAGCCGGCTGCCCCCCCACCTAACTGGTGGCCGAGCGATTCCCAGAATCGCCCGACCACCAGTCGAGCGGGGAGAGCGAGCCGCCGACCGACGCCGACGCCACCCCGGCGGCCCGCCCCCCGACTAGTGGCCGGGCGATTCCGGAATCGCCCGGCGCCACCCGGCGGCCCGCCCCCCCGGCCACCAGTCAGGTGGGGGGGGCGGGTCGTGGACGGGGGGTGGGGGGTGAAGGCCATGGGCGGGGGCAAAGGCGGAGGCAGTGGGCATTGGGCGGGGTGGGGGCTGTGGGCTATGGGTGGAGGGGGAGGCCCATGGGCGGGGGGTGGTGGGAGGCCCGTGGGTGGGGCCAGGGCGAGGGTAGGGTGGGGGCCGTGGGCAGTGGGCGGAGGGGGAGGCCCATGGGTGGGGGGCGATGGGAGGCCCGTGGGTGGGGGCGGGTGTGGGAGGCCTGTGGGCGGGGGGGGGTGTGGGGCCGTGGGTGGTGCGGTGGGGTAGGGGAGGCCCGTGGGCGGGGGGCAGGGTGGGAGAGGCTCGTGGGCGTGGGCGGGTGTGGGAGGCCCGTGGGTGGTGGCGGGTGGGGGGCGGGGGGAGGGGAGGGGAGGGGGGGGGAGGGAGAAGGGGGGGGGAGGGGAGGCATGAGGTTGGGGAGGGGGGGGGTTAGGGTAGGGAGGGTAGTGGAGAAGGGGCGAGTAGTGGAGAGGGGGCGGGTTAGGAGGTAGGGTAGAGGTGGCGAGTGGGGATGGGGGCGTTAGGGTAGGGCGGGTATGGGAAGCCCATCTGCAGGTGGGGAAGGGGAGCGGGAGGGTGGAGGGGGAGGTAGGGGAGAGGTGGCATGTGGGGAAGGGGGCGTTAGGGTAGGGCGGGTAAGGGAGGCCCGTGGGCAGGTGCCGAAGGGGAGGGTAGGGGTAAGGGGGCAGGGGAGGGGGGGGGGCGTTTAGGGTAGGACAGGTAGGGGAGAGGGGGCGGGTGGGGAAGGGTTCATAGGTGAGGGGGGGGAGGGCTGGGTTAGGGGTGGGGGGTTGGTGGGATAGGGTAGGGAGAGGGGACAGGTGGGGAAGGGGGCGTAGGTGAGGGGGGACGGGAGGAGGGGGAGGGTAGGGTGCATGGGATAGGGACGGAGAAGAGGGTGGGGAAGGGGGCGTGGGTGTGGGAGAGGAGAGGGGTAGGTGAGGGAGGGGAGTGTGGGTTGGGGGGAGGGGGAGGCGGAGGGGTTGGGGAAGGTGGAGAAGGGCGTGGGGAGGGCGAGTGAGGGGGAGGATTGGTTAGGAGGGGGTGAGGGTGTGAGTGAAGACGGTTGACGTGGGGGTGGAAGGGGGCCAGGTGCGGGTGAGGATGGGGAGGTTGCCCCCCCCCCCCCCCCCCCCCACACGTTCGTCTCCACCCACTACCCGCCCATCCACACACACGCACCCCTCTCGCCCACACCCACCCGGCCCGCCCGCCAACTCTGCCCGCCCTCACCCGCCTGGCTGCCCACCCCACCCTGCCGTCCCTCAACCAACCTCCCGTCCACCCACTGACCCGCCCGCCCACCCACCCGTTAGGGGTGGCTGGGCGATTCTGATTATACAAATAAGAAATTTATGATATATTTTTGTTGTTAATTTAAGTTAATATGTTTTTGTTATTTACTAATTTATGTATTTCTATTTTTCAGGAAAATGGCATCAAATAAAATTTCTGTGAATCTTTCTGGACCAAAGACTCTTAAAGGTGCATCTTCAAGAAACATTGGTGAACAAACTCCACTTGAGCTCATGACTACAAATCTTTCAAGTGCCTCAAGTGATAAGAAGATGATTTCAAACTGGAAGAATTCAAAAGAGGTGAAATTTCCATCAAGAATCTAGTATGTGAAAGAAAAAGAAAGCACAAATGTGAATATATATATCTATATATTGATATACCGAATGATAATGGAATTTTTGAGGTGATGGGAAGAGTCATAGATATGTGTTTGGTACCAGACACTGAAGTTGTTTACATACTTACAAAAGCTCCCAAGTCACATGAAAGTATTAAATACCGACTATCATATTCATTGTATGACATGAGAGAGGTATCTACAAAGTTTTGTAAACAAATCGTAAATGAGATGACACAAAACATCGTAAGTATTGTTATTTATATTTGTATTTTGCGTTCTTGAAAGTGTCTCGCTATATTTTTTTAACTTTGTTTTTATTGACATATGATATTTTGTTTGGCAAAATTTTGTTGAAAGTTGTTCAATTGGGTTGGGAGGCATTTATTTCATAGAGCATGATATCATGAAAGTTGTCATCAATTTTTACTCAGTTTCAGAAGAAGATATGGAAAACAAGCAAAATTTAGTAATTGATGATGCTACAAAACTACATCCAAAGAATCAGAAAAAAAGGCCTTTGGTGGATAAATCTAGCAAGGGTAAACAAGCTACTTTTGGGACGATGAAGTTGAAACTGACAGTGAAGCATATGTTGCCATTACTAAAGATGACATTGGAACTGAGAAGAGCCGTAAAAGACCAAAAGTAAAAATGCCCAAGAATAAATTTGTTGAGAATGTTATGACGAAGAAAAGTAAAGTTGAAGATTTTGATGTAGTCATTACCAGTAGTCAAGAACCTAGTGAAACTTCAAAATAAAGCAGAGAAATCATTACACCAGGAGCTTATTTAGATGATGGCATTATCAAAACAAAACAAAAAGCCATTCGACAGAATTTGACAAAGAGAAACTTAATTGATGGTGGTCGTACATTTCAGCTTAATGTCAGACAAACCTATAAGGCAAGTGAAGGACAATGTCAATATCAAGTCAGAAAGACACATCATCTGCATGTTCACAACTTGAAGACATTGATGAGGTACAATCCATATGCTCATGTGGTTAGTTATGTGCTTCTTGTTGATCCACTTCAAGTTCCCAACAAAGAAGCATTTGATAAGTCAAAATGTTTTGAATACAATTATTATGTGCTTGGGGGGAACCATTTTGTAGAAGCTTAAAGACAATTGATGGAGGAATATCCTAATAACCCACGTTTTGAAACAATGAAATGTATCATTTATGCTGGTTTATCAGATACAGAAGCAAAGTTAGTGGTATGGGATCATAATTCAGATAATGAATATAGGATGTCTATGACTTTCATCCAAAGGGTTAGATTTATTCATAGTGAATTTCAAGAAAAATGTGGTGGGGATAGGATAAATGTTACTGCAGATTTCCGAAATGAATGTTTTATGGAAATAAGCTATCAAATTGAAGAGAAAACCAATTCAAAAGGTGGAAAAGGCAACAAAAATAGTGATTTATTCAGAGGTGTTGATAACATTTTCCAATTGGCATTTAGAACTAGAGATGTTTGGAAGTTGATTGATGAGTTTTTTAGCATGTGGGAAGACATTTCCATTAAAAACCAAAGGGTCAAAAAGTCTAAACCATTGATATGTAGCAACAATAAATCAACTCCGAAAATGAAGCAGCTTCCAGACGATATGACTATCACACCTTGGAGGGCGATGCAAGGAGTGAAAGATGAAAAAATTGTCAAAACAATATTATCTCGTGTGAAGTCAGGGGAATTATCATTGGAGGAAATGTCTGAAGAATTTCAAAAGTAAGTTTGTTGAATTATTTTTATTTATTTCTAGATTATATTTATCTTTTAAATAAAACATGTTGTTCTTGGTAGTATTTGTTATACAAATCATTATATTAACTTTTTGTTACTTTATCTATGCAGTCACAAAGTTTACATGAAAATTCAAGAACAAATGGTTAGATTGTTGAATGAAGATAGTTGGGATGATGTTGTACGCAACTATCCAAATTCAAGTTCTACATCAACATTAAAAGCTTTTTATCTTGCATTTAAAAAGGTATCTTGATTTATACGTTCATTTTTATTCATCTGTGTACTATTTTTAATTTATAACTTACACATATATTTGTTTATTTATAAAAGATGAGGAAGGATGATAATGGAGCGCGAGATAGTATCAAAACCTTTATTGAAAAAATAAAGATCGAAAGACTGAGGAAGCAACGTATTAAGAATGTTGAACTTGATCCAACTCTTAATCATTTCATTTGGAATGGGCTAGACATCATTCAATATCAAGTAATACAAGGCGACTGTGAAGACATTGCTAAACTCATACATAAAAGGGATTATGCCCTAGTCATTGCAGATATTCCCATGGTTTCAATATTCCAAACATTGACTATGATAGTGACCCTTATACTTATCAAGCTCTTAGTAAAGTGGTTGCGGGATTTGTAGAAGTCACGTCATCACTATTATGGAGATTTGTGACATTTCATTCAGACACACAATTGGCAATGATATTGTCAAGCTTCAAAAGGAAAACAAATTCAAGGATACAGCTTACATGGTAAGACGTTTAAAATGTATATTTGATTAATGTTGAAAAATTCATTTATGTACAAGTTAATTGAACTTTTTACTATTTCATGTTACAGGCAAAAGTCAAATCTTCTTAAAAATGAAGATCAACAATTCATAAATGATTGTGAGTTCATTCATATTAGTAGTTGGGCAAAAGATGATAGCCATATGTCTATGATTTTTAATCGGGTAGACGAAGAGAGTCATAGCCAAATACTGAGTTATGATGTTGTTGTGAGAAAACTAACATATGAAGACAAAGAAGCAAAAGGAGAGATAGTTAACATTTATGAAAAACCACAATTATTGATTAACTATCTTATATACATATGTTCAAATGAAGGAGATTGGGTTCTGGATTTATTTTCTGGCTCAGGTAAGTTTTATTATATGGAATTGAATTTCAATATGTTATTTTTCAATTAATATGTCATTGTACTAATTTAGTTCATTATTTCTTTTGTGCTTGATAATTAGGTACAACACTAGCATGTTGCCTTCAAAAAGGAAGAAATTGCATTGCAATTGAAAAAGATCCAGTACAGTGCAATTTCATTCAGCAAAGAATCAATTCTCTTCAATTTCTTTCAGATGCAATGCAAGAAATTGGGTTGAAGAAAGGGGACTTTAGTGAATCATGTGTGGCAAAAAAGGCAAAGGAACCCCAACCACCATTACATGGAATGTTTGGAAAGACATACATTGGGAGATTCACAGACATCAAAGATCCATTAGAAGAGGAAGATGAGCAAAAGGAAATAGAAAATATTGTGGAAGAAGACAATGATGAAACTCTAGAGGACGAAGAGTTTGGATTACGTGACATTGTTGATTAAATTTAAGCTATGCTTGGAAATCAAGCTTTGCAATGTTTTGACTTTGACATTTTATGGGAAGAATAAACACTCAATTAGGGTTGTTATGCGTTCAATATTTGTAATATGTGATTTTCGCATTGATTTTTAAGTTCATCATTATTTTTTGAGAAAAAAAGTGATTATTATTATTTTTTTGGCATGAAATTCATTATTAAAAAAAAAGAAAAACAAACTATTATTTAACCATTTTTAGTTAAAATTTTCATATAAAAATTGTGATTTTGACATGTCAATTCTAGCAAAAAATTATCAAAACATGTAGTTTTTTTGTTATATTTATGTTAAAAATGGTTATTTTTATGTCCATTGTTAAAAAATATTGTTTTTTAGAAACAATTATTTCATGTGGATTGAAAAATTAATTAAGGATGTATAAATATGTAGAATATCGAAAATTCAAAATATCGACCTTCTAATTTAAAAATGCAAAACAATAAAAACCTCACTACAAAAAAATAAAAATAATAAATAAATAAATATAATAAAATAAAAAACAAGAAAATATGAAGAAAATGACCACTTCAAAAATTATCAAATTTACAAAATAATTATTTACATTTTATACATTAGAAAATTTAAAGCCAAAAAACAGGTCTTTTAAAAAAAGGGTCTGATGCAGAATACCCACTTTTTCAAATCAACATGAAAATCACTACCATTCTAAAATGTAATGTACATAAAAAAAATTAAAGTGCCAAAAACTATGCTCTAAAAAAACATGTGTGTTCTACATCACCCCTTTTCAAAATTAGGTCACTTTTTTGCTATCTCTATGAAACGGGTAATAGTATCAGTTCCCATTTCAAAGTTTAAATTGATTTATGAGCATTTATTTGAATATTGTAATGCCTATATCGTAAGAAAATGGCTCAAAGATGCATTGGGTGATAAGCCCGCTGTTTCGAGTGAGCAGGGAGATCGTCCAGATAAGGTTGCATGATGTGTTTGATATCATGAAAGGCGTAGTTCATCACCCTTTGAAATGTGGCCCCAACATTCTTCAACCCGAAAGGGAGTTTCTGGTATGCAAATGTGCCCATGTACAAATAAATGAAGTTTTAGGTTGATCCTCTAGGAGAATGTTGATCTAAGTATAACCGAAAAATCCATCCATGAATGAATCGATTTCACAACCATCACAGTCATCAAAAAATTGGTCGATGAACGAGGGGGGATAATTATCCTTTGGACAAGCACAATTTATGTCCTAATAATCGATACACACACGAATTGTTCCCTATTTCTTCATGACAAGAACAATATTTGACACCCAATCAATGAAAGGATCGAGATAGATGAAACCAACACGTAGAAGTTTTTCAACCTCAGATTTCATCATGGAAGCCTTCTTGGGATGGACCGGACGAAGGTGTTGTCAGAATGTTTTAGCATCGGGATACGTTTTTATTTTGTGAACCACAATGTTTGGATCAATCCTCGACATTTATTCATAAGACCAAGAAAATACACCTCGAAACTCGTGAAATAGAGTTTTATAAGTCTTAATCTCATCTAGAGAGAAACACACTTCAATATGTAAATTCTCAACAAAGCTGAGTTTAATCGAGTTATCAAGAGGGATGGTCTCTTTAATAGTTGATAGGTTCTTCTCTTAATCGACTACATGAATGGAAACAAAATTCGTAGAGAGCTCAATGATATTGGGTTGAAAAAAACCATAAGGATTATCCTTAATGGGATCTGATAAGGAGGAAGGATGGTGATGATCGTCCCACGACACATCATCTCACATCATGATATCCATGACGCTATCATCAAGCGTGATGGGGCTAAGAGGCATATGGTCACCAAAACTATTGATGTTAGTTTTGTCTGGTACTATCCAAGGATCAGTTGGAATAGTAGAAGAGGATATCATATTGATATATGCAACCAAAGAGGAGCTGTCGAGAAGTGAAGGAGGAGGAAGCGAAAAGGTTCCCATGAGAGAGGAATCCTTAAGAAATCTAACCCTAACATGCTGGTATGGATGTAGAGTTTCCCCTATGAGAGGGACACTTCCAGTAACTAGAGAATTAGAGGTGAAAAATGTGAGTTGATCGATGGCTACTATGTCGCCTTTATGAGGAAAGGCGATCATCTGGAAATAGATCGAAATGACAATAGTCATGGCATAAACCTAGGTGAGACCCAATAGAATATGATAATTGAGTTTCATGTAATAACTTTGACTTTTATGGATACGGATTTACCTCCCAATTCTACTTGTAAGGAATTCAAAATCCCACAAGGTTTATATGTTCTTCTGTCAAAATATTTCAAGGTGGTGGGCGACTGACTCAATTGAGGAGAACCAAATACCTTCTAGAAAGAGAAGGACATGATGTAGGTTGAGGCTCCCTCATCCACAATAGAACAATGAATTTTTTTATCGTAGACGATAACATGGATAATAAATGATAATTGAGTTGGAAGTTTAGGTGTATAGTTATCATGATTGAAATTAACTAGGTTGGAATCTGAAGGATCGATGCACCCAATCACAGAAAGCAAAGTCTTTTTCTAGGCAGGATAATTTTGAGGCACCTCGAGAGTAGACATAGTTGATGTACACTGAGCCAAGTCCTCAACTACCCTATAATTCTAAGTAGCTCTCGCATGATGGTTGAAAGTAGATTTATTCATAACACCTTTCGGAGGCTTAATAGTTAATTCCGTAAGAATTGTAAGAGGAGCGGGATTCGATGGAGATTCAGTGAAATTGGTAAGTTTATTTGTAGCCTGACCATTCAAGGGATTCACATTACCATAGTATTTATTATGGGTGGCCACCATAATATCGGTTTTTGATTTAGAAAAAGAAAAAATCAAAACTGAGTTAGAGGAAGTAGGGACTTGAGCAACCAAATGAGTCTCCTAATTTGAAAACGGATTTGTTAGCACAGTGGGTGAAGTTTAATACTTCAAAATTGGTTCACTTCCACTCGATAGGGACAGTCATGAATGAAGTATTCCTCATTACAAATCAAGCTTGGGTAATGAGGTTTCCCTTTCTCATCAGAATATTGATTGTTTTGTTTATCCTGCAGAGGAGAATCTTTCTTCTTCTTACCTTTGCCTTTCTTCTTGCTTCGTGATTACCATTGAGATTTACCTTTATGAGAATGAACAACATTAATTGTTGAAGTAGAAGCCACAAGAGTATTGGATGGAGGACTTTTGGAAGTTGCGGTAAGATTAGTACCAGATGGATCACTCACTGACTGCGAACTGACAGAACCAATCATGCCATCAGCAGCATGAGATTCTTTATCAGGAGATTGAGGAATAGTGTTCAAAGGTCACAAAGCTTTTGGTATCTTATCATAAAGCATGCCAGATTGGGTGTAAACGAGATCCAAGTACTAGGCACGAGAAATTACTTGCTCTTCAATTATAACTCCACCCTTAGATATGTCTTCTGTTATAGGGGCCAACAGAGACTTAGTAACCCATTCCACTAACAGTTGATCTAGAACATATGTCTTAACCAATTGACGGTGATGTCTCTAGTCATGAACATAATAAGAAATGTGAGTGGAATCAGATTATTTGAAGTTGGTCAAAAGTTTCATTCCAGTTTTGTATCTCATGGGAAACTAGAAATGTGTGAGGAAGGTAGTATCCAAGGCACTGAAATTAGTAAACGAAGCTCTCATTAATTCGTATACCATTTAGTTGTGTACCAGTAAGAGTACGCTGGAAAATACATAATTGAATCAAATCATCATTAAGGGAGTTCGATGAACACCATAAATGATAAGTGATGACATGTGTCAATGGGTCTTCTCTAGGATTCCCATTGAATTTTGGGATATCATAAGGCAATTTCATAGGAATAATCAACCACCAAGGCAAATGAGAAATAGGATAGTTGGTGAGAAGAGTCAAATCTGGCAATTTGAGAGTTTCCACAAATGGAAACTGCATGTTAAAATATGGTGGAGGATAACCTAGATAAGATGGAATAGCCTGAGAAACATGTATCTGCACTCCATGATAGGGAGGGTTCTGATAAACAAGAACCTAGGCACTAGAATAAGGATGATTTTGATAACTAAAATATGCATAACCTTGTTGCCTAGCTCCAGGATAACCTTAAAAATACTAAATAGGCTACGTTTGGACTTGATGGCCTTGATATGGCACTTGATTAATACCCTAATAAGGTTGATACTATTGCCCCATGGGATTTTGCATCATCCAAACATAAGGTGGATTTGGTGGAGGTTGTGTCATATATGAGTAATTTTTCCTACTGGAATTTGAGGAACACCATGTCCAAGCAATTGAGATTGTAAGGTACTTTCTAAAGGCTGGGTAAGCAGAACCTGGGGGGTACCAGATACCAATGAAATAGATTGAGTCAGTTACAACTTGTAAATGTTGGCTAACGTGAATTTTAGCTTGTATAGGTACAAATTGATAAGTAAGAGTTTGAGATGTAGACGACATAGGTTGAACATTCAAAAATGAATCAACAATTGAATTAGGTTGTACGAGCAAAGTATGTTTCCAAACATTAGTAGCAATTCCAGGATATGGAGGATTTAGATAAGGCTAAGTACTAATTTGAGGTATACCAACAATAGGTTTCCCCCATGCTAAAGGAGGAGGGGATCATATAAGAAATGGCCTCCCTTGCAGAGGGTAGCCAACATTAGAAGAGTTAGGCTTTTGAAGGTAACCAAGCCCATTAATATAAGGGCCACCTATTTTTCAACTCTAGTTGTAGGTGGAGGAGAAGGAGTAGGTTGTATAGTACTCATTAACGAAGTGTCGGATGAAATTCCAAAAATAGTTAACAAGGGATAGGTCCATTGACTATATGCTACACCAGAGAAGGTACGAGATAATGACTGATGACCAAGTGGGATGGACGGGACACCATACAGATGTTCATTTGTTGATGTCGCAAACATGGATGAAGAAGAAGCACTAGTTATCTTAGCCATAATGGTGGACACAGAATGGAAACCATAGCAGATTCAGTCATGGTTAAATATCCCAAAGAAGATATACGTGAGAAAAT
Organism: Pinus tabuliformis; assembly: GCA_031772625.1. Lineage (NCBI taxonomy): Eukaryota > Viridiplantae > Streptophyta > Pinopsida > Pinales > Pinaceae > Pinus > Pinus tabuliformis. The sequence continues at coordinate 754,744,401 of CM062807.1, read as the reverse complement.
CATGGGTGAACGATAAGAATCAAGTAAAAGAGTTTGTGCTGGAGTTTGAAGAGGAGAGAGAGGACGGGCTTGATAAAAATGAATTCCACTCCAATGAATAGGAGTAGAGGGACGAGGTTCTTCCTGTGGGATCTCTTTGATACTCACAAGACCATGTGGAAGAGGTCCACTGTTGGGCCCAAGATATATAGTTTGTGGTTGTTTGTAAGATAGAGTAAGAGAAGAGGTAAGTCCTGAAGTAACAGGTGAATATGGCTGAGGTACCTGAGGTTGAATAACCTCAGGTGATAAAGTCTCTAATTCAATAATGTCGAGTTCAATAACCTCAAGCATCAATGTCTCAGGTGCTTCAGTTTCAACTGTGTCAAATTCACTAGCAAATGATGAAGTAATCTCAGGCCCAGTACTCAAACAGAAAGATCATTCTCATAGATTAGATTTAGGAGGAGGACCAGAAGTAGTTCCTGAAGTTCCTGATTCGGTAGTTTTCATTATCTTACGCTTCTTACAATGACCAGGAGTAGCCTTTGGTGAAAGAGGAGGTTTATTTTCATTCTACGTGAATGAGGAGAGAAGGGGTCTGTTCTTCCAGGTTGGATTAATAAATTTTCATAATTAACACAAAATAAATAAAAAAGAAGGTAATACTAGGCATAAAGGTTTACCAAGTAACCATGAATTTCAATATACACTTGGTGAACCAAGGACTTAACGTATGTGCAGGAAATATCCTCAAATGTTTTGTTTGGTGTATCACAATATACAAGGCAGCCAACTCAGTTACCTATGACGAGCATAGAAACCTATGGTCGACTTCTAAAATATACTTGACGGTACATGGAAGTGTAGTTTGTAGTAGTGTTGTCTAATGCGTAACCTTCCGTTAAGAGAGTTCCTATATATTTTTCATGCGTGGAGTGCTATCCAATATACCTGAAGGCATGTAGAGTACGATCTGATACACTTACATACATGGAACGTTATATTACCCCTGGGATACAACGTTGGAAAATAATGAAAACTCTTACGTTTAATGATTCTAGAACATGTCTCTAGCCTAGACCTCTAAATGTTTGCGTTAATGTTACAAATGCTCCTTAGGTTGATTCAAAATATTTTAAAGTTTATCTTTTATTAAGTTTCAATTTCATGGCTCACCGTGAATTTCACTTGAATATCCTAAAATGAAAGGTAGCATGAAGAAATTAAAACTTTCACTTTCAATAAGAATCAATCTAAAGGAATAAAGAGACAAAGAATATGCATATAAAATAACTAAGTGCAATTCCATAAAATGTAACTATTTCAATTCAAACTTACTCAAAAAACCCTATATGATAATGCAAAGATGTTTTTCTTTTCAATTTCCTCTTAATTTTCAAAATGATATAAAACTAAGTTGCATGTCTAATCATTGATAAAAGAAAACTTTTCAAAATGATGACTGGAACACCAATTCTTTCAAGCACTCAATGACTAAACAAATAAATTTTCTAATGACCTAATGACAAGAACAAGGTAAAATCTAAACAAATTTTCATCAAAGGTAATAAAAACCATAAACAAACCATATGGAGGCTTTTGAGAAACACTAACACACCGAGGGACATAAGGAAGAGTTGTTGGAAGAAGGTTGGACAAAGAGTAAACCAAATCAAGGAAAATTTTGGCATGAAGTGAGGATCAGCATAAATTCTTAAGGGACACTAGTTCTCTGTAATGTAGGCATAGATAGGGTTGGGGTGTAGTGAAACACAAGTACACGGAATGATTAGGTCCACTGCAATGCACTGTCTCCGGACCAGAGGATGCGTTGATCAAGGAATATCAAGTCCCGCCACAAAAAATGCAATAGAATCTCAATGACAATTCTTCCTATATATACTCAGTACTAAGTGAAACTATAAAGATCAAAGCAAGAGGAAAAATAGACACTAAAGGAAAGCAAAAACCACCAAGGATTGATTTGATCCCTAGTATGGTTGCTAATTTTTTATACAAAATCTATGACTTAGGACATAAGCGTCTTCCCTAGGCTTGGTGGACTGACTTAGAACGATAGAAAGAAAAGGGCACAATGGTTTCCTTAAATTAATCGAAGAATGGGATGAGGCCTACCTTCAATCTTTCACAAGATTCACTCCTTCCTTGGTTTATATTCTCCAATCCTATCTCTGATCACTATAATTAGAACCTGCACAATCAAACAACACAAGCCAAAGATCTACGACATTTATGTAGCATAATGCAATCACTTCATTCAATATATAAATATGGCATTGAAATACATGAAATCATAACATCAAATATAGGAAAACAAACTAGTTTTTGTATTAATAGAAATTGAGAGAGTTACAACCAAAAATAGGAGTTAATCTTGTAGAAGAGCTCCCCAAGTTGGTTTGTCCTTTTCTTTCCATAAATTATACCTCTATGTCACCCTAATGCATGGAATAATGACTCTAAAGCAACAACATGAGGGTAGAATCAATGTCCAAAATTGAACCCCTTTCCCATGGATGACTGTAAATATATAGATGAGGGAGGTAGTTCATGAATTCTTATCCATTTACCAATCTATGGTTGAGATCCAAAAGTGATGGGAGGATGAGCTCAAGGGATAAGATGGTGATTTATCCAAGGTGGAATCAGATAGGATGCAAATATTTATCCAAGGTAAATGGTTGCAATAACCTCAGTAAACTTCTGGAAGAGGAAGCTTCGAGATTCTTTTTCTTTTTCCCAAATTTATAGAATCAACACACCCCCAAGACTAGGAAACCTTTTGGTGGTCAATGAAGGTGTATAGAGGGTCCACTTGGCAGTCAACGCTCGTCCCTAAAGGGATAGGGAGCATTGGGCCTTAAAAGCTTGGGAATTCAACAGTCAAGAGAAGAAACTCGAGGATTTAGCAAAGTCATGCTTAGGGATTTGTGTAGGGATGATGAAAATATGTTGAAGGATGTGAATTGGTCCCATTTAAATTCCTATTGACCAAATGAGACAAAATGGTCTATAACACACCCTAATAATGAGATGAGGGTGCAGCGAGGGTCATTGTTTATTATTATTTACATAATAGATCTTGAAGGTGGAGGTGAGGTTATTATGTATTATGATTTGCATAATATTTTTACTTATCGTCATTATGTATAATGATTTGCACAATATTTTCCAACTTGATAATGACATAAGGATGGAGATGGACATTATTATGCATTATGATTTACATAATATCACATGAGTTGGATTCATAGACACTCCTATACGGATTTTTTTTTCATTATACAATGTATTGGTTTTTTCTTTTAAATTCGTATGTTGTTGACATCTCTTAGTTAAAATGTGATTTGATTTTAAATTTTATGTAACAAGTTTCATATCTATGTGTCATTTTGTAGAATTTCACAAAAAAAATTGTTGCTAATGCTATTTATAGAGTACTTGTTAATGAATTAATTTTTTTTGAATTGTCTAAAAATAGAGAGATACATTTTAAACTTATGAGATATGGTCTAGTCAGCCACTCGAGAAAATTGACAAGACATAGAATTTTAGTTTCTTCAAACATGTAGAACATGAAGCACTATACATACTTCATGTGTCTAAAATTCATATACTACTAATTATTGGGACTCTTGGAACGTATTTAAAGTTTGAAGATTAAAGAATTGAGACATAAAAAGTTTTAAAACAAAGACACTAGAATATAATTAAGTAGAATTATCTAGATGGAATGGGCTCCTCATTGCTGCCCACGAGCAACTAATTTTAGAAAATATCGCCATATGCTTCTTGATGTGGTCAAGCCTACAATTCATAATTATCATTTTCCTCTGCATGCGTTGTAATCTGTGTAAATTGACTTGAAAAGTCATTGGATTTATGATTGCATTGAGATGCTCGTTGTATAGTCGTATAAGGGAAATACATGATTTTATCTATATTCAACTTGAAGTTAATTTATGTCTTTCTAAACTTAAAAAATAAAAATAAAACAAAAATATTTAGTTAATAAGGAATCTTTGGGAGGACAAAAATGAATTATTTACCATTTGAAATAAAGATTTAATAAATATAGATTATGAAAATAAAATTTAAAATCATTATTTATTTTTTAATAATTTGTTTCCATAATTAGTCATTTCATCTTTATTCTTTAAAAATAAAATTACTTTTAAAGTAATATTATTTAAAAAAATTAAGAAAATTAATTTATTAAATATTAATTAAATATAAAAGATATATATATTTAATAATAATAGTACATATTATTGTAAATAATTTAATTTATTAATTATAATTAAATGATTAATTATTTAATAATATTTTATACTAAAAAAACATTGTATTGGTGGAAGAAAATTTGATAAAAAAATGTTTTGCATGAAGAAAATTAGATGCTCTAAATACGTAATAGATCTAATCCTAGTTAAATGAACTTAGGATAATGTGGTTGTGATGGTATAATTAAGCCAAGAGACTCATTCTACAACCCAGTGTGAGGGGATGTGTAAATGTGTTTCGTTCGTCGAGTTGACACATGCTCTAAATAGAAAAATAATGTTGACTATAACAAAAAAGAGATTATGTTGTAAAGTAATTAGAAGTAAAAAAACAATGTATGAGTAAGATGTTCAAACCTTACATTTTTCAAAAATATTTCAATAGGAGATTTAAATAAACTATTTAAGATCTATGTTAACTAATTTGTGGTGATAAAATGTATCTTTGTACATGTTATTTAGAATAATTTAATGTCAATTATGTATATATTATATATCATTTAAAAAAATTGATGCATATATCATGAAAAAATAAGTTTTGTGGTTAAAATGTTTATTTGGTCCTACATATATTGTATATAGCATTCAAAAATACAATTTAATCAATGAAAAATTACACATTGTATTTTGCACTCTAAAGAAGTTTTCACTTGAATAAATTTGATCCCTCTCATCTCATGTTAGATTGAAAGTTAAGATGGATCTATACTGGCAAATTATAATAAAATGAAAAAGGCTAACTTTATATTTCCTTCAACAACATTAATTGCTAGATTTTTTTAGTTGTTGTGAGGGTCAACAACAAGAGGAGGTCGATATCATGGCAGTAGTAGAAGAAGAATCCAAAAATTCATCATCGATTGACCTCATTGCATCTTGCTACGAGATGAAGGTGCAGAAGCGTGAAAGGTATGAGATAGGTATTGTCATTTGGTGTTATGTATATTGTTGCGAGCACTCATGCTTGTAGTGTTGAAATTGTTTGCTATTAATAAATATAATCGAGTACATGATTTGAAGGGATTTGTCTACGTACACCGAGAAAATCAAATTTGACACCCAATGAAGGTTCAAAGGATTTTGCAACCTTCACATACATTGAACAAAATATAATATAACACTAATTTTGCAAATGTGAAATATCCGTACAAACATAAATTGTTGTAGATTGATGACATTTCCATTTTTAACAGAACGCTCATGCATGAAGTTAATATCTGGAAGAAAACTCAGAAACCACAGTCGGCCAACATATCAGTGAAATTAATCATCCTATAGAAAATTAATGTTCTTCCCTTTGACGCCATGACAACCACAACGCCTTAGCCTTTGCATTGCTTTAGATAATATACACCTTTTTGGAGTATAAATTTTGGCCCATTAGTGGTTAATTTCAAGTCTTAAAGCCAACAAAAGAAACAAAATATAGGAGAGAAAAATCGACAGTTCAGCAACAACACTACCTGGGGTAATCGAATTACATGATATTGAAATTACCAAAATTTATTGAAATTACACGATACTGAAATTACCAAAACTATATTGAAAGTATGTTTGGGGCTTGTCTAGAGATCAAACAACCTTGTGAAGATGTGTCTATTGTATTGAGGCTTCCAGATAGCCAACAACATCAACGTTTATTCGATAGTAATTATTGGTGGCTCTCTCATTAATATCTACCTCCTGAAAGGCTCTAATTCAAAGAACAAGAAAATCTCCCTCCTTTGTAGAATCTAAGTCTTGTTGAAAAAAAAATCTTTTAAATCTTATTTCCATATTCTGAGAGGACAAAATGAGAAGAGAGCTCGCAATTTAATAAGGGTTTCCAATTAAATGCAGGTAAATGGGAGATGAATGGCTTAATTGTATGGACTTTTATTCCATGAAGAGCATAAGAATGCACTTTGGATCTCTTTCACCTAAAGGGACATATGGAATCAAGAGTATTGGAAAAATTGACATATACTATATAGGGTCACACCTAACTCCTTTAATTTCTCATATCTCTCTCCTAATTAGCATCACTTCCATTCAATGGCATAGAAATTGTGTCATTATTCAATGGTTGAAGAAATATATCAGTCTGGCCTATCGTAAGATGATGTGACACAAGCTGCAAGGATAGATATAGAGCAGAATTGGATCTTCTCCCACTTCTTAGCCCCTAATTATATGTAGTTTAGATTGATCCTAATCAAGGAAAGGTGGAATGATGGATATCCTATAGCTTGGGATTCGATTTCCATGGAGGAGACATTTATGGCTGGAACGAAAGAGTAGTATTGGGCTTAGTCGGTTCAAAATTTTGAGAAGAAGTGTAATTGAGATAAATCAATAGCCATTGAGAACAATCGCCATAGTTGTCCACATATTTGTGTGAGATCCCTATGGCTTGCCTCCCTTGTGTTTCCAAGTTAGTTGGTTTGGGCTCGATATGTGGAACTCATCCCCTCTGAGTTTTATGGTGTCGTGATTTCCCTCTTATTCATTTATGCAAGGGGAGAACATCCTTAAACGAGTTCATTTCTCCCGTGTCTCTAATTTATTCAATTTTCAACTTGAACATAAATTTAATAAGTTTAGTTTGTATATTAATAAGTTTATGTTTGTAGTTTAGTAGAAAACAATTACACAGTAGATGAAGTTGCATGTAGTTATAATGGTTTCCAAGTGAGGCAGCATGCTGAACCTGCATAGATGATTCACACAAAGCATTACATAGAGGATTTGGAGGTACATAATAAGGTGGTCAAGGAGATAAACATATTATTCATCCTCTCAATTAGAACTCTCGTTGTAATTATTTCATTGTGCTTCTATCATTCGCTTGGTTCATGTCCACAACTACGCTACTCCAATATCAGTTCATTAAAAAACAGATGTTACCTTGGATGGTCCTAATTTTAGGCAGTGATGAGATGGGTAAGATTATCTATTAGGTTTTTCACAAGGGTGTAAAACACAAAATAAAAATAGGTATTGGTTGAAATCATTTATCCTAATATGGCCGCAATCATAAGCACACTACCATGATTTATGGGGGGAAATGCACATAATGGTTGTTGAGAAATCTAGGGCATCAAGATTAGGTGATTTATCTTTTATGATAACTGCTTGTGAATGTTTTTTACTTCATTCGATTATGATATTATCTTTAGTTATATTATTATAGTGTTCTTAATCATCAAACAACTATTAATTCATAAACAACAAAGAGATAAGAGACACAAAATATAGCAGATCATCTAGGGCCAAAACCTCTCCCACTTGAGAGGAAACCAGAAACAAATTCTTCTTCTTATAGAGACTTCAATTGTCGAATACCAAGACCAAGACCCTTGACCTATTTTCCTCTCCAATACCAAGTCACAAAGCTTCGTTGATGAGTTCCATTTTTCTTTGAGTCAACGATAGTCAAACTTCTTGTTTCTTCCTCCTTCTCAGTTTCCTTTCAAAGTTTCAGTTCCTAGGAAAAGACCTACAACTTTTAGCCCTAATTCAGAAACCCTAGTTGCAATGTTTGAGAGAGATATTGTCTCTCAAACTTGTTCACTTTGAGATGGAAACCATTCCTCCTTAACTCGAATTAATTCTTCACTTTTATTTCTCCTTGGATTAACCTTCGATAGTGATTTCAATACCTCAGCTCCTACTACAACAGACAACACCTATACTTCTTATAGTACTCAACCCAAAATAGACCCAAAAAAATACCAAAGACTTCGCTCTTCCTTTCCTTCTCTTCGCTAGTTATGAGGCTCCTTATCAAGTGATCCTCGCACTTCTTATTGCAGACTTATTCTTGACCAAAAAACTGAGTACCAAATGGAGGTCGAGCTACCTATTTATAGTGGTTTCCCATGAAATAATCTGAATTCTCATTTGCCCTAAGCGGACATGCCATTTGGTGTAGGTTTAGTATTCCATCTTGAGGCCGACTTCTTGGTGGATCTTGAGTTTGGTATTTGAGGGCCTTTTTACTCTTTTATTGACTCATATACAAATGTAACATGCCCAAGAAGGGTCTTCCATACATGAAACTGACTCAATATGCTTTTATGACTTGATGAAAAAACTAAAGGATCACAATGGGAACTTAAATAAAATAAAATTCTTTGATCATAAAACCCATGATTCAAGCATTACAAAAATAATTTTATATTCTTCTTTACATCAATTACACATGTCATTATGAAGACCAAACCTAGTTACACTTTTCAACACTCCCTCTTAACTAGGGAGGTGTTCATAATCCATACAAGGTACTTTGACATTCTCAATCTAAAGAATTCTCATAAGAAGAGTCGGATTGGTAATTCATTTGTATAACATCATATCAACGAGCATTTTCACATAGAAAGGCCTTGACTAACCGCTCTATCTCTCCACAAGATCAGAGAAAAATGTTGGCGAGTCCAATGATGTATAAACACCCTCATCATTGTCTCTCTCAGAACATACCCCACTCGGGTTTTCTCATAGTATGTTCCACCATGGCCATTCTTATCTTGGATTTCTAGTCCTTAAAGAATATTGATCCTCTACTACTACTCTTATCTTGGATGCCCTAACTCATCCTCAAAGAGAATCAGATGCCGAAAGTTTACCTAATCCTTCATTTTGTCTTTCCAAGTGAAGATAAGAATGATGTGTCTATCTCTCCCTCTTAGTTGGGGAGGATATATCTATTCCAGTGAAGGAATGTACATAACCTCCTTCTTAGCTTAGGAATTTTCTTCCAAGTTTCTACCAAGTTAGAAACTTGTTTTCTAGTCTCCCTCTTAGCTAAGGACCTACAACAGCTTCTTAGGTGGAGATGATGGGACAACCAACTGCTTTAAGAACTCCTCGCAATGTCATAAAATTATTTTCTTTATTCAGGAGTCTTCATGTTTTGGGACTTCTTTGTGGGGAACAAACCATCCATCACTTTCATATGTGAGTCATTCATGTCATTATCAGAAAGTGTCCATCAGTTCATATATTTCCTTCCTTCATGCCATGTTTCCTTAAGAATCTTTCATCCTACTACATGGATATCAAGGGTGGAAGATATCCATAGATCTTCCCTTGGCAGCCCTGCATAAGCCCATCCAAATATCATTCAAAAATAAAGGAATGAACAGTAAATTACCTTTGTGATGGTATTTCTTCATGACATCTTCTAGTTCGCATTAGCATCTTGCATACACATTGACACATCTCCAAAAGGTATACATTTTCAAGGGTTTCTTTCTTTTCGAAACTTCATCAAAGTCTTCATATCTGATCTAGGTGGATATTGGTGGCCACCTGCCAAGTCCACCTAGACCCCCACCATTGTCCCTCTTGACATTTTCAGTTTCTTTAATTATAGCACAATTTACTATTTTTAGCAGTTTTCGGGTCCTGAACTTCCGGAGCCGTTTTGAGGCCCTAAACGATGTTTTTTGGGAATCCCGCTCTGCGATTTTTTAGATAAAAAATCGTTGTTTGCGTTATAGTCCTCAGAAAGATCTTTTCAACGGGCTATCATGCGCGTTAAAACGGAGATCGTATGCCAAAGTTACGACCCCGGGAAGTTGATGTACCAATTTACCCAAACGGGGCCCATAGTTTGGCGTTTTCATCTTCTAGGGTTAGGTTTTGGAATGTTAAGGGTTTTCCATTGTTTCTCAATAATAAATAGGCCTTCGAGCCTCATTGTAAAGACAGTTCGGAACAGTTCAGAGGCATGTAGCCGACACATCTCTTCTCAGAGATAAGCTACCATCGCCCTAGCTGGGTCATTTCTATTTGTAAGCATATTTCAGTATTCTCCATTAGTGAAATGAAGTATTATTTCCGCTGCATCTCTGTTTTTATGGTTATCGCATCTCTGTATTTATGGTTATCTCTGTAATCTATTGCGTTCCTGCTTAAATCCGGATCAGTGGTATCAGAGCGGTCTGCTTTTTCTCTGTTTTTCTTTGCATGTCCCCGACGAGGTCGGGATATAAGGAGTTAGGGCTTGAGCTGGTCGAACCCTTGCAAGACCAGCCTCGCAAATCTCGACGGCCTCCCATGGCGGATAAGAAAGACGAGGGAGCAGGAGATCCCATCAAAATCTTGCTCGAAGAAGCCCTCGAGCGACAACGGAACGCGATGATGGACAACTTTGCCCAAATCCTTCAGCGGCTACCCAAAGGTGACGCATCAGCTTCCAGCAACTACTCTGGAAACGCCACACCGTTTAAGGTACAAGTTAATTTTGACATCCCCATCTTCGAGGGTCAAATAGACGCAGATGCCGTAGATAAATGGTTAAATCTGCTAGATGGGTATTTTTCTGTTCATGAATTTTCAAGTCGGGAAAAGATTGTTTTCGCTCTTCTCAAAGCAGCCCCCCACGTCAAGGACTGGTGGGAGACCTACTGCGAGCAGAAGGATGAAACTACAGGCTCGCTATTCTCAGCCGCACCCACCTGGAATTCATTCCGAGATGCCATCAAGGAGCAATACTACCCTGTTGGAAGCTATGAGGATGAATACATAAGTGGACCACGCTGCGGCAGGGAAGGGATCAAGATGTGCCAGAGTTCACCAATCTTTTCCATACCCTTCGCACGAAGTTGGGTATCAAGGATTCGGAGCAGCATTTGATACTCAAATACCGCGGCTGCCTGCACAAGTACATCCAGGAAGAAATGGAATTCCTGAACATCTCATCGCTCGGCATAGCATACCGATATGCCGTCAAGATCGAGCAGAAGTTTAAACAAAAGAAGCGAGACTTTGGATCTACAAATCCAAAGCAAGGGAAAGGTGCCCCTAAACCACAGAACAAGGGACAAAGCCAAGGCGGGGCAGCCCAAGACAACCCGCCAAAGCTACAAGCAAAGAACAGTGCCGCAAAGCCGAAAAGGACACGGGAAAATGGTGTGAGTTCCATAAGAGCTCCACTCACAACACAAGTGAGTGTCGGGCCAAGCAGTCACTGGTGGCTGAACTAAAGGTTTCAGAATCAGATGCATGTTCCGACTCTGAGTCAGAACCCGACAAGGGGAATGACAAAGGGAAGCAGATCATTGATGCGGATCCCAACGCCACTGTTGCTACTGCCAAGATCCAGAAAAATGAACCCGAAGATCCAGAGGAGGAGGAGCGTCTCTTCCACTCCCAGATGTGGGTAAGGGGCTCCCCACTACAGTTCATTGTCGATAGCGGGAGCCAAAAGAACCTCATTTCGGCAGAGGTCGTGAAGCGGTTGGGCTTACCGACCACAACACATCCACAACCGTACACTATCGGGTGGCTGCACCAAGGACGGGATCTTCGCGTGAGCCAACAGTGTCGCCTTCCATACAACATCAAGCCCTTCACAGATGAGGTATTGTGTGACATTGCTCCACTTGAAGTTTGTGATGTATTATTAGGACAACCATACTTGTGGAAGCGACATGCTGTGTATGAATCAAGGCCCCGTGCTGTTATTATTACTTTGGGAAATCAGTTGTACAGGATACCAGAGGTAGCACCGCCTACTGCCATCTCTTTGATTACTGCAAAACAATGCAGTAAGCTCATTTCAAAAACTGGAAAATTTGTTTTCCTGATGATACGCCCTCAAGGAAAGAGAAGACGGTGGCCACAACCTCCAGACAGGGCCCCTCTGCACGACAACTACAGATGGACAAGGTCGTGGAAGAGTACGAGGACATCTTCACCTCCCCCGTAGGGGTTCCTCTGCACTGTCAGGTCAAGCACTCCATCGATCTGACCCCAGGTGCACCCTTACCAATGGACCATTTATCGGCGCTCCGTTTTGGAGAACGATGAAATCAAGAGGCAGATTCAGGAGCTTCTGCAAAAAGGCCACATCCGTCCGAGTTCATCGCCTTGTGGGAGCCCAATTGTGTTGGTACAGAAGAAGGATGGGACTTGGAGACTCTGTATTGACTATCGAGCGCTGAACAAGATCACTGTCCGTAATAGGTACCCGATCCCGCGGATTGATGACCTCCTAGACCAACTAAAGGGGGCAAAATATTTCAGCAAGATTGATCTGAAGTCAGGATATCACCAGGTACCAATCGAACCTCTGGATGTGGGAAGACTGCCTTCAAAGCCAAAGAGGGCCTTTTCGAATGGTTGGTTATGCCTTTCGGGTTGACAAATGCTCCTGCAACCTTCATGAGGCTAATGGATGACATCTTGCGGCCATACACCAACTCATTTGTAGTGGTATACTTGGATGACATTCTGATCTTCAGCCAGAGTTGGGAAGAGCACCTCCACCACATCCGACAGGTTCTCCAAACACTGCGGCAACACAACTATGTGCCAATTTGGAGAAATGCACTTTTGGCATGACCAAGGTTCAGTATCTGGGATACATTATTGATGAACAGGGGGTGCATGTGGATCCAGCCAAGATCAAAGTCATTCGGGATTGGCCACTCCGACCACTTTGACAGAGCTCCGCAGCTTTCTAGGTCTTGCCAACTTCTTACGCAGGTTCGTGTTGGGTTTTTTCTATTATCACTTGGCCTTTGAGTCAAGTCACCAGGGCGGGGCGAAGGCAATTTTTTGGTCTGAATCTCAACAGAAGGCATTCATAGAGTTGAAGATCGCCTCTGCACAGCACCAGTGCTCGCTTTACCAGATTTACAACAACCATTTGAGGTCGAGACAGATGCCTCTGACTATGCTATTGGGGCAGTCCTTACTCAACACGGGATCCTGTGGCATATCACAGTGAAACACTTTCAGACACGGTCCGGAAGTATCCCACTTATGATAAAGAGATGTATTCCATTGTACAGGCTTGTCGGCAATGGAAGCACTACATTTTGGGGAAGGAAACGGTCATCCACACAGACCACCGACCCCTACAGTTCATACAGACCCAAGGGAAATTGCAGAATGATCGCCATCAGAAGTGGTCCACATACCTGCAACAGTTCCATTTGAATATCAAGTATAAGAAGGGCAGCACTAATAATGTTGCAGATTGCCTCAGTCGACCACCAATCATGGCGTTAACCACCGTCCTCAACTCTTGTGGGCACGAGACTTCTGATTGGCCACTGCTCTACAAAAGCGACCGGAATTCGGCCACACATACCAGAACCTCTTGGAGGGTCAGCATGTTCAGATTTTCACCTCCAGGACAACTGTTATGCCACTTGGGTCACCTTTGTGTTCCTTCAAGCGAGCGTGCCAAGATGATTTGGGAAGCACACTTAGTCGAGTTGCAGGTCATTTCGGTGGTCGAGAAAACAGTGGCAGTGCTGCAAAAGTATTTCTATTGCCGAATCTTCGACAGGATGTTGGGAAGTACATCAGATCATGTACTGCCTGTGCCATTGCCAAACCGACCATCAAGAAGCAAGGCTCTATACCCATGCCTTACCCCTAGCCAACTTGGGAATCCACTCCATGGATTACATGTCTGGCCCTTCCTTCACTAAGCATGGAATAGACTGTGTTTTTGTAGTAGTCGACAGGTTTCTCGACGATGGCCATTCATGGCGGCCTGCAAGAAGAACATCACAGCAGAAGCCACTGCTAAACTCTTCTTTGAAGAGTTTGGGTGCACCTTTGGGATTCACAGTCTTATCATCTCAGGATCGGGAAAGTCGGTTCCTCAGTAATCGTTTGGTCCGGTCTTGGTTCATGCTGGACACCAAACTCACTAAGTCCACTGCTTCCATCCTCAAACTGATGGCCAGACAGGG